>OX101787.1:49651755-50016755 GCA_944452715.1 Ophion slaviceki | reverse complement strand
CGGTTATCAATTAGCGTAAATGATTCTGGTGCAAAGTCACGTTATTAGGATAGACGTCAAATTTATAAAGTGACACCAACCGAGAGACCTGCCAGCTGACGACCCCGGTTGCGGCAGGTGAAAAGGTTTCTCGCGAGATCGAATCGAAAAATATGAAATTCGGCCGGGGGAGAAATTCCGACGCGATTCACTATACATATTTATATGAATACACAAATACGTTTCTGCGAGTATGGCGGAGACTCGAAATATTCAAATATTGCCGCATTCCCACGCTTCAATAGGTATTGGCCGATCGTCACGATATCTTCGATCTTTCTTTATTTTCATGTTTACTGTGATTGTTTAACATATTCTTACTTAGTCTCTACGTTCGAAGCCCAATATCCGATGTTTTTTCGACTGCCCATTCACGTATCAATTTTCAATAAATGTTTTTTTGCCACACATGTCTCCCGAGTTAAGCGGATTTATTTAAAAATTCGAAATCGAATTCGTCTAGGAAAAAAAAATCCGCAAGACTTTTATCGTAGGAACGCGTGATATATGTTCCCCAAACCCCATCTACTTAAAGTATTGATATTACAAAAAATTTACAAAAATTAAACACTAATTCTACTTGTCTCTTAACAAAGGGGAGGCAAGAAGATTTTTTTCGAAAGCAACGCCGTTTATCGATCGCGTTCAAGGCTCAAGCTTAGTTTTACATTTAAGGGGTCTTCTCACTTTAGGCGCTAAAAAATGCTATTTTCATGAATTTTTGATAAATATTATAGATATTGATATAAAAGTTGTAACACTTAATAAATACACTTTCGCAATAGATTTAAAAAAAAATCTATTGATTTGAGTCACTATTTATAGACGAAAATAGAACTTAAAAAAATTTCCTACAAAAATTGGAGGTCTGCGCTGTTGATGAAATCTCGGAGATGGATCATCCGAAGCAAATAAATCAAACGGTTTTAGATTAAGTATTTTAATGGCTATAGCGCATATTATACGATTTTTGATATGTTAAAAAATAACAAAAAGGCGGACATTTTTCGAAAGAACAAAAGAAAACATGTTTATTCACCGTTTTTGGCAAAAAAAAGTAAATATCAAAATTTAAAAAAATACTTGATATGCGGTATAGCTATAGTTGTAAAGAACATGTGTTCCAAATTTCATAAGGATCGGTTCAGTAGTTTCGAAGATTTCGTCGAAAAACGTTGTTTCGAGAAAAACGCGTTTAAAGTTTGTTTGGGTTACATAAATACATAACGAAAGTGTATTTATTAAGTGTAACAACTTTTATATCAATATCTATAATAAAAACATATCGAAAAATCATGACAATAGCCTTTTTTAGCGTCTAAAGTGAGGAGACCCCTTAAAAAAGGTCAATTACCGCAATCGAAAACACATGAGACATTAAATACATCTATATATTATTTTGTAGTTTATACTGTTAACAATGTACAATATTGTATTTATTTACAAATATCCAGTAGCATTAGTAGTATTCATTGGCAGTTTTATCACTAGCCTTATAAACTCGCTGTAGTTCCTCACAACGTTCATTAACCGTGCAGAAAATATATGCGGCAAGTTGCACCGTGTTCGCTTAATTAGGCATTTTCGGAGCTCTTTTCCTACATCACGGTAATACTCGTTGTTTTAATTTAATTCGCCTAGATACTTTCCTCATAATTATTCTTTAGAAAGATCCTCGTTAATGGGTTTGATGGCGGTCGAAATATTTTAAGGTAGAGCACTGTAGCCGGGATATGTGGTAATGTGGATCATTAGCAAGCGAGGCGCGCTGCCATAAACACCCAAATGCTGTGCCAGTTGCGTACAGAAAGTATCACGTCGGAGGCTTTTTAGTTCGTCAATGTTTGTCGAATTAATTTGAAATTTTTACAGTATATTTTCGAGACATATTTTAAGAAAATATAAAAGAAGTCGACTTTTTTAAAGTGACGTAAATGACTTTATGTTCGAATAGGCTTCACGAAATTCACACAACCTGCATATTCATAATATGGTCTGGATATGTTGCTTCGAAAAATTTCGAATTCTAAAAGTTCTTTGCAAAACACGTTTTACATGTATATTCGCGAACAAAGTAATGCCCAAGTTGCCGCGTGAATAATGAACTCGATGAGGCGTCTAAAGTCCGTAGTCAAATATTGGAATGACAATAGGACATATTCTTGGTGTCCGTAGTCACGGAGGGGCATATTTCCTGAAAAGAGGCAATAAAAGCGAAAGATCTTCGCTGCCCATTTCAAACTCTACAGGCTACCGTAGCTGAATTTCGTCGCGTCTCGACTCAACTCACCTTTTGTGCTTCCGGGTCCATGTCATCTGGTCAGTGGGCTTTTGTGGACCCACTCACAGACACATATATGCACACTTTTGTCTACGATAGGAACTTGCTCATTACTTCCCGCTAGACATACTTTCTGGTTCACACAAACACTCTCACTACGGAATAGCTCAAACACTGAATATTGACCATCCAGGCGCCAATATACTCAACTCCAGTCTGACTATCTAGTCATTCGCATCCCATCCCCGACGAATTCTATGCTTTTTTACCATTGTACTAGATACAGTGAAAGCGACTATTAACCCATATAGAACATTTTTTAAATACGCCACATTCAGGTTATTATAGAAGTGTTTTTTCTTGGTGAAACTCAAATTTTACAGTACATCTCTCATATTGAACGAATGTCAGTCGATGAAAATGGAATGAAAATCTGGACAAATAGCACGACTGCCCTGAACTATTTAGTGTCTGGTACTGTGTAAGGCGTTACGTTACCCTCAGAATTGAAGTTACATAATTCACAGTCTGAAATAATGTAAGAATGTTTGCAGGATATATTTAATACGTATTTAAGGAAATTTCTGGTTGGGAAAAGTATTTGAAAAAAAACAAAAAATGTTCTTATTCAGTAATAACATGGCTATAGTAGAGCATAGAGTTTGAAAAATGATTGCGTTCAGTACAACTCCCGTTCAGATTTAACCCACTAAGTTGGTAATTGAAAAATGTATTATAAAGGAATGGTTAAGCGTGTCACAAAAATCATATGCTGTACTTTTGATAATCTTGTAAAAAATATGTGTACTAAACTTGAAGTAAATCGAGCAAGCAGTTTTCGAGATTTTTTAAGCGCCACCGTAAATAAAATTGTTTTTAAGAAAAATGCACAAAAAAGTAGTACGACTTTTATGTCTCATAAAAAGTGATTTTCGATATTACCATCAGTCAGCGATTCCTGGTCCTTATAGTGTCCCTTCTGCAGATCAAAGAGTGTCCTCCGTAACGTTTCGTTGAAGAGTGTCCTCCGTAACGTTTCGTCGAAGCTTGAAGTAAATCGAGTAAGCAGTTTTCGAGATTTTTTAAGCGCCACCTCAAATAACATTGTATTGAAAAAAAAATGCACAAAAAAAGTAGTACGACTTTTATGTCGCATAGAAAGTGATTTTCAATTTTACCATCAGCCAGCGATTCCTGGTCCTTATAGTGTCCCTTCTGCAGACAAAAGAGTGTCCTCCGTAACGTTTCGTCCTCTTTCGTTGCTTGGTCGGCTTTTAAGTTAGCGATAGAGATACTGCTCTTATACAGTATGTCCCTCTTATCTTTGCCACCCGAAATAACTCAGTAATTATCGACGTCACAAAAAAATGTTCCAGACAAAAGTTGTACGGTGTGAAGGGGGCCATCAAATGTGACCAATGTTTTTTTATTTCGGTGGAGGCGCTGACGAAGAGAGAAGGCCACCTCCACTTTTTTAAATGGAATGGTACATTTTTTCAACCATCTTGTGGAGCACCTCAAGCCGCATAAAAACATTAGGGGGTCAAAGTCGTTCAAGGTCATTCAAGGTCACCTATTAAAATGGAATACAAATCTAAATTTCTCGAATCACTGCCAAATATTTGGTAGTGATCCGAGATATTTAGATTTGTATAATCGATACTGAGCTTGAATGACCTTGACCGACTTTGACCTCCAATGTTTTTTATGCGGCTTGAGGTGCTCTACGAAATGGTTGAAAAATGTACCATTCCATTAAAAAAAAGTGGAGGTGACCTTCACTGTGCGTCAGCACGTCCATCGAAATAAAAAAAAATTGATCGCATTTGATGGCCCCCTTCACACCGTACAACTTTTGTCTGGACCATGTTTTGTCAAATCGATAATTACCGAGTTATTTCGGGTGACAGAGATAAGAGGGACAGCCTGTATAGATAAATCGAGCAATATTCACCCTTACCCTTGCCACTATGAGGTTCGAAACAACCCCACAACTTTTATTCCTATGCGAAAATGTATTGATGATGGGTATTCTACAGAAGTGTGCCAAGTAAGGGATAAAATTTACTTCTGTTATGTACCATATATAAATATAATTTCAGACGTCCCAAAAATGCACAAGAAAAAATATTTTGGCTGAAATTAGCTCTCAAGATCTCGGAAATAAGGTACAAAAGTTTTGTACGGGGAAAACGATTTTCGTTTCTTATTCTGTGAATTACCGGAGCACGAGACATGCCTGCCTGGTGAAAATTCGTGATGTTCGTGACAGAAAGTGAAAGCGACCAATACCTTGCACGAACATTTCCATAAGCTAGCTCTTCTATAACATATTTTCGATGCAATCAAGTCAGTCTACGAAGAACTGAATACAAACGATCTTCTTATTCGCTGCATAGGTGGCTTTACTCAAAACAGCCACGAAAGTTTCAATGCAACGGTCTGAACGATGTCTCCGAATTTGCTTTGAAGTGGCAAAGTAATTTCGGAGATTGTATCAATTATACTCGTATATGCCCGAAACGACGTTTTATCAAACACAACTAAGATCATTGAGTTATTGAGTATGGCAATCGGGCCGAACCTTTACAATTTCTGCACGGAAACTGACAAGCGTCGCATTAAGTTTTTAGTGGGATCGCTGACAGCAGCTGCAAAAGAGACTCGGTTATCCGCAAAGTCAACCAGAAAGGAAAAAGAGGCGAAGAACGATAATTTATGAAGCCAGTATGGTGCCGGCAATGCAAGAAGGAATGTTCGGTGCAAAAACGGTCGAGGTAAGGCTCAGCTCAGCACTGTTGCACACGTTGGATTGACCATCTAAATCAATGGTCCAGTAAAAGAGACGAAAACCCAGTACTTTTTAGCGTAGAATATAATTTTTTTACTGTAGGTAAATGGTTGCATACTGAAAGTAACCGCAATAAAATTATGCCCCTCAACTAGCCCCAACCCTAAGAAATAGGAGTTGAGAACTTAAAAATCGCCGTATCTCGATACTTAATATCCAGATAAAAAAATGTTTTATACAAAAGTTGTTCGGAATAATAAAATACGTATAAAGTTATCTGACGTCTAATCCCGTATCTTTAAAAATAGAAGCACAAAAACGATTCGAATATTCGGGGTTGATGCATGTGCGAGCGGAGTAGACATGTCGCTGCGTCCTTGTCTGAAGCAGTGGTGCTCTCGTATTCTTGTGTATTGGTGCAGTAGCCGAACCAGATATTAGATCAGGGACAGGCGCCAGTGTTTCTGATCCTCGCTGCACTCTCGTCATTGAATGCTGCTTCAACTTCACCACCTATTGGTCTTCAAATTCCACAACATTCAGCTTTAATCCTAGCCCATTGCGCAAGGCGTGGGCGAAAAAGGGGTTAAGGATGTATGGCAGCTACTGCAGAGTCGTTACAGAACTGATTATGCAATTTGCAAAAATCGTATTTAAAGACTAAATAAAATAATTGTAGTATTCATTGAAGCTAAAAAGGAGATTTACCACAGCTCAAAGTAAAACATGCGGTACAGAAAGAAGAATTTTCAATTTTTAACTGCAAATTTAGTTGCTGATTTGATGTACGTTTTCCCTGACGTTGTCGTGGTTACGACATACGAGCTAAAGAAATACGAAAACGGTCCCATTTAACTCGCAATATCTCGCAAAATATATGGGCACATGTCGATTTTTTATTTTTACCGTATCATGCATATTACAGCGATACCGCACAAAAGTTTTTTTTACAAAAGAGTACTCCGGAAATACCTTTTTTGCCAATGTAAAGGGAATTTTGGACGTACAGTCCTATGTTCCCCGTGTTAAATGACCCAACTTTGAATTCGTTTATCTCAGCATTCACGTGGGCAAATTTTGTTTTTTTAATCTCAAAAAGTTCTCGATCTTTTCCTTTACAATATCAGTGAGTTTCAATTCGAACAGTAGTAAATAACTTAGTTGCCATACATCCTTAAACAAAATTTATCCTCCATCGAGGCCGGATGTGGTAGACTCCCTGACTTCGTGGTAAAGGAAGGAACAACAGAAAGTCAGTGTGCACGCGTTCATTCTCTAAATACTACAGTTCCACTTTACCAACTCGACAGCCCACCGACAGCGACGACGTCTTTGTTTCATTTTTCTACATCTCTCGTCGAACGAGGTCCGTTCTTTTCAATTCTGACTCCAGAACAGTCGATGGTAGATACATAGAAAGCATAGAATGCTTCGCTGTACTCTGGTTATTTTTCTCGTTTTCCCCTCTTACAATTACTGGTGCAATTACAAGTGATGACTTAATGAGTCCTTGAAGGCTCTAGATGGAATTAGTCTTCACAATCGAATTATGGTCGCAAATTTTTTCGCTATGAATTCGGAAGAAGGGCAATTCTGCAATCAACGTTTTGCATTGGTGATTGAATCTGAGTATATTTAATGGTTCCACTGGACAGAAAAAAAGCGAGGAATGTTGACATTTATATTCATAGGCTTTCGATGCTTCTATGGTAAATTATATATTTACCCGCAGTTACTTCTCTTGGGACTGATATCGAATACTCCGTTCAAAATGCAATAGAACAGCATGAGTGACTTGACGGAAAATGCGCTACGATTAGAATTTCATGTACCGGTACCTTTTTCTGTTTTACATTAATAAAGCCATCAAATCATAGAAAATGTTATAGATACAGAATTTGTCACGGGCAACGTAATGGCAACATCAACGCTTTCGAATACACATATATACCTCCAGAATCCGTATATTCGTAAAGGTATATTTGTGTGAGTGTGGACGCTAGAAATTATGTTTAGCATAATTGAATTGTACATACCCAATCGGCAAAGCTTACCCTCGTCACGTTTGTAAAGTTAACTGCTCCGATCGCATTGCTCGCTCCATTTACTTATATTACTTATACATACGTTCATTTATATTCTCATCTATATTCACCTGTCTGTACGCCCTACGTACAACATCGATTCGATCCAGTTTCTACGAATTACTGCAACCCGGACAAGTTCCCGATTAGGATAATCTAATAATGTGACTAGACTTGCCAAATTGATTATTTAATTTGGACAATTTTCTCCCGTATCGCTGTGCTCTGTTATAATGCAAACGCATCACTCAAATAACTATTCCTGTTCTTGATCGTTGATTCTTACATCGTTACACATGCTTGTTATGAATACGAAATCATTTGGTAATGTTGGTTATATTGAAATTGCATTCTATACACATATTGTTTACGATACAGTATTGATTCCACTTAGGAGATGGTAAAAAAAAATCATCTATATGATATAGCTCAGACTTTTAACATTACGGACGTACAACAAAAGTTACACATGAATGTTCACCCTCTTTTCGTTCCAAAACGCGTAGGCATGCTTTATCTTACTCGCTATTCCATATTAGTGCTCTTGCTCTCCCCCTTATGCTTTCTATGTCTCTTGTCATAGAGAACATGAACACAATTTCTAGTTATTCGCACACGTACTACTTTTTAACTTTGTGCATCCACAAACACTCGCACGAGTACTTTCTATCCATGTGTAATCATTTTTGTTAAATAGATGTATATGTTTATCTTTAGCATCTATGTATGTGTATTTCTATCAACACCTTCCGCTAGCATGTTTTATATGTTGCCATCATAATCTGCTCTTAAACTTTATCCGCATAGCCATGATCTCGATTTACGCTCTCAATATTCCATTTTTTTTAATTTCAGTTTCATTTTTTGTACCTTTCCGTTCATCTTTACCTCCGTTAGTGATATTACCGCTGGCGCTTGTCCTCTTGCCATCTCGGTCAATTCTCTCTGTTTCTTTCCCTTTTCTGTTACCGTCAGTGTGGAACATCCATGTAGATGCTTTATAAAACCGAACACATGGTGGTAAGGTTATGTCTTGTGGAACGAGACACGTATTCGCTGATGATATTTTTGATGATGGAAGAGCAGTTAGACCTTCGTCAGCGGTTAATGTACCAATTAGACGCCGTTGTTTCTCAATAATTATGAACTCCACCTTCCACATATTAATAAAATATCTAATGTCATTGCAGGCAATTTATAATAAATGACTATAGATTGTGCCATGCCATACCGAACAAAAGTTGTTCGGAATAATAAAATACGTATAAAGTTGTCTGGCGTCCAATCCCCGATCTTTGAAAATAGCGGGACAAAAACGCGAGAACACCACTGACCGAGACAAGGACGCAGCGATATGTCTACTCCGCTCGCACACGCAGCAACCCCGAATTTTCTAATCGTTCTTGAGCCCCTATATTCAAAGATAGGGGGTCGGACGCCGAATAACTTCATATGTATTGTATTATGCCAAACAACTTTTGTTTGAAACTTTTTTTCATCAGACTATTAATTATCGAGATACGCCGATTTTTAAGTTTTCAACCCTACTCCTTAGGGTTGGGGTGAGATGAGTGGCAAAATTTCATTGGGGTTACTTTCAGTATACAACCGTCTAGCTTCAGTAAATATTCTAAGTCTACGCTAAAAGTGCTGGGGTTCTGTTACTGGACTATTAGTTCACATAGGCAGGAAGTGGTGAATGGCACTGATGACTTCAAAGCTTCCCTTGGCAACTCTGAGGAGGGGCGAGGGTCGCCAAATATTTTTGACTTGTAAAGGGGTCGCGTATTCCAGAGGGTTGAAAAAACACTGCGCTAGACAAACGGACGATCTTCTGAAGATGTGGTTTAGGTACTTCAATAAGGTACTTCAATAATTCAAGGGATCAAAGAGTCATTGTAGTATTCTGCTGAAAAATCTATGACTTAGTAATCTGTTTTAGTAGCAAATGGAGTTTCCGTTATGTCGTGCATGGACAATTGTTCTGTATCGTCGTTATTCCTGTTCTCTGTCGGTGCGCTGAGCACTGAAAATCAGAAAATCCATTTGCTCATTGATTTTCGTGAGAAAGGGAATAATGAATGAGGTGTCTGATATATGAGGAAGAGCGAAACAGAAGGTACAAGAAGTGAGAGTGCACTGAGTGCAAGAGTTGTACGGCGGCAGGAGGTAGACTTTTTTGCTTTCTACATCCCTGCCTTTGATCCGACATTTTTCCTCGTCCTCTCTTGGTCGTGGTGATCGATGCGTTAGTGGAACCGTTTCGAAGTTCAGTTTAGCGTATGCTTTCGGTTTAACGTGATCGGCGCATGAAACCGCATTGCCCTGGCCCATTACACGCTGTGTTTCCTCTGAAAGGCTAGTCTCTTTTGGCTCGTACGTGACCGGCACAGGAGATACTCGATCTGTATCGTGACATATCGCTGTGTCCCTTCCGCTCTTATCAACGCTGTATGCTCCAGTTTGTCGATTTAGCAATTACAATATTACAAGCAGAGCCTTTTTACATAAGCAGCTAGGAGCACTTTATGTCGAAGACTAAGTGTTACTCACTCAAAAATGTTACTCATGTATTACTAAAACGTGTTGAACTTGGCTTCATCTCCTCGTTGTTATCTATTATATCTAGCCTCGTAGATGTTTTCGCTATGAAAAATTGTCGCTTTTATCCTTGATAAAGAATCGTAAAATCATCAACAGATCCAAGTGTACTTTGTTGCATGTATTATTTTCATGCTAACGGATGCTGTTTATGTGAAGAAGTTCAACTTCATGGAAAGCGTGTAATACCGTGGTTTTTGTTTGGGTTTGTTTGGGTTTGTTTCGCTCAACATTTGGCGTACTTGTCACGTGAGTTATCCAAAGGTAGTGTCGCCTATAGTAGTTTCTTTTATAAGACGGAATCATCGATTTGAGTATTATTCTTAACTAATACTGTATCGGAAAACTCAATAAAAATTAATTATTTTTCGAATATATTTTTCATCAAATGCAAATCGAAACGTCCGTCAAACGTAAAGTAGATTCTTTAAGATTCAAGTATCATTAAGAAACAGCGATCAACAACATTAAACAAGTATGTGTGTCTCACTTCTTCAACCACGGTGTTGAAGTTTCTTTATCTTTATAATTATCGGAGATATTTCCTTGTCAGTTTATTTCCCTTGCTGTAGATTTTCAATGAGGATCCTTTAAATGTTTCAGGGATTTGTGTACATCTAATTCGCCAGAAACATTATGTTGACGTTCAGAAAAATTAATGATCGTTGAGTTCCAACGATGCTAACTTTGCTGTCATCTCCAACCCGTCAGTGCAATAGATGAGAAACATATTCTTGGAAATGTTTTAAGTACAGAGTCTTACGATAACTGCTCCTTGCAAAGGTAAGCCCACCGCGCGACCCAAAAATAATTCAACGTCAATATATGATGCAGATGATATTACCATATAAGAGTGGAAAGGCGAGAGGAACGCTGCTCCGCGAAGCTCCACTCACGAACATCCGTCATCGGCGTATGGCCAATTCCTCGTGCCGTCCATGCACCCGACATCGCTTTCGAAACCGAAAAATTTACATCACAAATGTGGTCTGAAAGTGTGTGCTCGTGAGAAACAAAGTTAGTAAGAGTTATTGAACTCTCGCGTAGGAGCATCCACCGTCGATCTTTTCCACCATAGCTGACTACTTACGTCGTATTTCACTTCTCTTCTTCCCCGTTCTCTGTTTTTCGCGTTGTGCCGAACGTGTTTAAACTTTTCCTTCGCACGTGAAATTATCAAATTATGGTTACAAATATTGATTCTGCTCTCTAGAAGGCTGCGTGATCGTGCTGTTTGGTCTCATAGTTTCAGGGTACTTGCGAAATAAAAATAACTTTGTTTGCACTTTGGTATTGATGTACGCGGGTGGATTGGAAAGTTTCCGACCTGACCGAAAAGCAGTGAATTTTCAGTCAACTCTTTTTACTCTTCCAGTAGATGGCAATGGGAAACACAAAGACCCAAGTCGAATGTCGGTTGCGCGAAAGTGCCATTTTCTCAACCATGGACGAATTGGAAGATCACGCGGTGATGAAATTCCTTCATTTGAAAGAAAATTATTCGGCAGAAATCAAGACTGAATTAGATGAAATGTAGGAGAATGCCGATCCTTTCTTTATCATAGTGAAAATCGAGGCGACTGACAAATGTAGGAAAACGAAAGTTTTCGTCGAGTAATGCTCTGGATGGCGGAGAGATGATTGACTTCAAAAGCACTAGTGGAAGCTACTGACATTTTACACGGGTAACCGAGTATGACAAATGCGTACGTGCGCTCGGTGCCGAATTTGCTGACTGTTGATTGAAAACGAGAATTGTTAAGGATTTCACGATCTTGTCTTGAGTATTTGGAGCGAAATAAAAAAGATTTTCTTCCACGTTTCGTTACTGTCAGTGACATCTGGGTCCGCCGCTACACTCCGGGGACAAAAAGAGTCGAAGCAGATGGTATTGAAGTTTGCATCGTTGGAATGCAACGAAAATACATTTTTTTTCTCGTATTGCCGTATTTTTCTGCCACATGTAAAGTATGGAAGTTAGTCGAACATTTCTGAGAATCCTTATGCCATATCTATAACCAAAATCCGCAGATAAAGATTTTCGATAGTAGTAGAAATAAAGAAATAAAAAAAATACGAAGAATTTCTATTGCATTCCAATGATTTAAACTTCAACACTATCGAAGCACCTTGGCGAGCAAGGTGATGTCTATGGTTTTTACCAGATTTTCATAAAGTGATCATTATCAACTACTTCGAATAAGGAAAAAGTATCTCAAGAGAATATTATCCCAAATTGTTACAACCTTCAGGTCAGGAAATCAATTAAAAATGCCCACATTTGATCACAAAAAATCTTCTCTCACCGGGGCAATGCACTGGCACACAAATTGATAGTCTAGGTCGTAAAATTACACAAAAACGTATTGCCCACGCAAAAATACGAAGATTATACACATATCACTCTGCCCTGTTCTGTAAAAAAATGTCTTCCAGAATATAGAATATGAGGATACTTAAAATATTAAGAACTACAATTTTGTATCGTTCCAATATTATAAAAAGCAATTCTCGTGGAACGTAACGAGAAAACTTTTGTGAACATATTTAGGGTCCGAATTATGTTAAAAATTGGTCAATGATAATTTTATTACAAACGCAACTTTGCGGGCTAGAGTGAATCATAAAAAAAAATATTATGAGAATGAGGACCTGTTTCTAGTAATATATAAGTTATCGTATAAAAGAGCGTTTGGAAAACGAAATTATAGGGATAGGTCCCACCGCCATCTACTTACAATCACGGCTTCGTAAACTGTTTCCGGTCTTCGTGGTATTTCTTCTTTATGACGGCGTGGCGAGGTGTAATAGAACGAGCATAAGAAAGAACGAATTCAGCAGCGAGAATGCCAGATCTCGGGTGTATTTGTGGGGAGCTAAAAGCGATCTGAGAGCGGTGTGTCTATTCATTTCGTTGCCGAAATGAGGATGGGCACAATTAAAAACTATATATGCAGATGGTCTTGAAGTTTGCATTGTTGGAATGCAACGAAAGTATTCTTTTTTGGCACATTCAGACTGCGAAAATCACTGGAACGTTTTTCCTTGCATTAGGGGTGTGTAACTTAAATTTGCAATAAACGATTTTAGATAATAATACGAATAAAGAAATTTCCAGAAAAACGAAGGAGATTTTTCGTTGCATCCAAAGATGCAAACTTCAGCACCATATATACAGCAACCCCCCTTAAGCCGAAGTGAATCAGAAACATGCAATGTCTCCGCGGCAAATGTATTGCAACGTCATCACTCTTCCTATTTATTTCTTTCTGCCGCACTCCTTCAAACGCAAGGTCGAGATTGCTTGACAAATTTAGAGCACATTCAACTTGCTCATAGTATCAGAACATTTTGCTAGTTCCTTTACCTCTCAGCAATGACCGAAACTCAGAATGAAATGTAAACGAACGCGATCCAAGAGTGTCAAGCAATCGTCGAAGCATTCTTATGGTGAAAATAGAAAAAGCCATTCAAATAGTAGAAACCGAGAATCTAAAGGAAAATAATCCATTACCGCGATCATCATATTGTTTATATAATCGATAATACTGTCATGTGTATATATCTGCAAATAGTATAAGTCGGAACGTTGCTGCTCAGCTTTACAGCACTGTAACTTTCATTGTTACCTTTGCACCTATTGGAAGAATACTCTCAACCACTCATGAATCGTTTATCTCTCCATCTTATCGTTCCATCAACAAAACTATTGATTTAACATAATTAAACTTAATTTACGTTTAAAACAATTGTAATTGAATTTAAAAAAAACAACATTATTCAGACCTGAAAATGAATCGCATTGTTTTAGAACAAATTTACGACAATACTATTACATTTATTTCGTAATTATCGACGTGATCGTCTACTATAACGGTATTGAGAAATCGACCATAGTGACATTATTCACGTCACAGCAGTGATATGGAATAAACAATTTTTTCGATGCTCAATATCGTGTCATGTTATTAATAGATACGTAGATACATATGCTGGCTTGTGCATCTATAAATCGCACTAGTGAAAGCAATAACTACGGTTTACATCGCAGTCTTATAAAATACGATACAGCTCCGTCATGATCGATCGGTCGAATGACATGATTCGACTACTTTATTTAAATCCGACCTCTATTCGGTCGGCCGAACTCTCGAGGTTCGATATTTCTATAATGGCCACAGGAATATACTTCAAATAATTTAGTGCGTTGTTCATATTAATTGAAAATTATAGCATATCTTTGTGTTTCATGCAATGAACAGAAAACAGCCGCATTATACCCGCATGTGCAACGAAGCGCTTCGATATCGGGAATTTCATTTAATTCTTTCGATAAGAACGTCTTAATCATTGAAGAATATCACCCTCAATCATGAAAGCTGACCGGCCAGTATTCTGAATATCAACTATTTCATTTCCTATGGGCGTAACCTGTTGTAATTAACAGTTTAAATTACATTTTTCCATTAGGTTCCATATTTACATATATTTCATACAAAATAAAAAATATGAAGAGAATGTATTTTGTTATGGAGTATTAGCTTCACATATCTTCATTACAGAAGATGCAGTACCAATACATCTCATTTCTGTTCATAAAAGTATAACATACATTTTAATATTTCGTGGTCATAATATATGTTATTAGGAGTACAACTTTGCAGTGACCGTTTTACTTAGAGAGCCACTGCGGCCGAAGTAGTGGCCCTAGCTCAATAAAAAAGTGGCATTTTAAACTAGAGGCTCTGCCAATGTAAACAATTTAAAAAAGCTAACGGATACGTGTATGCATTATAAAGTTATAGGCACTCAAACATGGCAACCTACGAACTGAATTCTCAGCATTTGCGGGAGGTTATGATTTACTTCTTCAACATCAAGAAATCTGCGGCTGAGGCCCACCGTTTGCTTGTAGATGCTTACGGGGAGGATTCTATTAGTGAGAAAACGTGTCGGCGGTGGTTTCAACGCTTCAAAAGTGGAGATTTTGAGGTCGAGAACAAGCATGGTGGCGGAAGGCAGAAAGTTTTTGAAGACGCAGAATGAGCTGCTCAAACCATCCGAAACCATCACAGGGGAACTCTACCGACGTCAGTTGATGCGCTTGAGTAAGGCACTCAAAGAGAAACGGCCACAATTCAACGAAAGACATGACAAGGTGATACTGCAGCGTGACAATGCCCGACCCCATGTTGCAAATGTCGTGAAAAAGTACTTGGAAACGCTGAAATGGGAGGTTTTATCCCACCCGCCGTACTCTCCAGATATTGCCCCTTCCGACTATCACTTGTTCCGGTCAATGGCACACGATTTGGCTGACCAGCACTTCGGTACTTACGAAGAAGTCAAAAATTGGGCCGATTCCTGGATTGCCTCCAAGGACCAAGACTTTCATCGACGCGGGATTCGAATACTACCTCAAAGATGGGCCGAGGTCGTAGCTAGCGACGGGCAGTACTTTGATTAAAAAATATGTCGCCACTTTTTTATAATAAAGCCTTAAACTTTTGAAAAAAAAAACGGTCACTGCAAAGTTGTACTCCTTATACATTTTTATGAGCAGAAATTAGATGTATTGGTTTGTTCGGAAAGTTCCGTTGTCATGGGAGAATGCCGGGTATGTATATGTAAATAAAAGAATGCAAGATGAAAAACAAATGCCAGGTGGGAAAATAAACAATAGCACGAGAAGAGGGGAAGGATAAGGTGGAATCGTGAGATAACAGGAGATACAAGTAGAGGTAATGCAATGTGAAGAAGGTATATTGCTATGATCGCCATTTAAAAGAAAACATGCTACATTGGCTAGATCATTCATGCAGCTGACCAGAAACCTTTCTGTACGGTTCCGTGATCATCGCACATACCGCATCAGCTCAGCCCCACGTAGACCCAGCCGTCGCGCACACAGGTGTATTCGTATGTATATGTAAATCTATACATATATACAGGAAAACCACATGCCCCGTGTGCTTACTTCAATCGCTAATTAACGATGTGCCTCTATCTCTTGGCGAGTTATTGTCTCGTGACCGCATATGCATTCAAGTATGGCGTGCAAGACCTGCCGGCCTGTTGCTAAATACTCGCCTATCAGATATTTTCTCCTAGTCCCATCTTTGTCTTACGCCATCCTAGCCCCACTCCGGCTCAGGAGTGAGGCTAGGAAGCGCATCTTTGAAGTTTCAACCTACCACAAATACGTACTTCCACAACAAAGCGGAACATATCAACTCTTGAAGCTGATGTTCTTGATTTCGCGTCGCAATACTTACGAAAAACGTACACCATTATGTACTCAATATGAAACTACAACATTTATATAGATTTGTTCCTTCAGTAAGGTGTATTTCGAAATATTCGTGTTGTTGTTTACGATGATGGCGGATAAATTGGTAACATCGAAGATCCGATGTGGTTGGAGTTTGAATAACAACCAAAAGGCATTCCGTTGATAGTATGTATTATGAGACTTGATATATCCTTTCGTACAGAGCTGTTGATCAAACCATTGTCACAGTAAACGCGAGAGATGGGAGAAGTCTTATTTTAGCGCCCATTTGTTATTTTGTTCTTGTTCCCCCCTTTTTTGTTAGTTGAATGCATAAGAATGTTTTTACCACCAGCATATAAGCTGTTTACCTTCGCATATGCAAATCTTCCGTAAGCAATGTATGAAATCTTAAAAATACATTCGGAAAAACCTATATGAGCCAATTTGTGTGCATATTGTTAATCCATATTGCACGACATCCGTATTAATAATAAAAAAAAAAAACGTTTTTGTTCCAGGTACGTAAATAAGCGCCGGCGGTTGTTTATCATCGCAGACGGCAATATTATCTTGCACGATTTCTCTGTATCATGGGCAGTTGGTATGTTCGTTAAACCATTTTATTATAGCATATAATTGCGCTCGTTACTGTAAGAGTTCGGTGACTTATCGAAACATTTAGCGGACATTGTAGCGAAAATGAATAGAAAAATGGAATTAAAATGAATTGATATAAACAAAATGGAGTATGTTACACAATGAACAATGTGTGTGAGTGGGGAGTCTCTTCGCACACACGGCATGGCGTAACTATCCAGACCCCCCCCCCCCTACTTCTCTGATGGTCGGGGTGAAGCTTTCGGAAATGATTTTTATGGTCGCATAGGTCACTGAGGTCATATTGTATTCCCCGGACAATACCAATAATGGCCCGGTGGGTTGTGAAATGGGAAGCTTGAGTACCACAAGATGGAGCTGACGTTTCAAAAACCGAATAGTAGTCATGGCCAAATATAATGCGATTACCCAAAGTTCCAGAAGCAGAAGTTAGCCGGGCTCGGGGTAAGAACGCAGGTAAGAAGGCCCTTGGAAAACACTCATCCATGAGAAAACCAGATTTTATCGTTAGTTTCTTCGTGTTTCGTAAAGTGTTGTCTATTGTAAACGTACTAAGTAGGTACTTTCAAAGCAAAGATGAAACTCTGGGTCGGGCAAGCGGAAACAATAAATGGTGGCATTACATTTCAGGAAAGCAGGCATGACTTTGACAACCTTCGGCGTGAAATAAAGGACTTCACAGATAGGCATGAAATATCGTTAGAAACTATTCGAGTTTCGAAAAAATGAAAGATCGACAGAGTCAACGTTTGGCCAAGGGAATACCGTAAACTTGCCGTCAGACACAAAGCCCTTCGAATATTGGAAGATAAATGTGCAATATCAAAGTAGTGACTCTATTGTCAGTAACTTCAAACGCCAGCTCGAAAATCTACCGCTGGCGAAGTCGGTTGAACTCCTTGTGAGGTTCAACCTGACAGGCTTTCGCAGTAAATTACAAAGCCGCGTTTTAAATCTATAATTCCGGACTTGAAGCAGAAACTTGGTAATAAAAAATAGTTTGCGAAAAATGAACAGACACATTGGAGACGCCAAAAACAGAGATCAAACAACTTTACCCTGAACCTTTAATATTGCTGGAAGTTACCTTTTAAGTTAGTAAGAGACTCATGGTTTGCATGTAAGCTCGGCTGATACCGAGATGAATGTTTCTGCCATGCGACGGCTGAAAACTTGGTTCAGAGCAGCGATGTTGGAAGACCGAATTTCGAATGGCTCTGCTAAATATTGAATATAAGGTCACCAGGACCAAGTGCTTGCACAACACTTTGCAAAGAAAACCCGAAAATTAAGGTTCATTCAGATTATAACTCGCTTCTTTTTTGTTATTAACTTGGCATATCGATAGACAGAATGGTGTAAATGACAATGCAACAGTAAAATAAGATCTGATATCGGTATCAATAAATTACTCACCCATTACAATGTACCCGCTATATACCGTTCTTATTTCAATACGAATTCAGAGCCCGTAGAAAGCCTCGATCGATTCCATCCGCGCGGGAATCGGAAAAGCACAATTTTTTCATCGATGTTGAATTTGTTTTGAGAGTCTCGTCATGGACATTGCATATTTTTAAACAGTTCGAATCGAAGGCTCTAACGATGTACAGAAAGAACGTGCATACATAAAGAAAATACGTCAATCGATGTATACGTAGAGCATACCCCCCCCCCCCCCCCCCCAGAAAAATAATTTTAGTTACACCAATGGTAGAGAGTGAGAGGGCGGGGGGGGGGGGGTGCACGAAAGATACTGTACGGGATATATGGCCTTTAACTACAGGAACTCAGGTGGTCTTCTGAAATTGGACCGTTTTGTACATGTCTAGTGTGGAGCGAATCGTATTTTAGACTCTGTTGGAATGACAGGCCCATAGCTCTTGGATATAATTTAAGGCAATTTCATTCAGAAGCGCGGCAGATAAGCTGATGCTAGCGGACTTTGACGTCCTGTAGGGAAGACTCCGGCACAACGTGCTACGGGGCGCTGTGTGCCACAAATATTTACAGATTTATGGGCCGTATATAAATGATTAGAAAATTAGTCTCGGTCAATGAACTAAATCGAATTCCATCAGGCCGAAATAGACTTCAGCAACGGTTCTTAAAAAAATACAAAAAAATTATTATACATTCGGACTCTGGGAAACAAAAATCTTTTACTCGCCGAGAAATGTAATAACTGATCTTACTTTACTGAGAGCCCAATTTTTTGTTCGTAATTGATGGAGTAACCATCCGTGCCTTACTGCGTACACATGCAGTTTGGTTTATTTTTAGTTCGAGCAGTGATAAATTATTCCAATGAACAGGGTTTGCTGCTAGTGGGGTACGATGTGCCACTGACAAGGAAACCGCGCAGTGTCACCCACCGATTTTGATGAAACTTGACATATATGTAGAGTTGGTAAAAAGACGCGACCCGTATTTTTTGTTTGCAAAATGGCATTCACAGGGTTGAAACGTACCCGTTGAATTTCGAGATTTTTCGTTTTTTAGCAATAACTTTTGAACGGAGCGAGATAAAAAAATAGCAAAACTATTGAATTTTTTAAGCACTGTACATTTATGATAATAGCGTTAGGAATAACAACAAAATCAATATTATTTATTGCAAAAATCGATATTTTCAACCCAAATCTCCGAACATTATTGTTAAATTCGGAGATACTTCTGCACGCGTGTAGAGGACGGAAAAAATCTGACACATGTTTTTTTGCCGATGCCGCTCAATTAAGGAGTTGAATTCACCCTTCGCTAATATTAGCGTGTAAATGGCTTAAATTTCGCGTAATACGGCGTATTAATATAACCATTTTGATGGCAACAAAATGTTCACGAGTCATATTTATTCCTCCGCTCGCACCGCTTTCAAAACCTACGACGATTTTCCGCATCCGAGCAAAACCGTATATTTTATTTTCGACTAGAGTATATCTGCAATAAAGTGATTAATTTTCATTCGTATTTACATATATTGATAATTTTTGGAATGGATAGCTCCAAAATAAAGGAATTTAGTACACATTTCACATATGAAAGTATGTCTGCTGGTGTCAACTTTATTGCTGATGCATATTACATAAACATCGTCTCACAATAGATGTATTTGAGTTTTATATGATCAGAATTTTTTATCTCATAATATGAACGCTTACACTTCATGATAAGGCTTGTCAATAGGCCCACATGTCAGGTTTTTTTCTTGTCAGATCATAGCATTTATGGAAATACTCCACACAAAATAGTGCAATCCACGCTCTACCTTTAAGGAATAACCGCACTCTAGCGGCAGAAAATAAGACCTAACTTTGACAATTTATCTTGGGAGTATGAAAAAAATAGGATTTCTTTTGAGAGGGTTTATTCAAGGCGGGATATACATTTAGACAGGAAAAAAATAAGCAATATTGAGAGATTTTTTGAACTAAGAAATAATTATTCTACAATTATCAAACTTTAGGTATACTTCAATAATATATTTAAGTATACAAAACAATTTTTTTTAAATTAATTCATTATGAAGATGACGGAGCTATTGCGAATCGGCGTGCAGTCTAGCTTCTCGTAGACTTTGATTTGCCAAAAAGTTCAAACATTTTTTCAGTTAGAACATGTATAGTTTCTATGTGACGGTAAATAAAATGAAGAAAATGCATATTTGAGAAAATGGCACGCATTTACAAAAAAATCAACATTTCTATTAAATGTGGATTAAAAAGGTAGTTTTTTTTTCCAATTTTTAAAAAACAATTCTCGTCAAGAAGAAGGCACCAATATCATCAATATTTCTATCAAGTTTCAACTCAATCGGCTTAATAGTTTTTGAGTAATCCTGCACGCCAATTTCGATGATGACGTTTTGAGGAAAACGCGTTTGAAATTCACGCCCGCTCCGAATCCCAGCGGTGAGGCACAGCGTTGACGGGCTGTAACGTTTGAAGTCTTTAGAATTTCGCTTTGAAACTTTAGGGAAATATTCCACATATATAGTTCTATAGTTTAAAGAAAAAAAAAAGCAATCGCTTTTTTGATCGTTGTAAATGTATTTCCCGCCTTAACACATATTAAAGTAAAAAAAAATTATTATAATTTTCACATAAAATGGATGCGACAGAGCCCATCTTGAAAAACGTGTTTTTTTTTACAAATAGCTTCACGGGAGGACGGTTTTCTCGTAAAGTATAAGACCTGGAACAAAAACAAAAAAAAATATAATCTATACAGTATTAGCTATGAGACTGCGTAGGGATTTTCTTTTAATCAAATTTTGACTAAACAGCGCACTTCGAAAGATATTAATCAATTTTTTGCACAATAAATAAGCAGTAAATTATCTATAGAAAAAGTTTACATTTAATTAAAAAACGGCTATGTACTCCCATAGAGAATGTAATTGTGAAGCTACTATTAAAATTTCAAATCGATCCGTGCCAAGGTGTTCGAGTAATCCGTCCTCCCAGTTCGAAAAAAGTGGTTTCGAGAAAAACGCGTTTAAAGCAGCCAAATAGATAATAGGACTTAAAAAAAAATCGCTACAGGACCAATTGAATATTGTTTTTATGGCCCCAAAGTATTTTTTAAGCAAAAAAAAAGTTTATTTTCCAAAATGCTAGAGTGTTATCCCTTAATAGTCTGGAGAAGAGATCTCCAACGTGGATCCTCGCAAGGGCTACCCCATACGTTAAATTCCGAAGAAACAAGATGAGAGATTCTCGGCCAATGCTGTTGCGGCATGGCACAAGAGAGGTAGTGGCTCAACAGGGAAATGCTGAGGCGTTTTTCCGCTACCACCATACTAATACCAAGCACATTCACGAGGTATTCGTACCACCACTACCCGGCTGAGGGCGGATAGACGAGGCCGAAGACCCGTTCATCCTCCGTAATGTATAGCCCCGGAGCTATATTAATCACTTTTATTAGGTTATTATAATATCTTGGATGATTGGTTCCCGGTTAGACAGTAATTTATTCCCTGAAAAGCGTGCGATGCATTCGCTTTATAGTAAACGGACAGGTTATCCTCGTATATCTGAGGCTTTTTTTTAGACGTTGCGTTCATCAAATTTATAATGTAATCCAGTCATCGAATGAATAGAAGAGTTCGTCAATGTTCTCTCGAGAACATTTAAACTTTATGTCTTCGCGTCTACCTGATGTTATATTTTTTTATTTATTTTTAGACTATCAGCATGACGAGACGCATCGTGAACAGTGCATCCGCTGGCCATTAATAATCATGGTCAATGTCCAAACCTGTAGAGATGTGCATAGATTTTCGTATATCTGCTGGACTACATTATAAGTAGAGTGTCATCGATCCTTCAAGATCCGACTCGTGGCTAAACGCTACTGTCATAATTCTTCTCACACGGGTTAACACGTGCCGTAAAACAGGACTACTTTGACATTCAGGGTAACTTTGACAGTTTTTAGGGCTACTTTGACAGAGCGTCAAAATACGCTTTAAATGTGTGCGCAGCGAGCCCGCTTGACCTTCTGTGGCAGGCGGCGAGTGCGGGGAATAAACTTGAACAACAATTTGTTGTTCAAGTTTATTATAATGTTGCTAAAGTTGATTGTAATGCTGCTCAAGTTGATTCTGATCTCAATGACAATTATAAGACTCGCTAAGTGTCTATAATAGCACTCCAGGTACTTTATATTTTTATGTAAAGTGTTTCCTTAAGGGAGGGCACCACTATAACTGCCCATTTTCGACCGTTTTCTTTGGATTTTTTTTTTAGGAAAGGAATAAAATACATGGTCAAAAGAGCTTTTAGGTTTTATAGGGTAGATATATTAGGATGTAAAAAAAAATTATTTGTCAACAGTATGCAAGATGGCGGCGCGCGAGTCACTATAGCACTACTGTTTTTCAGCCAACCCTCTCCGCGGCACGCATTAGAACTGTCGTAAATTTAGTCCCGGAACTAAGAGTGAAATATTTTCGTCAATTATATTATTTTTAACAGTCGAGTACGGGGGGGAATTGCAAAAAATGAAAGGGAAAATAGAGACGAGTTTTAAAAAAGTTCGTTTCTTAGACCATAATTTTCATCTTAAAGTGATATCTTTTTTACAATTTTCGATTCATCGAATAAAGCGCTCGTACTTGACTGTTAAAGCAATCTACGAAGCTACAGTTAAAATTTCAAGTCGATTGGACGAAAATTGTTCGAATTCTGCTGCCGTAATAACGATGACAATTTGGTTATAAAAAATCGTTGTTTTTCATTAATTTCATGTACGATGCATAAAATATTACATTTTTTTATCAAAATGATTCCAAAGTAAGCCTTAATCTTTGACGTAAGTTGCATTTCAATGCCCTGTCAAAGATACCCCACACTCGGTGCTACTTTGACACCTTAAAAAATGTATATATCAAATTGTGAGGGGGGTGGTGGAGCTTGACATTCTTATACATTTGATAGTATCGTATCTATCGTATCTACGATGTTAAAAAAAAGTTACCTACAAAAAACGTCCAAAACCTGTTCAAAGTAGCCTCGATTTACGGTAATCTCGCTCAACTATTAATTATCCCAATAATGTCGTGTCTGCAGTGGCGCACATGTGTGCACTCGTATATTCTTATATCGTGTATTCGCCACATATATTGAGAGCTCCACCGGATGTCACTGCATCGTTGTTCACGTTTTATCCAAGAAAAAAATTAGACGCGGAAGATTGCATTGCAATTAAGGGGTCTTCTCACTTTAGACGCTAAACAAGGCTATTTTGATTAATCTTTTTGATCGGTTTATATTATAGGTATTGATATAAAAGTTGTTACACTTCATATATACACGTTCGAAATACATTTAAAACATTCCTTTAATGTATTTATGTAACCCAAACAAACTTTAAACGCGTTTCTCTCTAAACAACGTTTTTCGACGGCTTGTTGATAAAATCTTCGAAACTACTGAACCGATCCTTATGAAATTTTAACCACAAATTCTTTACGACTATAGCTACAGTGCGTGTCAAGGATTTTCAAAAATTTTGATATTCACTATTTTTGTGCCAAAATCGGTGAAAAAAAACACGTTTTTTCGAAAAATGTCCGCCATTTTGTTATTTTTGCATATAAAAAAATCGTATGATATGCGCCATTAACATACTGAATCTAAAACCGTTTGATATTTTTGTCTCGGATGATCCATCTCTCAGAATTCATCAACAGCGCAGATCTACAATTTTTTTAGGACATTTTTTTTAACTTACATTTTTGTCTATAAATAGTGACTTACATAAATAAATAATTTTAAAAAATGTATTTCCAAACTGTATTTATTAACTTTTATATCAATATCTATAATATAAAGCTATCAAAAAAATTAATGGAAATATCCTTTTTAAGTATCTAAAGTGAGAAGATCCCTTAAGTGGGAGCCAGAGACTATAGGTGACTTGGAACGTTAAAACTTTGTAGCTGTTGCGGTTCAAACTGGGGAAAAAGTGTTTTGCCCTGTTTTTGTTGTTGGAGAAAATCCAGGCGATTTTCCAATCGAATCCAGCTTTCAATAATTCCATCGATTGTCCATACCCGTGTTCCACTTGCACATGATTGCACGTAGATAACACACGTGATCCACAAATCATCTCTGATTGCTATCTATATATGAGCAATTTGGAATATAATTTTTTTGTTCTCCGAGTTCAAGTATTTTACGAGCGTGTAGTCCACAGTTACGCACTGCATTGTTCAGAAAGTTTTAGGACATCTGCGCGGCGCACGGCATCAGCAAACCGAAACCGCGCCGGACGGCACCTGAATAGAAAAAAAAAACTTCAGTTACTTGAAAGTGACTGTAATTCGGCTGCAAAACATTTCTATTCTCCGTATAATGTACGTAGAATTTTGAATTTACTTCTCGTAAGTACGCAGTTGAAGCTTCGTTCGTAACCCATAAGTAACGGAGAAAGTTTCAATTGGCCATGTTGTGAGAGCTCTCACCTCCAGCAGACCCAGCCAGGATTGAAAGGAGAGGCTCGTCGAAAATAAATGCGAACAGCTGCGGGGCGACGCATGTAACAGAAAACGTGTACTGACGCTATGTCGGGTTGTGGGCGTATAGCCTCACATTGGATGCGAGCGAAGGGTTCGTGGTTTCAGTAAAAATGTATATCTTCTATTCATGGTATGCATGGAAAGTAGGAAAGTATGTACTTACAGTACCAACGAATTCTAAACATGTATACGATATAGAAATACGAGTAACCATGTTGTCCATTCGGGCTCGCATCATCCATTGATTAGTGCAATACTATTTAGAGCGCCAAACATTCTTACAGAGAAACAGCTATATAATTTCTTAACTGTATGAACTTTTTTCAGCACATTATCGTGCGGTCGTTCTAATGACTACTTGAAAGTTTGTACCTCAAACTCGGTTAAAATTCTCAGAATGATTCTTGGAGTTCTTAAACGGAGTTTTAAATTGTATTAGAGGGCGAAGCGATTACTTTAGTTTCTTCTATGAAACGATCAAACCTACTTATCTTCAATGATACTTGCGCGTGTCAATTTTTATTTTCTATCAGCTGTGATGAAATGTGCGAAGGCATAAAGTTATAGCACAACACGTTATGAATATGTAGATTTCAAAGTTTATTTACCCTTTGCACTCGAGAGGTGATTCTCGCTCACCCTCGAGTGCAAAGTGAATACGTAGATTTCACTATTACATTGAATTGATTTTTTTATAAATGACAAAGTTTGACCGTTCAGTGTCGGAAATATCGACTTATGAAAAGTGGTAATTTTATTCCACACCGAACTCGGGCCCAACCATCTGTAACGGAATGGCAACAGTGTACGCTGCAGCCAGTGTTTTTTCCCGAGCTCTAGTAATTCTGAGATGGATGTGAAATGAATTTATTCTGCAAACAAATTTAATTTCTTCAATTGATGCATGTATTTGTCTTTGTTACAGCGAATACAATTTAAATTGTCGGCAAGATGTAAATCCACGATTCGACGTACTTTGACAGCGAATTTTTGTTGCTGATCGTTGAGGTTATGGCTATTCCCCGTGCAGAAATTTTGGCAGGGATACAGCTGGATTCTGACTTGCATCCCGGGCTCCCAGTCGGGATCTAGTCCGATATCGGATCAGATTCTAAGACTAAATGTAAGATCCGTAAACTGGATTCCATTAGGGATCCAGAACCGGATCCTTTAATGACTCTAAATAGATTCCCCATGGAATCATTGAGGAATCTTGGAAGGATCACGGGTAAATACAGGCTGAAATAAAATGGCAAAAATGGAATTATTGCATGTTAAATTTATTATAAAATAATTAACATTTATACATTTTTGGTGAATTAAAATATCAATTTAAAAAATGAAAGGTAAGAACACCATAAAAAATGGAAAACTACGACTGGGTTATCGTTTTTTGGACTACTTGGCGTCCTTTGCGTCCATCTCAGTCTTTTGCGTTGGATATTCCTATCTATAGAAATTGGAAATTCCTATCTATAGATAGGAATTTTATAGATAGGAACCTCTAGATGGAAATTCCTACCTATAGATAGGAATTTCATAGTAATACCGAAAATACACGTGACGCCAAAATTTTCAAAGATATGCCATCGTCGTCATACATATTCCAATACGGATGCAAGTTGGATCCTAACCGGGTTACCGGTTTTGGGGAATCCATGACAAATCCTGATCGGGATTTGATCAGACATAGGGTATCCCTGTCAAAATTTCTGCACGGGTCTCATCGCATTTAGCCGCATTTGCTTGACACATGGCGTCACAGCTTTCAGTCTTTTAGCAAGCGCCTTTTTTCTTGTAAACTTTCCTTTGTATCGCACTTGGGTTGACATTTTCACGCTTTTTTAATTTATATAAAATATTTCGCGAAAGACGGATCGTAGGAAGCTCAACGCTATGACTGCAAGAAAATCGCGCTGTTGCCACGATTACAGCGCCGCTCTCTATACGAGTATGAGACCTATCTACGCATGAGGTTCGAATGTGTGGGACATACAGAGAGTCCAAGCTCTGTCAAAAAATTACAACCAACAGGCATTGGATGTTACTATACGCTTCGACCGAAACTTTTGGCTCATACGTGTACCTACAGAACTACGTTAACGAATCCTCATTTTCATCGCATAGAACGTACAAGAAACGGGAATATGAGAGACAAGAAAGAAGAAGAAGAAGGGTAATCTGCCGCTGCTCTGTACCGGGCATGCCTCGGCGCGTAATGCTTTCAATGTTGACCGGTTTCGAATGTTCTCAATTCCCCGAAGCGGGAAGGAGTTGTTGAAAATGTTGAAAGGAGGGAGAATTAATCTGGTGTTTCTGTGGGATATTCCGAAGTGGCGCCTCGAACAAAGTTTTCAATGAACGGTTTCAAGCCGACGATCTACTAGTTCTCGAAACAACGCCGTCAAATAACCTCTGCTCCATCTTTCTCCACTTAGCCGCGAGAGTTTCCAAGTCGGCCGATGTCACGCCAAGTCCAACCCCCCCTTTTTCCGCCAAACGCCTTCGGCGTCGATCAGAGTCCCGGGAGCCTAGCTGTTCTACCGAACGGCTCGGTGCTCATCATGATACCGCTGATTATCGCGATCGAGAGTTATTCCTTCTTCGTCGTTCTATCTCGCCGTTCCAGCTATTTAAGCGTGACTGCTCTCAAAAACTTCCTTTTCCATTCGTTTTCCGAATCCGAAAACTACTTTATCAATAACGATTATCCAATTCAATTCAGGGACAGTCATCTGTCAAAGTATCGTCGAAATTACGTTCTGCATTTCGAACAAAGGTGATGACGAATGTTATAACCTTTAATCTTTACCGTTAAAAATAATAAAGAGGGGGCGGAGAGAATGGGATACAGGGAAAGAAGACTAAGCCCAGGCCAATCTAGGTGGAAACGCGCGTGTGATATATCGGCGCGAGGGGAAATTACTCCCTCACATAAAATGTAGCCATACCACCGCAAGATGAAAAAAGCGAGAGATAGACCTGGCGGCGAGAGGATGGGCAACAATGCTTGAAGCCTGCAAGAGGACGAGAAAAAGTGTACATCCAAAGGCGCACGAAGGGTCGGTTAAGTAGCAAGAGGCAGAGGTACATGGTACGAGCAAGGCACAACCAGTGTGCACTTCGCTTGCCTACTGGCTAAATGTTTTAGGTGATGATTAGTGTCTGAATGTTGCCAGCTGGTAGCTTATTAAGAGAACTAACTCATACACGCAACCCACGTTTCTCTCATCATTATCGTCGCACAGAGAGTGCCGCAATGACAATGATTTACCGAAGCAGAAGATAGACGTATCCCAACTCGCTGAGTATGGAAGGCAACGGAATGGAAGGAACGTTTCATTTACATACGTAAAAAAATCACATTTGTCTTTGAGAGAATCAAACCAGCTGGATATGAGAAAGGACTACTTTTCTGCTGTTATCGACAATTCTTTTTAAGAACTGACTACAAACTACGTTTACAAGCAAAAAAATAACTGTTATAGTGCTGAGTGCGATGAGAATATATCGTTGAACTGACGCAAATTTGTAAGATGTCAAGTTCTCTGTAATTTCTATCTTGTAGATATCTATTTTTAGGCTTCCACAGTAAATATAGAATGCTCATACCCTTGTTCTGTTTGTCTTTTTACGTATTTGTTGCAGTATTGTAAGCTCCACAGTTCTCCACCTATCCCGATTAAATATAAAACAATCTTTGGAACAGTGTATTCCATTTCCGCCCAGCCACCTTTGCTACATACAGTTGTGTGAAAAAGTTTTGCGCCATCCTATTTTTCAGGCGTGTTGCATTGAAATACGGCAATGGGGGGGAAATTAACGAGTAATGAGAACATGTATTCACTTATATTTGAAAACAATTTATTATATACCTAGATATTGTTCTTAAATATTTGATTGTCCATCACTTTTTATTTAACGAGTATGCAAAAGTATTGGGCCACGCACTATTGCGTGTGAAAAACATAATTTTTTTTGAAAATAACAAAACGAGATTGGACCTTCTAGACTTGACTCAGTACTTTGCTGCCATGCCCTTAGCGGCGACAATCCCAACAGATCGACGAGGCATGGACGCTATTGAGAAATTGTGGGTTAGAGACTGATGTTTGGTTCGTCTGCCTATATTTCCGATTAGCACGAACAAAAACGACGTGCTATAGCAATGGAAGTAACATAGGAAAAGGTCACTAAGATTACTATTCCCCTAATTGTAAGTTAATAATGATGGCAGTTGAGCAGATAAACATGCACATGTATTCTAATTACAAGTCGAAACTTCGTTCAACACACTCGTTGATCTTCAAAAAATGATATTTTCATTGCTTCTTAGTGATTCCATTGTAATGTTTTTCTTTTTTGCATTGCTACGTTTTCTATAGAAATACTTTACGGCTCAATATTTGTTCCGTAAAACTTAAATTGTATAATACATGGTGAGACCTATACAAACCTCTATTACAAGTTACTGCATAGGGTTTTCAAATGCTTTTTAATTTCATAGTAAGTGTCGTGAGCAGTTCATTTGGGAAAAATGATTTTTTCTTTTTTTACAATAATGATTTGCTGTTATAAAATAATTCAGTAATATGTCAACGATAGCGAAGCAAAGACGAGCTTGTTCGAACTACTCTAATATATTTTGTCACATATGCGTAGAGTATGTTATTGAATATTTTTTCAAAACGATTACAGATTTAAAAAATGCTTTTGTTCTTATTTCGGGATCCAAATAGGGGATCAAGATAAATTCGCAGAAAATGTTGGCTTCTTCAGTGAAGAGCAAAGAGAACGCTTCCACCAAGATATAAAAATCATGGAAGACAGGTATAGGACAGACACACATGATGGCCGATTACGTTTGGAGTTTGATACGCCTCGACAAGTCTAACTCAAGAAAAGCACGAAAAAGATGCTCACTCGATGTAAAATATTTGATAGAACTTTTCGTTGAGATTTTTCTCTAAAATTAGATTTGATTAAAAAATTGTATCAAGTGTTAAAATGGGCTCGGTGTAGAAATAAGATTTAGAAAAAATATACAGTTTTACGGCTCCAAATCGGCTGTTTAGCTGTGTAATCGCTAGTATATAGTTCGCTGTGTTTCATTCAGAATCATCTTGTGTACGTGCAAAATATTGCAAAGCCAAACATATTTTTTTCCTGCAGGTTCTGTTTATTTATGAATATAAATAAATACATTATATATATATATATATATATATATATATATATATATATATATATATATATACACACACACGAAACGATGGGCGTTCTGATGCCCAATTTTTATCTTATCAGTTACGCTGGATCGATATAAGACCTTTATCGAGCATTCTTTCCTCTCTCTCTCTCTCTCTCTCTCTCTCTCTCTCTCTCTCTCTCTCTCTCTCTCTCTCTCTCTCTCTCTTTCGCGCAGACTATATTTTTTCCAGACCCGTACGACCCGGCTTAAGTTGCATATTATAAATATTTTTGAACACCCTCTCGCACTCCGCTTAGTTATGTACGAGGCCTTTTTCTTTGCCGGGATACACGCACCGGTCGACCGTGAAACGGGGATTACTCCACGGTCACTCGCGCAGTATCTCTTCGAATTATGCTCCCGCGCGCGCTGTAACGGATAAGTTAAAGGTATAAGGTGGCTTTTGCCGAGTATGAGGCCACATTAGTCTCTCGTAGCTCATCGCCGCGCATAATATTCGCCATTCTACTGTAACTTCTTTCACAGGGACGTTCATATACGGAAGAATGATTTATTCCGTTAAAGTTCATAGAAATTCGGTGGTGTCTGTTGGCATTGTACAAGGCAAACAGATAACATCATTTGTACAACAGTGAGTTTACCTGTGGCTACTGACCCATGCCGAAACACCCCGATGGCATTGGCGTAGCCAGGAGGGGGCAGCGGTGCCCCCCCCCTGTCCCAGACATACCCCAAAAAGGACCGTTCTAAAATAATGGAATTCAAATAATCGATTAATTTCATTTAGGTTTCACCGAAGCAAGCGTAAAGAAACAATTTGACAAAACTTGAACTGTTTCGTTCGTCATCATTTCGTCATTTGCATAACAAGAAGCTATTACGTAAATTGAATAGATATTCAAATTGCACAATTAAATTTTGCCTTTACTAATTATAATTTATGTTAGATTTGCCGATTGATACACAGCCAACGAAATACTGGATGATCAATATTTACTACCAAGTAATGGATAATATTATTGTACATCTAAAACGCCGATTTAAGAATCTACAGCTAGCCCATGCAGTTCGAGTATTTTTGAAATTGGATATGAATAACCTAGAGGATATCATCAACAGTTATCAAAAATCTTATTAATTGATGCATATGCCTTACAAGCTGCCGCGATGGTCATGAAAAACACAGTTTTATTTCAAAGTGATGAAATACTTTATGGAAATTTAAGAAAGCATATTGTAAATTAGCACTGCCTAAACTTATATCTCCTTAAAATTTAAATTTGTTCGACTACTTTTCTTTGGGAATGGGCAACGCAACCTACGACAAGTACTTGTCGCGACTTTTTCACATCATTCAGGCTGCTTTTTTCGGAATAATATTTTTACGCGCAGGCATGCCAAGTTGCTACGGTATTATAATTTCTACTGTTGCACGCAAGATGCTTCCGTTTTTATTTAAAGTTGATACAAGTTAGGGCAGTGTTTATATAAGTTAGCACACTTTGTATAAAATTTATATAAGTTTGGGCAGTGCTAATTTATAATATGCTTTCTTAAATTTCCATAAAGTATTTCATCACTTTGCAATAAAACTATCTTTTTCATGACCATCGTGGCAGCTTGAAAGGCAGACGCGTCAATTAATAAGATTTTTGATAACTGTTGATCATATCCTCTGGGTTATTCATATCCAATTTCAAAAATACTCGAACTGCATGAGCTTTCTTCAACTGGGCAAGACATCCAGTTAGGCAAATAAATTCGTTACTGATATTGAAACCCTTTCACTTCAACATATCTCTCTCTCTCTCTCTCTCTCTCTCTCTCTGTCTCTCCCTCTCTCTTTCTCACCCCCTTCTGAACCGTCATTTTCTTTTTTGTATCTTGCTCGCACTTTAACTTCGTTTAAGGGGTAAGGCCACTGTAAATTTTGCCAGACGAAAATTTGGCCATCGAAGGACAAATGTATGGTGCTGGGATTGCAGACTAACGGTAAATTTTTTTTACCTTCTTTTTTTTATTTTTTCCAATAAAAAACTATTCGCAAAACTTTAAACGCGTTTTTCTCGAAATACGGTTTTTCAAAATGGCACGCAGCATCACTCGAACAATTTTCATTTTTTTTACTTGAAATTTTGACCAGATGTGAACATTAACATTATCTTGAGAATGTCGATCGGGATTTTCAATAACTTTATTTATTGATTTTTTATTAACAAAAAACTAGCCGTTTTTTTCGTCAAAAATCAATTTTTTTTTTCAAACGCACGCCAAATCCACAAAAATTGATACTTTTTAAAATCCGATCGACATTCTCTAGCTATAACCATCTAGATTGATGGTTTTTTTTTGTTCTAGATTCAAAAGTGCACCAGTGGTGCTGCGTGCCGCGGAGCCCTGCAAGCAAAACATGCCCCGGGAAGATAGCTGTGGAACCGCCATTTTGTTTTTTTTTGCTGTAAAAAAATTTGATAATAAAGTTTAATGTATGCCCGATAACACCCTTAAAAGTTTTTTTTTCAATTACCTTCAATTTTGGAAGCAAAAAATTCGTGAAAAAACCTTTTTTTTCGGACCGTTACAGTGGCCTTAGGCCTTAATGTAAGCTTGCCCTCGGATCTCTTCTTCGCCGAGACTTGTGTACTCGCCCGGATCCCGTGTGGTGTCCCATTTTGTTGTCTTAATTAACTGACCAGACACAAGATATCCTGCGTCGTAACGTCGATCGAGAGCCACATACGCACCGGACGTAGTATATTCGCATTCAAAAGCGAGAGAATCAGAAGCGTCAAAAATAAAATCCACTTTAGGAGCTATGTGCGCACGTAAAAAAAACCGAGATATTGACAAAACAGGCAGCTCGGAGAAAAGGAAATACCGGTATATCAAAATATTACGAAAACAGAAAGACATGTATACCATTTGTAAGAACAAATGTAAATGAAACAAGAATGTGAGGGGGGGGACACGTGTAAACACCCTTAATGCTATTACTAAAGCTCACTTTATGGAGCAGACATTTTTTACAGTGTTTGAAGTAATAGTGAGTGAGATGAGAAAAGATTTCTAAAAGATTCTGGGTAGAAAGTACATATTTCATAAACTATAGTACAATTAAATTAAATCAACCACAATCAAATTAAAATTAAATAAACTTACCTGAATGTGAAGTTCAGATACAGTTATATGAAAGCCTATTTGACATGATTATTAATGCAGTACTTTTACTCAGAAAGTAACATAAAAGACAACAGTATTTACGGTGTCTGAGTTATTATCGGATCTTCCGAATATTTCAAACATGATTTCTAAATTTACTGAAATATAAATAGTTTGAGGCACGGAGAGAATCGGCATCTGGTAATACATTTCAAAGAAAATCATTACAAAACCTTCCACATAATTATAGCAGACCCTCATATAACGACAGTGGAACTTCATTTATAGGTAAATTCATTTGTTTTTAAATTATATTTTGAGACTCGCTCTTCGAGTTTCAGAAGGTAAACGTATAGAGTGCGTGCTCGTTAAGACTACAGGAATCGCATTTATACGTACCTACTTTGACCAAATTGAAGAATGATTTCTCGTGTGATAGGACAAGAAAAATCCCACCGTGAGTGCATACTTATTGGAGAACCACAAAGAATTTTTAGAAAAAAAAAACACTAACGGTCAACATCGTGAATTCAATTAGTGGTCAATCACCTCAATTATTTATGGTAATCACAAATAGTATTGCAGCAATCAGAAGCTCGAAACGGTCGTTCATATTTTATGGTTAATTTCGGTTGTTTTGGAAAAAGTCGACGTTGCGTTTTATGGTTATTTCCTCGCACTGACTTCAAACTATCGTCTGTGACATTGCTACTTAAGGCGGGATATACATTTAAACATTTTTTTTGAACTAAGAAATAATTATTCTACAATTATCAAACTTAAGGTATACTTTAATAGTATATTTAAGTATAACAAAAAATTTAAACAAATTAATGCATCATCAAAATGACGGAGCTGTGGCAGAGTGTAACAGCAAGGTCGCCGCGAGACATGCGAATCGGTCTCGCTTCTCGTAGACTTGGATTTGCAAAAAAGTTCAAACATTTTTTCAGTTAGAACATGTATAGTTTCTATGTGACGGTAATTAAAATGAAGACAACTCAAATTTAAGAAAATGAGACGCATTTACAAAAAAAATCAACATTTCTGTAAAATGTGCATGAAAAAAGTAGTTTTTTTCCAATTTTTGAAAACCAATTCTCGCCAAGTAGAAGGTATCAATATTATCAATATTTCTACCAAGTTTCAACTCAATCGGCTCAATAGTTTTTGAGCAACCCTGCACGCCAATTTCGATAATGCAGTTTTGAGAAAAACGCGTTTGAAGTTCAGGCCCGCTCCGAATCCGAGCGGTGAGGCACAGCGTTGACGGGCTGCAACGTTTGAAGTTTTTCGAATTTCGCTTTGAAACTTTGGGAAAATATTCTATCGCTTAGAGAAAAAAAAAAGAAATCGATTTTTTGATCGTTGTAAATGTATATCCCGCCTTAATACGGGCCCGTTTGATGATATTTCCTCCCCCTGACTCTCTAACACCCTTTTACGGTAGAATTTTTACCTATACAATACCAAGTATGATTAATGTTTTCTTGCAACGTGAGCATAAGATAGCATCATCTGGAGTTCCGAATCCAAAGACCACACGACCGTTGAGTCCGGCAATGCTCTTGCTTCCGTAATAATCCACGGTTTATAACTTCGCAAAGGATCCGAACTTTATATATGTTCGTAAAACATAACAACAGCCGCGGCAGAGCCTTGACACTAAGTGATTAAAAAGAATTTTCAAGCGTCCTGGATAGTTGCCGCGAACTCTACGCGAAGTCCTTCGTGCTCCTTCTGGTCATATTAATTGCAGCGCATGAATGTGTCGTTTCGCGATATCCTTAAAAAAAAACATCCTAAAAACAATATAGAAGCTATAGGCAGAAATTAAGTGAAGGAAAGTTTGATATTTTCCTTCTAGAATTTTGCTTTTGTGATAATAAAACAGACTAGCAAAGGGATTTACAATAAAAATTCTACAGATATCTATTAAGGCGTTACCCCCACTTGTAGCGCAAAAAAAACCTTTTTCACGAATTTTTTTAAAGAAAACTACAAAACTTTTTTAATCGATCAATATACCATCTTAAAGAACACATCTTGAAGAACTTTCAGTAATTTTTTTATTGAAAAATATTACATTGTTTAGTGGCAAATGGCCGTCAATGAAATAATGTTTTTATATACACGGTTTGCGGTGACCAACATTGCGGCGAAGTGGATCATCTGAAAAAAAAATGCGGATGGATTTAGTCAAATATAAGTATAAATTAGTCTTTCATCGAAGGATTTTAAAAAATATTAATTTTTCACAAAATGGCGGACAGTCAAAGTTAATGGTTCGATTTTAACGAAAAAAAACGGCCGTTTTTTGGCTATAAAACGGCCATTTTTTTTGCGAAAAAAAATCGAACGATCAAAGACTACATTTTTATGTATTAAATAAGCCTGCAAAATTTCAAGAAGATCGGTTCATTAGTGTTCGAGTAATCTTGGTCACCGACTTCAGAAATGCCATTTTGAGAAAAACGCGTTTAAAGTTTCAATTTCAGTTTACACGAAGAAAATATTTTTTTTTTTTGTAAACTTGCATAGAGTCATCTATTCCGGGCCGATACAGAAGTATGGGCCCGGATACTTATACTTCAAAAAAATGCAATAAAAAAAATCGATTTTTTCAAAATCGCAAGTGGGGGTAACCCCTTAATTGTTTTCAAACCACGAAAATACAAATTGTAGACGCTTACGCGGAACGCCGCGTGACTGGCGCTACCGGTCGTGACTCCACGATGTTATAAGCTAGTCATAGGTTATAAGTTATATAGGTTATAAGTTATAAGTTATAGGTTATAAGTTATAGGTTATACAGCTGACGCGTCGGTGTAAATAATTGTGACCCTTGGTCAGAATTTGCTTTCGAAAATATCTCAAAAAGTCAAAAGTTACTATAATGCTGGTACGATGATGTGTGAAAGTCGGTTCGTGAAGGCAAATTCGAGTAATTTTCCGCCCACAGACATGTTTATGGTGACAAAGTTTCTGCGCGACGATTCTCACTTTGAGGGGCTATACCAGTGTGATACTTTTAAAAAATCGAATTTTTGCCTTTTTCAACAGTTTATACTTTCAAGAATATCCTGTAAGAATTTCAAGGCCGTATCTCTATCATTTTATCTTGCAAAAATCGATAGTTAAATCTCAAAACGCGTTTTTCGCGAAATGAGATTGTTCAAATTTACTGACATTGTAACTCAAAGAGCAATTATTCGATTGACTTGAAATTTGAACTCAATACTCTTGAATATATTTACGCTGCAATGACGTAGGATTTTTTTGATTGGATGAAAATTGACGATTTGGCATTGAAAAAAACGACCATTTTATAGGCAAGAAAACAGACTTTTTTCATAACTGCGCCATTTTGTTAGATTTTGATATTTCTCGAAAATCCTACGTCATTGTACAGGAAATACCTTCCAGTTTAACCACATTTTTCCTTTTTCGGTTTCAGCTACTCAATCGGCCAGAATCATGTCAGCAGAGGAGGAACTTTTTTTGGCGCCTCCGAAGGCAGCAAATAAGTCGCTTGGATCTCAATATTTTTCTATGAAAAATTATGTAATATAGGTCAAATATAGCCAAATGTATTCTTAATTTTCCGAAACATTTAATTGAGTACTTTTCATCCAAAAAATTCCCGGAAATCACCCAAATTTTCAGTGTTCGCACTGATATAGCCCCTTAACGCAGTAGAAATTCGTGGGGCCAAAGCTGCATTGTAAGGTTGACTTTTGACGAACTACTTTTCGTGGTATTCAAACAGAGCGGAACGAAAAAAGTTTTATATAATTTTATCGTTGCTATTTATGACAGAATACTTGTACCACACGAGCAGATCGTATAACATTGTGACGTGCCCGTGCAGAAATTTAACCGGACATTCCCTACTTTGTCTCCGGCCCTGACCAGACTTGCCTAGTTGATTTACCTCACCATGCCATCCCGTGGTCCTCCCATGAAACAAACCGGGAAGCTCGCATCGTTTTTTTACGGCTTACCTTCTATGTTTGAAAATTACAACCTTCTAGCCGGGATACATTGCGAGCAAGTACATATTTACGTAACGTCTACCTGGCAAGAACATTGACATGTTCTTCAAAGTGGAGCCTGTCTTTAAGAACTAAAGAAAAGCTACTTTGCTTTTCACCTCATGAAAGATATTTATAATTGATTGTGATGAAACTGATACATCTGTTGTAATTCTATTCATCATTAAAAGCATTCATTTCATCAATGATAATCGACGAGGATAACGATGCTTATCATAAATACCGGGACAAATAATGATTTGAGCATAAAGAATGGCCACATTATTTTATGAGGCCTTGTCGCCATGTTGAGATACATCAACGTTCTGGCCGGGAAGACATTACCTAAATGTATTTCGCCACTAATCCGCCAGGTGGCTACAAGCGAAGGGCTTCGCGTAAGCAAGGTACCATCGTACGAGGATAAAAGGTCGTTCTGTGAGTTGTACCACATACGGAAGTGATATGCTTACAGCGTGCACTTAAGCTTATGCTTTTGCGATACTTGGGAAATAACCCTTTGCACTCTAGGCCTTCTTCGCTCGGATAGTGATCTGTGTAGGTTTTTCTGTCTCTTTGCCTATCAGGAAATGCGAGCAAGCGTATGCATACACTCATATACTGCCGCAGCAAGTAGATAACCAACAAACAATATGTTGTCGAAATACTAAATTGAATACACTTCCGATTTCACCCCCTCGAGGATTCCAAAAATGCTGAAACGTCATTTTTATTTCCCTCATATGTTCCTGGTTATTTCCCGATCTATTCCCTACAACTTTCCTGGTCATTTACCGTTTGTTCTCCGGCCCGTTCCTGATCAGTTCCCCAGAAAGGGAACGGCGGATCGGTTCCTAGTCTTAGACCCGTTACATTGCGAACCTATTCCTCGGTGGAAGGCTCAACCAGAGCCTGGTATTATCTAGGGAAAGCGGGCGCTTGGGTAACTTCGGCGCGTTCTTGCCGAACCGAATAGCAAAAAATTTCAAAGTCCTATGATCTTGTTAATTATTATTAAAAAAAAAGTACATTTGTAATGAAGACCGCGGGTGATTATGCAATGAAAACAAAAAAAATAATTTCATAACCCAATTGATCCAGATACGATCAGGAATACGGTAGAGTATAATGATTTAGTGTCGTACCCTCTTTTCTCGGACCGCCGAAATATCTTTAGTCGTTGGTTTCTTCTCTAAGAAGAAACGATCATGCTCAAATTTGCTTTCTTCCTAAACAAAGTAATATAACATTTTTAGACACAACCGGGAACATCAAACGGTCTTTCCATTAAATGTCAAATACACATACTTTCCATGAATATAATACTGTATGATTCTATTTTGCGATGGCTTGCATTTCATTCTACGGACTTTAAATACAAAATAAGGAGTTACAATCGAAGAGGTTTGGTCTGGAATGCTATACAAATTCACGGTGAATATGGATGGTGATATAGTTTATACTTCTTTCTGCATCTCGCGGGTTCGTATTATGTATCGCGATCCTCTTGCACTCGACGATTTTACAGCTCGATTTAGTATTCGTAATTCGAGACGTACTTTCCTGGTGTCTCGTCGTGCGTCTATACATCGTGGACTTTTTGCCGAGTCACGAGCCACACATGAGCATCCATGTGTCCCAACGAGGGAGCGGTAAACTACTCACGGTTAACTACAGCCTCGCTGGCTTGAGATTTCTAAAATTAGTCTTCGAAGGGGACAACATTATGCAAAAATCTACTTAACAACTCGGCTTGCAATTCATATTTTTTATGGCAAATCGAGGTATTTAAATAATCGAAGATAGTTTAGGGAAGATTGCAACACGTTCACGTTGGATAAAAGCTATGAAAATTTTGTGCCTTAAGGATTATCACTTAACAAACGTGAAACGCGTCTAAATTCGTTACAAAAATTCGGGAGTATAATTTGTTTTTCGGTTTTTCGATTACATACGCGGGGATATAAAATAAACATGTCTGAACAATAACATGCATTGCCGCTCTAGCATAATCGTGAACACCGAGATAGCGTAATTGGCATTGGAGTGGCGAGTAAGGACTCAAGGTTTCGCACTGTATAGGTACAAAGGCGCCGATCATTTGCTGCTCATTCCTGCGATCCCTCCTTGTCCGAATGACGTTGCAGATGTGTGGAAGTGATGAAGAATACATATGGTAATCGTGTCACTCTACTTAGTTTGCGACCCTATCAAATACTCTTCGTGCATATCTCCTTCGAAACATTTCATTATTATAAATTGTTTTTCAATGCTTGCTCCAATACAGCATAAAGTTGCATGGGTTCATTTTGTTTCCGTTCGTAATAATCGGCTTACGTTGCATAATGTCGCGTTTGTGACACCAGAATTATCCGATTTATAATTGGAACATAATTATTTCTCCTACCTGTCCGAGATGGGGAACTCGATGAAAATGGTTCTTTATTTACAGCCATGAACTCCTTTTTCGGCTTCTGTATTCCTGCCCTAAAAGGGAGGTATCTCTTTTCTCCAAATTTACTACGAATTTTCGACAAAAAAACCACTGCAGTAAACTTTTTTGTTACATATTAGGTAGCAAAGGTGATATCAACCTAAGAAAAATGTAAGCATGTGAATTGGTATAAACCATTACTTGTTACATTTGAATGATACTGTCCTGCATCCTTTATAATGAACCAAGCATGCAGATATCCTGTATTTTCTTGAAAGAGGCACTAGCGATGTTATGTTAAATATATCAAATCGTGTAATTTCGTGTGTGTTACACCGAAGGCCCCGCTTTGAGTGTGCAAAATAAAAAGAGAATAACTGAGGTGAACAATGTGCACGGCAACCGCACTAAAAGAAGTCCTCAACTGCCAATGTCAGTGATTGGACTATTCGCCCTTTAAATGAACGAGTTGGAGGCGTACATTTGCCAATAGTAATGTTCCATTGATTAGTCACATTCAATGTTCTCAACACAGCCATCTAGCTCCTCGCGCCCGTACCGGTATTCGACGCTCGTAACCCCTTAACAGTATCTCGACCTTTTGTTCATAACCCGGTTTCAGTACGGGGTCGGTCGGTCGAAGGAACAAGCCGGACTTATACGATGCAGATAACATTATTGACGTGACAACCAGAAAAATAGAATAAAACACGTCAAAGAGATGAAGGCCATTTTTTCACCGGTCACTTGCCTACGATACTTCTGCTTTCCTCTATTTTCGAATTTCCGATTCATTAAAACTCGACTCTAATCACCGTGGATAATGATTTCACAAGTCTCGAAAGTATCACCGATTCGATTAATGTCAGATATCCATTCTCAACAGAATACTCTTTATCGCGTTGCATGCTGCTCATACGTATATGTCGGGAGCAGAAAAAGTGAAGCAAATAAGGAAGGAATGTGAAAAAGAGCAAGTGGTAACGGAGAAGAGAGGCGAAGGAAAAGACGGCTTGTCGCTCAGAAATTTCTATGCTGGAGAAACTGTGAAGCCGTGATCTTCTACCTCGCGTTAGTGCGCTCGCGCCGCGGTGTCCCCGAGAGTGTCATTTCATGAGGCGGCGATCACGAATAGAAGCTGCATGAATGTGCCATGAGAGCAGCTACTCACTGCTCGCTTCCAGAATGGGAAGAGAAGAGGGATGAAGAGCGAGATAGAAAAGGAGGCGAAAACGAAGAATAAGGAGAACAGAAATCGTCTCGAAGCAGCCATCGTGCCTGCGGTGAGTAGAACCGGTTCCTCGGGTAAGAGAGCTCTTCTCATCTTTCTCTTCGGTTGTACACTCCACCCATGGCGATGCAACCTCTAACTCTTCTTTTCCATTCGCTTCAGCGTACTACTCTTCTGCATCGTTGCTGTTGTTCCAGCCCTCTCCTGCTGCCGCTCTTTTAAGTTCGTTGCCGCTGGTCCCGCTCATTGGCGTAACTAGGCAGGGGCCAGGGGGTACACCCCCCCCCCCCCCCCCCAAGACTGTGTGTGCCCACCTTCCCGTCAGAATGTTCACAATATCTGACTTATTCACGGTCATACGTAGCGATCTGTAAACTCCGTTACTTTTTGGATGATGAGGGTCAAGCTTTCATTCTAAATGACTTTGGTAGTTTTCGTAATGACCGCATAGGTCACTGCGATGGTTTTTTATTTCACACGATCGTTGATGGTCCTCATTCTACACGATCTCTCATTTATGTACCGACTGACCGACTGTGGTCGCTGTGAGTACTGTGATAATGAATCGCTCTTCGCCGCCATACTAGCCCCATCTGAACGACAGATGATAACACGTAGTTGGTATAGAAGTGCCCCAATCTCCCGATACGCAATAACGAGATTGAGTGAATGTCAGTTAGTCTGTTCATTTTGCTATTTTGTCTGTGCTGAACACCGCCTCGGCGGTATGGATAATTCAAAATTCGTACGTCAGCTATTATTTGTACTTTGACTCGCTCATACTGCTTGGTACATACAAGCTTTGCTGACGCGTGATCTGGAAATTGTTTATATTATTGCTCGTTTCATCCGAACTTGACACTAATTTGGATTGCCTGTTTATCGATAAACGCCCCTAACCAAAATGGAAATGCTGCGTTTTCATAAATTAAATTTGAATTTCGTTTCGCGCGCTTTAGAATCTAATCGTAACCTTCATATTAACATCGAAAAAGGATAGTTTACTCATTGATTTTTCCCTCTAATCGCGTATTGCATCATAGATCCTCTAATCCAAAAGGGAAATAGTTTTCCCCTTTGGGGTGAACTTAGCGAATTTATGTTAATTTCGATAACTTGTGGGTGTTGAGAGAACATTTTTCACATATAACCATGGTTTTATTATGTGTCGATTATAAATGAAATTTGAAGATCAAAGACCTCTTTTTAAATACAAAATGCCAAACTACAAAATGCTATTCAACATCAAATCCGAAATCAAATAATGTTTGTCCAACATCGTCAACATCAGTGGCAGAGACGACTGGCTCCACTGATGAAATTGAGACCAAAGTTGTGCCGCGAAATAAATACATTTGGATCTGGGCAATCTTGGGATTGGTTCATTACGACCTGAAGGCAATTTTTCCAAAAGCCAATCCGGAAATAGACGGCGATCGTTTTCAGTGGCTTTGATTTAGCTTAAAAGAAGACAAAATATTTTTCTTCGTTTGCAGATAGTTCTCGATGAGAAACGTACGTGTTTAGAATGGGAGTTTGTAATTGGAACTATCAATGCATTTATCAATTGGATAAGGCCTACGTTCAAAAAGACACCATTAAAATCCAACGCCTAAAAACAGATAACATTTTTCTGAAATTGCGTAGTTTTTTCCGAGTTCAATGTAAAGTTTTCTAACCATTTGTGTAATAACCCGCGTTATTGCGGTCCTGCGATTCAAAACGAATTTATTTACATCATAGCTCAATTTACTTTCCAAAAAATACTTGGAGAAGTGCGCGCGGGTGGATTTTTTTCGTTGAAGGTAGATGAAGCCAGGTGGTATAAAGAACAGCAATTGTCGATGACCATCAGATATGCCAAGGACGTAGAAGTTGAAGAACAATTAGTCGGTTTCTTGAATTACTCTACTGTCAAAGGTGTCAAGGGACTGGAAATACGAATTTAAGATTTTTTTACAAAGTGTCATTTGGCGACGAAAACAATACTTGCTCAGTCCTACGGTAGAGCCAGTACCATATCCCCATCAATATTAACAATACTATCGACAACTTCGAACGCAGGCTTGAAAATCTACCACTCGCGAAGTCGGGTAACTATTTTTTGTAAGGTTGGACCAGAAAGCTGAACCGGCTGTCGTAAAAAATTACAATGACGTTTGCAAAATTAATAATTCCCTATTTGAAGCTGAAACTTTAGCGATAAAAACTATTTTGTAAAAAAGAGCACAGATATTACATTGGAGACGCTAGGAAGAGCTATCACGCAAGACTTTGCACCGAATCTTTATAAATGCCAGCACGTTGCCATGAGACTGCCTTTAAGCTCGGCTGGTTGTGAGATGAATTTTTTGCAATGCAACGGATGGAAACTTCGTTAAGAGCGACTATGTTGCACAAATATTTTTCGAATATGGCCCTACTAAATATTGACAATAAGGTGATCAAGGAGAAAGTGTATGGACAACAGGTTGTGAACGTTCTTACCGAGAAAAACCGACAATCACGGTTGACTACGATTCTAGTTTGTTGATTTTTCGTTATTTCCTTGAGATATCGATGGGAAAAAATGGTTTACAGGATACTATAAGGGTGTACGCTCATTTAAAAAAATTATACAGATCATCCCTCCCGCACCCACAAGAAAATTTTAGTTGCACAGTCGCCCGTATACTCACGAGTGTGAAAATGTAATACAACATAGTAAATACCTCCTGGACGCTAATATATTACAGATCCGCACAAACGACTGATTCTTATCGCAATGTACTTATTTAATATGTAAACATGCCGATCACTAGAACTCCGACTACCCCTGAACCGACCACCTTATCATTATAATTATTGTTTGACGCCCATTGAGTGGTAAGTATGTTAACGGCATGGCCGACGTCTTTACCGTTAGCGGGATCAGAACTACCTCGTACCGATATTAACCGTTTGTAGTAGGTGTCGTGTACAACACCTGCCACTTAGTCCAACGATTGGGTCTATTAGTTTCGTCGCGCTAACATCCTATTCAGTTACATATTTAATGAGAACTTTTTGACTCGTCACTTTCGATTATTGACGTATTCGTGCATACGTTCGCAAATTGTTCGCACATGTACGCCACGCATGTTTATTTACAAACTATTTTACATTCGTTTTCCTAATTTATGAAAATTTCTCAAAAAATACGGATTGTACCAATCTAGCCCATTTCGATCAATAACACAGTATAATAATTTATAAACCTTGAACCCTTTCGGTTCTTTCTATGGTACTTGTTTGATGAAATATTTTTGCAATTGTCCAACCGTGATTCGTTCATCCTTGTATAGAGCTTGCTACTCACAATCGACTGCCCCATGTTACATGGGGAAAAATTATTTTCACAACGCATTCGCGCCAACATCGCCACTATTAAGAATTTTACATTTGCATACACGTCGAGAATGTGAAAAATGTTGATCAATCTACTGTCAGCCACTAATATAGAGCGCACGTGCAGGGGAGTATAATATCACGAGTTTGTACATGTAGCAGATGAACACAGAAACCGGGAGAAGGTTTGCTGGACAGTCCTATAGCGAAGTCAATGAAGCTGGCAGGCTCGGGTACGCAGCCGTGCCACCCGGTCAGGGAACGACGTCCGTATCTATCGATATTCAGAAATTATAGCCTCGCCGCTTGTTCCACGGTATAAATGCTGTATACACCACTTTAGATACCCGAGAGAAGCGAGCCATTTATTCGGTCGCTTGCCGCGAAACGCTTTTGTAGGAAACTGCGGACTGTAGCAAGCAAACGATGAGAGGTGATATAAAAAGTGCAGTAGTCGGAAAGGCGGTTGTCCATAGGCATGGGTCCGATACAAAGCCCAGAAGCAGCCTTGAAACCCCGGCAACATATATGTCTCTATACAACCATCGGGCACTCGATATGCCAACGGCTTATTGGAGGATTTAATTGCTTGGTAACGAGAAAGTGGTTGGCGTTCCAAGCGAACGGTTAGCGGTAATGATGCGGAACTCTGCTCTGTCCCTCCCTCTCTTTCTCTTTTTCTCTCTCATCACAGAAAACCTCCAAAGCTATACGTGCGGCACTCTAATTTTTTCTCGTTATTTTGAACTGTGCGTTAACGCGTGAAGATGAGCAAACGATAAAAAATCGCCTTTTGGGCATATAATCATTTCACGGATACAAATGTGATTTTTCTGCCATAGACGTATTATCTCCCGGTCACTGCTTTGAACACCATGTGGCCCATATCTTGATATCGAGTTTTTTCCAACACAAAGCCAAACAGATCGTCATTCACGTTTCAAAGGTTCTCAAATCTGTGATTTAGTCCACATCTCTCCATCATCAAAACGCGCCACCATTTTTCGCTGTCAAACGTATACTTATTTTACATTACTTGGTTCTAAAGTGAGCATTTGGCTCTAATCCGAAAAATATTTTGCCAAATGCTCGCCAGTAAAATGGAGCATACAAGGCTAAAGTGATCAACGTTCAGTTGAGCTAGAATAAGATTCAATTTATGTACATGTATTCGAACAAAATAGATGTACATGAAGTTTGCATCGTTGCTATCCAACGGTTTCATTTTTTTTTTCGATTTTGTTTGGTTGGTCCCGGTGGCCGTAAATATTTTTTATTCATTTTACCATATTTTTGGTAGCAACTAGAGCCGAACTGACCAAGAAATAATAGGAAATTACAAAATCGAAAAAAAAAATGAAACCGTTGGATAGCAACGATGCAAACTTCATGTACATACAAAATAGTCTTTTTGTACTTCACCTTTCAATTCTCGACGGTTCGCAAGGAAAAATAACAAGGGTCATGTGTTTTACTGAGATGGGTTGTGAAGCACAGATCGCAATTACAGAATCAGAAGAAAATCTGACACACCGATTTTGCATAAGTTAGTCGAGGCTTACCTGTATCAATTGTTATCAACCATGCAGACTCTCAGACGTCAAAGTTGTTTTACATACGGAACCGGTACACACGGAAAAAGCGCGACGTAATTAATATTCTGTTGTCACGTGTTCGTCTGAAACCGCAGCTGAGCACATTAAGTTTTGTATTTACCCCATGGTATTGCGCGATGTTAGCGCTTTTGGAAAAGTATTAGCTTATTCTGTTTAACATTCTGTTGCCATGACTCAGCCGAATCCCCAATCAGCTCAACCATACCCGTGCAGATATTTTGTCAGAGGTACCCGACTACTGATCAAATTCCCACCGGCATTTGCTTTGGATTCCTTAGAAGTGTGTTCTCACTGGACGATCGATTGGAACGACGTCGTAACCCGTATGATGGCGGTAGCACGGTTGAGAAACGATGGCGCCACTTACATTCGTTGTCCCGATCAGATTCCGATCAGATCGAGACATGATCTGAGATGGCTAACTAATCCGAATCCTGTAAGATTATGCAAGGCAGTCCTTCTATCTCGTATTCCGCCAGAAATCCGCCCGGTGGCGTCAACTAAAGCCCTCCCGTGTAACTGCAATACCACTTGTACATTCATAATACTTGAGCCTACTGTACCACGCACGCAAGTGACACACGTACAACGCCCATTCCTTTCTCCTTATTTTTTCCTGATGCTTGTAATACCAGGTGTGTAAGTATGAAACCGGAATTTTTGTACAGAAAAAACACGTTTATTGTAATGATATGATACAAATAACTGGAGATGGCTTCTCGGGTCACCTTTAACTGATCCGCCAGTTGTTGTTGTGTTTGAGTGTCGTCTTCGTCCAACAAGGCTTGCAGGTCAGCGTCTTCAAACTTTTTCGGTGGTCTTCCACGTTCTTCGTTCCTCACGTCAAAATCGCCACTTTTGAACCGTTTGAACCACTCGAAACACTGTGTTTTACCGAGAGCATGCTCACCAAACGCCTCCACAAGCATTCGATGCGATTCGGCTGCGGTTTTCTTCAGATGAAAACAGAAAAGTAGTGCTGTCCGCAAATCGTAATTTGTTGGCACAAAACTCGACATGTTTATCTCTAATAAACTAATGCTACTGAATGAAACTCGTGTTATTGTGAGTTGGAAATCTTTGTCGGATATCAATACAATAACAAGACACCGCTGACGTGATGTGTCGGTAACTGCATCGACATCTAGCGCCACCTATGGGCAAATTCCGGTTTCATACTTACACACCTGGTATATAGCAACAAGTAACAGTACCACTAGATACTTATTATCTTCCTTCGAGAGTTTAGCTTGTGTTTAACTAGAACCATGCGCTGTTCTCTCAGCACGTTCAACATTTTGCATGTTTCATTAATTGATGCACTTGATTTCGATCACTCAAATAATATTGGAGGTTCTTTCTATTTATGTAACTTTCCGCACGCACTTCTTAAGGTATTTGACATTTTAAAGTAAACATGGCAGTATTTTTATATTAATATTCACATTTGGAATTTTACTTAGGATATCTGGAAGATTTTAATCGCAATTCCGGTAGATCCCAAATGTACCAACGAGATTTTAATCAGAATCCAGACGTCCTTTCTAGAATTGAAGGTGTCCACAAGAAATATAGCTACAAAATGACGATTGCCATTTCCCCCGGAAGACTAACAGTTTCAAAGAATAAAATATTTACTATGTACATACTTTCTATGTTATTTGACTAAACGTTCAAGCCCATCAATGGTGCTGTATCAGAAGTAGCTGTAGTAAAACCCACGTGTCCAACGTAGTTGGAGCGTATGGTACACTGTCTCTACAATGGTGAACTCTTGAAAGCGTAGAATTTGACAAAATATGATTTTAAATAATATTTTCTAAAGCTTGAAAGTACTTGTAGACATGCCCGCTCGATTCGTCATTCGGAAAGAAAGGGGTTGTCAGATATTGCTGAGGTATATATCTTCATTTCATGAATATACTCCACTCCTTTGTATTTACGAACCCCTTTCACGCGAATATGTGTAATTTGTTTTAAGCGGCGATTTTTCTTTTTCAATACTGTATAACCGTTCAATCCTACAGGATTTTAATGTAAGCGATTGCAGACAGCATCGGAAAAAGTCTGTCGAGAAAGCTTCACAGGGCTGAATAATATTTCGAGCATACAATAATGTATTTTCGTAATATGTATTATAGTTTATCTCTATTATGCACGAGCGTCCACAGGAATACACACAACCAGAAATAATCCAGTGTATTCTGCCGCGCTATTATACCAGACGCTTCCCACAGACAGCTAGGATTAAGCGTTAAGGTTGCAACGCATTTGATTGAATATTCGGAGGGTGTCTCGGTGGTTTAACGGATCGACAAAAGGGAATCGAGCAGAGGGTGGTTGAGGGAGTTATCCGTTTGGCAATTGCAGATTGATGTACCGAATTCGGCTTTATCGTATTCCTCTACACGTTGCCACTCTCTTCTCGGATTGTGCCAATCTTGTTTTAAATGCCGTGACTCGGGAGACCTACGCTCACTACCGGACATATAACAGTGCTGAGGAAGTGAAAGAAAGAAGCATAAGGCGACTTGTGTAACTGACGATGCATCCCCATCATTCCGAACCTTTGCAAATCTTACGACGATTCAGCTACTACGCGGGGTCATCCTTCATTGATGTGTACGGCGTGTACCACTTGAATGCGCGATACGGCATTATATACGTCATAGTTCAATAGAATATAACCTGGTATCAAGCCGTGGTGATGAACGATGGAATTGGTCAATATTTTGTTCCCGTAAAAAAACACACGTAAACGATTTGTTGTGGTATGACAAACAAAGTAGTTAAGCACTATATAACCCACGAAAAATGATTTCGCAAACCATTACGACTTGTTGAAGGTAGAAAACTCCAAATAGACCCTAAAAGTAAGTGTAGGCTTTGTTGCAATTTGTTGGCAATTTGTTCATTCTTTTTTCTTCAACGGCTATAACCTATGCGTCTTGAAGCAGTGTTTCTTTTTACATAAATCTCGATGAAAAAACCTCACGCTGTAAATGATTTTAAACAAGTATGAAGAATCTGCGTGTACATTGAACTGCAACATCCGTCGATGCCTGACAACGTCAAATTTAATTGATGCCTTGGGCCCCGACGCATGTAATCTGTCATAACATTTTATCTGTGTCATAAATTTTGATGTATTTTACTTTTGATACTCCATTTTACAGACAGATATTATCAGGGCTTTGTACATTCCCCTCAATTTATTCAAATTTTATTCTACGTAGGTTTGTATAGGCCTGTTCAACTTTGTAAACAATCTTAGAAATACCGTTGGAAGCGAAGCCTTAGAATGGGCACGAAGATAAAACTATTTGATTCATGGTACTAGATATTAAAGAATTGAACTGAAAATCGCTGTTCGCAATGAGGTTCCTGATAAATCTCCGTTCACGAATATTTTACGAAACACTCTTGTCAGATGGGTGCTGCCAACTATTTGCATTCATAGGGAGGTTTAAGAAACAGAAGCCGTAAAACATGCGTCTTCACAGATGTAGGATCAAAGACTGCATTCAGGTGAAAAGATTAATGTTTAAATAATTATTATGACGTAGAAGTCCGAAAGGATTTGCATGGAAGCGTCCGTCGGGTATGTGACACATGGTGCATCAAGTCGCAAATAGATGAGATATAACCTAGCTAATGTGAAGAGGGCACCCATCTAGCAATGCCAGCCGCAGCATATAAGGCGAGTAGGAAAAAGCGAAAGGAGCAGGGAGTCCCCGGTGATGCAGTACGATGGGGGTAAACTCTTCTACCAAGATGGCCACCTCGCATTCCAAGCAACCGAGTGTATCGAGCCCCGTTCCTCTTCTCTGTTCACCTTCTATCTTTCTCTCACCTCGGAGTCTTTCCTTTTTCTTTGGCGATACCCTAAGTCTTCTCGTGCGGTCAGGTACGATCCAGGACTCGAAGAACTCGCACGGTTAAGAAGGAATACCGGTGAACGAGGAGGGACATGAGAAAGAGGAAGAAGAACGATACAGAGACCCAGGACTCGTTCACGCTGCTATATCATTGATCGCCTGCAGGGTCGCTTGATCTCTCACGTATCGCGCACGCTGCTTGCCCTCTTCAGCTCTGTTAGATTCTCGAATCGTAAATAAGGATATGGCGATATGGATACTAAGCTATAGATCTACAGAATAAGCTGTATTATACTAAGCATATATGCACACATGCACACAAATCCACATATATGTATGAAGTAACGGATAATCGGCGTAGACGAATATATCCGCTAAGGATCAAACTCGCGCTTTGGTGCAGTACACTGTTCACATTCGCGACGGTACATGGAAACCGCGCTGGTATTGCATTGCGCCTTCCACATTTGCATCCGATTCCCATGAACTCATAGGATCACAGCGTATTGTAGCCTTCAAAGTCAAACACGTATGTTTGTCAAATTAGTTATTGCGTGGCATTTGGATGTGTCACTTTGGAGATTACATTTTTCAAAAAGTAGAGTTGAATGGACTAGGAGAATGCAAACAATCATCGCTTTACGAGTAACAAGTATTGCTATATTATCGGATCCTCGCTTCTCTTAACATGCATCTATTTCGGGCCTTGAACATGATTCTAACGTGAAACAACCAGAATCCTTTTACGTCGTTTAATCGTTGCACCCGATTGAGGGTATTAAATAAAACAATCACAGAACTTCGGCAACTGGTTGCGTAGAATGATATGCGAAATCACTAAAAAAAACCCCTCATCTTAGGTTTTTCCATTCTGATCCTGGCTGAGCGGTTGTAAATTGTTTATGCCATAAGCGGTTGTAAATAATTTCTTGTCTTTTATGTTGAACCTAAAAAGATCGGATGTGGCCCAGTAGTTATAAATAATTTCTAAGAAGAATTTCATGATTGCTCCTTGTTACGCTTTAACGCCAAGAACAAATACCAAGAAACATTTATTCAACAGTAGCGCGAAGACCAATGTAAGGTCAAGTGAATTAAAAAAAAAAAAGGATTTTTAGCGCCGATAGCTTTGTTTTGTCGCAACCGGTGCTGGTAGGCAGCAGCGGAACATCCGGACGCCAGGATCCGGGAAGCTCGATATAGGGCGAACGTAGTAGGGATTTTTTTTTAATCCGCAGTGTCGAATTCATTGGCTTTTATTCGGTCGTGGAACTTCTTTTCGTTCCGTTTTAACGGCTGCAGTACATCTCCATGGTCGCTCTCGACTCTTTTCACTTTTGTTTCCTTATCTCACGGTGAGTTCGACCACATTCGACGAAGCTGCAATAACAAACTATTTCGTTTTCGTTCCAAACATAAGAGGAGAGTCCTGTACAGTGTCTCTTCCGGTACGTTTTCTATCCGTCATGGTGCTGCGAGGAAAATTAATTCAATCATGATACCGAAATGAGATGGAACACTATTTTGAAGATCACGTTTCGTCTCGCATGGTAGTATAGCTCAGTTGGTACCGATTGGACACGCTTCCAGCGTTGGCAAAATCCCCTCTAATTCTATTTCCAGATGCAATCAATGAAAGACGTTTCGCCATTGCTTGAAGACACTCCATCCAACAAGTAGCTAGTGTTAACAAAATACTTACAATAATGAACCGGTGTGCTGGTCTAGTGGTTAACGTGATTGCTTCTGAATCAGAACATCGGGGGGTCGCGGGTTCGAATCCCAGTCTCCTAGTCTCAAAGAAAAATAAATACGGGCGTGACATAACTCCAGTTCTACACGGATGTCACGCACACGGACCGGTACGCGTCCCATAATTGTAGCCCATAATTTATTTATCGACGAAACGCGACTATCTCCGAAACTGGGAAGCGAACCTGGGACCAGCTATATTGATATAGGTTTTCCGCAGTTTCCCTATACCCATGGCACGATAAAAAAAAAGATGCTTTCAAAATGGATTTAAAGTTGACATTTTCGGAACTTTTCTGCTCGGGTATAGAATGAATTGAAACGGTGATGTGTGTGATCACTATAATTACAATTGGACAAAAATGTACTCGGTGTCACCAAATTGTGTGTAGCAAATAACGAATGGTCGTAGTTCGCAATTGATGAAAACCTGAACCTGCTCTGTTCTTTATTTTTTTTTGCCATTAAGTTGAAACCAGAAATATTTCATGCCGCTTGAAGCGCGATAATCATGAATGGCACTTCGCTGCTCTTGACTCATGCTTCAAGCGGCTGCAAACATTGTCTACTTCAATATGGTGGCTTGAAAAAAAAAACGGTGCTGAATCGCCATGTTTAGACGTCAACGTCAATAAAGGTACGGTCGGAATGGACCTTTTATCCTTACGAAGGGCGTTCTGTATATACGGGGAGAACATCACGCATAATATATAAGTTTGATGATTTGACCCTGCTAATATTTTACCGATTGGGCTACCATTTTATGTGCAATACATCTTAATCCATTTGCATTTTGCATCTTTACATAAATCTGGCAATAATTACCTAACTCTATATACTATATAGCTAGAAGGAAACAAAATACACCCCAGAGTGAACTTATGTAGTAATGAGATATGATCGTTGTATAGGATTTAAATATTTATTGTGACTTATAAATATGAGCTGTATTGGATTATAACCGTTTTTATATTGATTAAAGAATTTGGATTAGCCATACCGTAACTGCAAAGGACAAACTTGAAAAATTCATGGCAAAACCAACGGTCATGCAACATCACAATCAATTTTAGAGAATATATTGTCGTATTTATCGTAGTGTATTCTGGCAAATAATATTATATCACCTGTTCAGCGAGCTGTCCGATGTCCATATTTTTTATATATATATACATGTATCATACGTTCTAAACAGGCATGCGATTTTCGATTCCTTTTTCCCCATATAAATCTCACCCATTGTATTCCAATTGAAAAAGTCAATTCAGTTCACATCGGAAACAATAACGCAGTGATCAAATATCAATTGCACGACCGTATTACATTTTATATTCTGTATATTAGACGAAATACACGGGTATTGCAAATTTATGCAATGGACAATATAAGCAAATGTATCGTGTTTTGAGAATGTTTCCCGATCTTCTTCATTGCTCTTGTGTTCACTCTCAATCTTGTTCACCGCAAGAAGATACGTTTTCACACCCTTTCCTAATCCTGGCGCACGCGGCTGCCCGTAAATACAAGGCACTTGCTGGTGAATCGTGGTTATGCGTAGATCACAATGGACTCGCACGGGCTTTACTCATAGATACACACGAACATACGTATCACGCACACTCGAGCCGCAGTAGCCTCGAGGAATCGGTAAGCAGATCTACCGGTTTGATTACCGGCAGGACCAGAGATCGGTCGAACAGTGGAGAGGGCAGTAGGAGAGATCACGATAGAAGAGGAAACGAAGATGCAATCGACGGAGAAGAGAAAGAACGAAAGGATAAAAAGTCAAACAAAAGGCACAAATGGAGGACGATAATAGGGCGTGACACGAACGCAAGAGCTCACGAGAAAGCGATAACTAACAAGTATGGTACTGTACATTCATCTATACGATATCTTAAGAGTGTTATATTATATTACAATATATCCAGAGATCGTACATAAGTGTCAAGGAGATTCAGCGAAATATAAATGAAAAAAAAAGAGTCAGATAAAATAGAGATTGAAATACAAGCGCACACGGTCCCCCCTTTCTCTGCATACGTCGAAAATGTATGGAGGCATGAAAAAGTACACTGCGACCTTTCATATCGGCACCTCCACAGATGCAACAGCCCCCCACTATATGCCAAGAATCGATCGGTGTAGCGGACGGCGGGAGAAGCGCCAGGCCCTATCGTAAAGCTTGAAGCATGCTAAACAATAAGAGTGGGGCTTTGAGGGGTACTGCAGTCAGCTACCCCAGCTGCGCAGAGTCGACTTAAGTGGATGGTGCGAAACCTCCATTTTGCAAGTGTGATGCGGAGCCGATCCCGCCGCTGTGCCGATATGAAAGGTCGCAGTGTAATAAAGTATAAATGAGGATTAGATAGAGAGGCAATAAAAAAGGAAAGAATGCATTTAGGGAGAAAAGGTCTAATTAATTGTTCTCACGAAATCGTCACTATGACACATTTTTTCCGTGAACCCGTGGGAATTAAAATATTGAATAAAACATCCCGCTGAATCATCAGACGATCAAGGCCGTCGACAGAGTTCGTCGACTCGTGAATAGTGGGAACAAATTCCTTCAACGATAATGAAAGAAAGAAAATGGCCATATTTTCTTCGAAATGTTGGCATCTTGCGGTAAACATGATTCATCGAGCGTTTGCATCGTGATGTGGAATATTCAGCCGTGGCGCGTTTGCGAGGATACCAAATGTTCGATCCCAGCTCGCTCGGTTCCGATCGTCGCGAGGCACGCGGTTTCCGACAAACATGACGACGACCAGTGTCCCCATTACGGTGTAGTAAAAGTCGATTCCCTCTGCTCTCTCCCGCTGTGTCGTTGCTACACGAGAATTTTGACCGTAAAATGTTCTGCCTTATTTTAGTCGTTACAGCTTCCGAAACATAATGCATACTATAGTAAAAATTCGACGATTGTGACCGATTGGCGGGTGAATTAGTGTACCGGATAGTTCAGTGGATGAGTGCGTGATTGCGTAGTAGTAAATGGTTGTTATAAAAACGAATAAAATAAGGTCGCGTTCGAATCAGCTGCTAGAAACCATCTCACTGTAAAAGTTACGCTTTGTACCTTATGCGAGATTTTCCGGAAAAGTATTTGAAAAATGTCATACTGGATGATGGCAGTCTGTACTACCTGGAAGTATTTCGTCAGTTTTCGACATAAAGTTGTTACACGCATTCGTTACCTATAATGAAGCGCGTTCAAATTAACAGCTTGATTAGAAAACGATGTTTTGTCTTAAAAATGCGTGGAAGATACGATCCCTGGCAAAGGTAGCCGAAATTTGGAATTCTTCGATATTTGTCCTAGATGTGAAGTAAAATAACTCGTAAGTGACATTATTTGTAGAGCAAACCCCAAATAGCCCGTTAAACATTTTTTTTTTTCAATAATCCACCTTCATTTATTAATATTTAACTTTATCAGGGGCTTGCACCTCTTTAGGGTGAATATGCCGCGTCACGTGACGAAGGTGATTTTCGAGCCGTTCAACTTTTTATGGCGTTGCTATACAGTTAGGTGAAGATATGTATGAAAAGGCCGAATGAAAAGTTGATTAGACTTCCAATGCATTATAATTGAATACACATCAATTACTTACTCAATAACTCTTAGACAATCTGTACCATTTTTCATTGTGGTTTTTTTCATCCTGTCTAAGATTAAAACGCTATGCCATAAGGATTCATGCAAAACTACTGCAAATTAACAGTATTGTAATTCTTGGACGGGTTACGCAGTAATAATGCATCCAATTTTTATAGCTATGTTAATACTTTTGCCAAACTCGCATACATCCCTGAAGACATCTCATTAAAAGCATATTCATAAATGAAAATATCATTGTGTTGAAAAAAGTCCCGTGCAATCGTATCTAGAGTCCACAAAACTGTGTTATGTGAATAATGAGTATGCTCCACTTTCCGGCGGAAGTGATAGGTGGTAGTTTAAACATAGTTTAAAGTAGGATGGAAATACCTCTCGTGAAATCTCAATTGTGCGAACATAAACGTTTCGTCAACAATAAATGCTTTGAAGGTATCGCGCACATGTACCTAAATATATATAGCTCAGCATGTATGTACTTAAAACGAATGCTGGGGAAGTATTTCTCTTTGTCGATTTCGTTGAATCGCATAAATATTCATTATGTAAAAACCGTCGTTATTTTTATTATTTTCTGTGAAACTAGAACACATGCCCGAATTCGACACGAACAAATGTTCTTTAGCTGATTCCCATAATTGAAGTGAAAACGCGAACATCTACACGCCGACGGTTGCGATCCCCACACAGTTCCGTTTTCCGTTCCATAACTTTTTCATTCAGCTAAGATCTCAGATACCTTCAAGTTTGTACATACGACATCATCGAACCTATAGGCGTGATAGCCAAAGGGCGGTTAGTTAACAAATTTTTGTAATCGCTGATGCCAAAAAAATGTCAACACTTTTGATGAAATATTTTATTATTATTTCGGTTGCTGCGCAGTTACATTAACTAAGCAAATCATCGAGTTTAATGCGAGCAATACTCCCAGATATTCCTGAATGATTCTACCAATATTCTCTTTGTGTTTACAAATGGCAATAACTTAAGAGTGCTGGTAAATTGCTATGTCTTGCTTAAGCAGCCCGGCCGCACTCGCGCTGGTCAAAGTGACTCAACAAAGAACAGTAATATAACAGCATCAAACAACAAGTTCGCTGTTACTACGTGAGCTGTTTGTGCTGCATTGAAAACATTAACTGTGCTGGAGAAATTTAATAATTAATCGAATAATACCAATATAACGACATCAAACATTTGCGTTGCCTTTCGTAAAATCGCATTGCGTTATATTAGATTTTCCCGCTGCAGCTATATAGGCATTTTTTTCCTAGTCAGTATTCCGATTAGTAAAGATTTTGCGCACACTTCAATAGCCCAGTCAGCTCACACAGCTGCATCAGATGTTACTCACTTTATCGCAATTTTTACACCACTTTATGATACAATTCAAAACGATACTCCATCGATATAATCCTAGATACCCAGAAAATGGTTCCGATTACTCCACTCGTCCGGACTATCCAAATCATTGGAGGATTTATTAATCTCGATGTTTTTTAAGCAAGTCATGCTTACCATTCGCCAAGATATATCCTCTCACTACATCCTATACATTGCTCATACATCTCGTGTACTGCTTACAACGTTTACTGACAACACATAAATGCTCATTAATAGTCGAGTCCACAAAAGCTTGTTATACATTTAATAATGCAAAAACAATATGAGCGGCCCATCGGGGTCCATGTTGGAAAGGAGATGCATAAAAGCATCGAGTTCTTGATGCTCATCCTCGTTTCATGCTTCGAGAGTGCCACGTTGTTCAGTATATATCCAAATGCATGGTAACAACTATGAGTAATTTGATAACATTTATCAGTATGTTTGATATCGGTAGGAACTAATTTCGAGAAATATTTACTGCTTGATTCCCTTTTATACAATAGACTCGGTACAGCTAAATCTACCATCGTGCGTAGATATTTGCTCCAAAGGACTCCTTTTTACGCACCCGAAAATTGTAGTTTCGGTTGTTACGCTTTCGCGGATTTCTTGAATCAAATTTTCTAGCGACTCCTTATTAGGAATGGGATAAACTACAGGATATGCCGCGGAATGGTTATTCTACGATGACCATAGATATATGGATTTGTTTGGGTTTATGATGTGCCCGGCATGCATATACGCAACGCAGCGCATTGAACTGCGATTTGATAAAGAATATATTGTCATCGACGCAAGTTTCGTGTACTTGAGCCCCTACGTAGCTGGCTAATTACAATATGCCTGGATACCGTGTTAGTGGATTCTGTCCGATACACGATTAAAGTCGTTAGTCTGAGAAATATAATGGTACATACCGTCTCTCCCCATATCGAGTCGCGCCTAATCTTCTCGCTCACGGCGTTCACAATATTGCCTGCATCCGGCCATCGACCTCCCTTCAACGTAGATTCGATGAGACCAATATTTGAAAATCACAGTTGTCTGATTGTTACGTCGGCAACTTCACTGGCAGAACTGGCGAAAAAATCTTCGCTGATAAACATCGGATCGCCTTTTATCGTAAAAGCCTCTGGACGTATACGATTCTAGGTTGCTTCTTATTTTGCGACTTTGGAAAAATAACCACGTCACACCACCATTCTCTTCGATCGCCGAAAAAATTAACCCGTAATTTTTTATTATTTTTAAAAATAAATTTTAGGGGTCGCTACCGAAGGTCAAAGTTTGAAAAAAAGGAAGATTTAAATTAATACCTGCAACCTTATTTGCCACTTCCTCTATGGCGTCTTCTAGCAGTACATCTTTAGTGACAAGGTCGTGTTTGGTTAATAAGCCATACATCAGACCACTTGATTCAAAACAAACTGCCATCGATAAAAGAAGTACGGAGTTTATATTTCCACATTAAAATTGGGATAAAGCAAACCAATCGCAGTTTTGTAAATTCTACAGCGTGCGACGTTATCGCAGTATGGGAACGAGCGAGCATTCCAACAAAATTAGAGAAAGACATAAAGAAGATAGAAAAGAAATTAACAGATTGGCAGAAATTAAAAATTATTAAGAAAATAAAACCAAACGCTCGGGTTTTACAAGAAAAGAAGAGAAATGGGAAAATATTCCAATAAGTTGGAAAATCTATTCGATATACCTCACATGGATGCTTTGAACATAATGGCTATTGAAGAAGACAGGCAGTTTTGAATTGCTCAGCGACAAAAAGGACGCCCTGGTTTAATTGGTGAAGTAGAAATAACCAGTTTGAAAAAAATGCCAAAAACACAAGAAACAAGCTCGTGTGCAACGGCTTTTAGATCGAGAAAAAAACTATATCAAATCTCTGAATAAAAAGTGTATACTTTCTTCACCGACTATTGGCAATGATAGTGATAACAAAAGTACGGCATCAAAAATTTCAGTAAGGACAGCAAGACCTTCGCCTGAACGTAAACTGGTACGAAAAATCTCATTGATGAACGTTTAGCAGCAAGTTTAGATTTTGCTAAAATGAGTGACAGGAAGGCAACTGTGGTTTTGACATCAACCCTCAAAAGTGTGGGATCTGATCCTTTCGAACTCAATTTAAATTCATCGTCCATTCGTCACTAGCGTATGAAGCAAAGGCAAAAGATAGCCGAGTCTTTGAAAAGTGATGTTAAGCCAGACATGCCGTTTACCATGCATTGGGACGGTAAATTGATAGTGGACATTACAGGACACGAAACTGTGGACCGTTAACGCATTTTAGTGTCGGGACAGGGAGTGAATCAACTTTTGTCAGTGCCGAAACTAAGTCGTGGAACAGGGGATGCGTCGTCTGCTTCGGCTGTACATGAAGCTATCGTGTCTTGGAACTTAAGTGATCAAATAAAATGCTTGTGCTTCGACACTACTGCGGTCAACACCGGATTAAAAAACGGTGCTTGCATCCTATTAGGGCAGAAGATGGAAAAATATTTGCTTCGGTTAGCCTGTTGCCACCATATGGTAGAAATAATGCTAGAAGCAGCAGCCGTATTACAAGCTCTTGGTCCGTCTGGCGGGTCAGACATATTAGTTTTTAAACGTTTCAGAACAACTTGGCCTATATTGATCAAAACAACTTCAGCACAGTCTCGTCAGACCCCGAGGCGTTAAGATGCGTGGAAAATGTAGCAAGCAGCACGATTTCCTCGAACCTCGAACCTCGCGACGACTGCAAAGAGTTGTTACATCTTACTGGTACATTTTTTGGAGGCGTGCCTAACAAAGTAATATGGTTCAGGGCACCAGCTGGTCTTCATAGAACCCGATGGATGGCAGAAGCAATATACTGTTTTAAACTTTCCATTTTTAAAGAACAGTTAAAACTAACAAAAAGGGAGTTAAACGCGATTACTGAAATTTGTGTTTTTGTTGTTGTGATTTATGCCAGGCGTTGGTTTCAAGCTCCTGTGGCAAGTTCAGCACCAAGAAATGACATGTGGCCTTTGAAAGAGCCCAAAAGCTTTGAAAGCATAAACAACAGTATGGCAAAAGTAGCCTTACAAAAGACCTTAGGCCTTTTGTGATACCTGTCTGAGGAGCTTGTTGCGCTGGCTTTTTTCGACGAAGAAATTTCTTTGGACACCAAGCAGAAAATGGTAATCGCGCTAAATGAAGAAGGTTTAGCTACAGCTACGCCCAAGCTTGGATGCAAATCACATAGCTGAAAAAATATCGAGGACTTTGTTCCCAGCAACACTTTGAAATTTTTCACTATTCTTGGATTAAGATTAATCACCATAAACGAGGAGCAAAAGTAATACCTTCTTTAAGTCGTGAAACAACATCGACAAAAGTACCCAAATACAACAAAAATACCTTGTTAGCATAGTTTACTACATTTATTTACTTATTGGTTAAATATTATAATTTCTTATGTTACGATTGAAAGATTCGCCATAGGTAAAACAACTTTAACAAAATATGTTTCTTAATTTTTTTTCAAATGCTGGTAGCGACCCCTAAACATGACATTAAAATTACGAAAAAAATAATTAAACCGTTTTTCAGGTTTTAGGATCGATCAAGAGGTTGGCGCGAGGAATTATATAAGAAAAATGTTTTGGGCCAAATAAGACGTACCCTAATACGGACTGATTATTGAATAAGAAAAAAAAAATCACGACAATCAGCAATTTTCCAGCCAGCCACACTAGAATGGTCCCATAAACCGCATATCTATCAGGTATTCAGCCTCCAATTTTAATACTTTAAGCGACTACCATTGTACGACGACACGTATGCTCTTGATATATCTGACTAGGTACGCTCGATTAGTGATGCACCTACGTGTATAGACAGATCCACTTAGAGAATCTTGATTTTCTCGTAAACTTAAACGCCGCGATATGCGCTATCGAACTTTACTCATCACCCCACGATACGTCGGGATATTGTCTCCCAAGAGGGTGTCTGATATCAGAGAGTGCGAGGAGTGAGTCTCTCGATTGTAGAGTGGAAGAGGGCTGCACAGGCAGACACGAACAATCGTGAGAACAGCAGTGCCAATACTTCAATAGTTTTTTTTTCTAGAGGCTTGATAAATGTTTAGTGAAAACCGAAAGAAGAGAATACCAAGAATGATTTTTGAGGGAAATCACTATTCAACTATACCTATATCAGATTCAGAACCGGCTTTTCGTTCGCACGTGATGAATCTCAATCAACGTTATTGTAACGCCCCTCCTTTTGTTCACCCTCAGTATGTCTAACCTTTGCATCCCTTTTTTCGTCGTGGTTTGTCTCCACCTCATTTTAGCTCAACAAAGACAGTCGCCCCTTATCAAAGAAGAATGTAATCTCGAGTATCATCATCAAGTACACTGCTATCAATTCCATGGTTGCCTCCGTTCGCCAACTATCCAATATGTTTCTAAAGATCGAAGCATGTATACTCCAAACAATTGAGACTTCTTTCACGTATACGTGTACATATGTGTATAGGGCACCGGTTTTCCGAAGTACCGATGGAGAACACTTTGCCTCCGTGTGCGTATGTAAACCTCTATATGTATATAAAGAGCCCAAAAGTAATCTCTTTGTGGATGGTGAAACTGTAATCAAAGAAAGCCAAACAAAGAGAATTCTAGATTGTGTGAGGACGACTGCACAATGGAGAAGCTCAATGGCGGAGACAATGAGGAAAGCGAAGAGGAAATCGAATTGACACACTATTGTCGGCCATCAAAATTAGTTGTGTCCAGAACGCTTGCATACGTATTTGCAAAATTTACCGGACTACGTGATTTTTTCACATTTTCTCGATTTTCCTGACAATGACTATCGGTTCCACGCCGTTACGAGAGCGTAGTGCAGTTCCGCATAACATTTTTTCCGTATGTAGTAGGCCGCGTTATACGAATGAATACTCGTCGTTCTTTTTTTTTAGGTCGTCCAATACAGCATCAAAGATGGTTATACCACCGTTCCTTTCTGTCCGTTAAGGGGGGATTGTCTTTTTTTTCGCAAAATTTACCGCTTTTTGGGAATTTTTTTGTGAAGAAAGTATACAACGGAAAACTTGTGAAACTTGGCATATAGTTTTATTGATCTGTTTACTACATACAAAAAATTTTTTAAACAATTTCATCAAAAAATCCGCCTCCCACCCCCCTCGACGCGCGATGGTCCTTTTTTGATGGTGTGCACGATTACAGCCTTCACGTTCATCCTGCAACAAAAACCCAAAAAGCATTTTACTTTAGACACATATAGCTATCGCTCGATGAAGGGAAAAAAAATTGACGATTTGGTGACGTTTTGAAGTATCGATTTTTCGAAAAAAATTGATCGATTGTTTGTTATAAATAAAAGACTATTAAACGTATTGCTTTTTTGCTTCATCAAACGATAAAAGGATGTCAGCTGAGCATTCTGTCCAAATTTGAAGGCAATCGGTTGAATAGTTTTTGAGAAATCGTGCACACCATCAAAAAGGACCATCGCGCGTCGAGGGGGGTGGGAGGCGGATTTTTCGATGAAATTGTTTAAAAAATTTTTTGTATGTAGTAAACAGATCAATAAAACTATATGCCAAGTTTCACAAGTTTTCCGTTGTATACTTTCTTCACAAAAAAATTCCCAAAAAGCGGTAAATTTTGCGAAAAAAAAAGACAATCCCCCCTTAATCTTAGTCAGCCGCTCTCGGTCATACGCTCTATCTACCCGGATGCCAATCTAATTAATTAATTTCGGCAATGACCAAGATAGAGCTTGTAATATTATGCTATATACTATCTGCTCCTCCAAACATATTTTTCTCGGATGATCCCCTGCGAAATGCTGAAATCTTCTGAATCTGAATTTCTTACATGCATTTATCTATGGATACACAATATTCGTGTATCGATATTCTATAGCAAGTTAAACTATTTATCACATTGGAATTTCGAATATAGCCTTCTCAATTATGTATCGAAGTACTCAAAGAACCGTGATAACGACTCTGACGAGCGATCAATTTTAATCACTTGCATTTTGCTGAATTCAAGAAGGTCTTTATAGGCACATGTACTTAGTACAAATGTAACATTCGGTGCAGGTGGTTTTGGCAACTCGGGTGAACTGAAATTAAAAATAAAATCAGATACTTTCCGTATAATGATAAAACTCTCGTACGAACGGATACTTTTTTGAAATTTTAAAAATAACGCAAACGGCAAGCTGCAGAAAAAAAAGTTTAATTTTCGAAAAGAATAAATGAATTGAATTATTTGTTGTGAACGAATGAATAAAACTATTCAAAAAAATATCCAGCAATATTATAGAAAATGTTAAAAACAGCATTCGAATTTTAACTGAATCGGACGAATATATTTTGAGAAACTTATATTTTTTCATGAAACATAGTTTCGAGAAAATAGCAAAAGGGAAAAGGGTAGTAAAATCTTTATTTTCCGCATATATTTAGATGTCTATACGCTATCTTTGTTTTTTTTCTTCATGTTTTTGTGTATGGAGAATACAAATATGAAAGTCATATTTTCTAAAAGTCTTTTTCTTTTTTGTAAATGAATTAATCGTTTAGATGCCGATTGTGACGAAAATATTCGTTTTAGAGAAAAAAGTTTTGCATGAAAAATGTTTCTTTATGTATTTACAACGATAAGGTCTTATTTTATTAGTTCCACACTCTATTGAAAAAAGAGCTATAAGCAACGATGGTTCTCATGAGGGAAGAAGATGGAACGACGCGTCTCTGATGACGAGACAAATTTTCGTTATTTCGATCTCCATTACTAATAAAGTTATCAAGAAAATGAATAAGACGTTTTATTAAATTATAAATTGATAAAGGAACGTTTTCGATTTGAAACTTTTCCAAAATGCTTTGTTTTATCACAATCGTCATTTGAGTAATTAAATTGTCAGCAAGTTCCTTGGCGCAAAGACATAGAGCTAATTGTCAATCCTATCACTTGCATCATCAGCAGAACGTATCATTGGATTCAATATAATGTATACCGTTAGGTATGATTCGATGAAGTGTTTCTCTTATAAGATGTCGAATATTCGGCTCTAACAAGCCAATTATTTTTCCAAACGCTTAGTTTTAACACAAATGCCAAAAATAGTCTGCGTGGTGATGAAACACCGCGTCCTGGATGAATCGTAATTGGAATAGCAAGTAGTTCCATGCTACAATTATATTATCCATTTAAGGTTCCCTCTCACTTACTCGTAGAAAATGCAATTTACCGATAGGTTATCTACGACAAATTAACACGAGTTGCCCGACATATGGAAGTGTACAGTCGAAGTGTACAATGTATATAATATGAATACAGTCGACACTTCTGGCACGGATGGTTGCCGTGATTATATGCCGTCTGTACCAGTACCTATACAGATATTTACAAGGTGAGCAGTTTTCAAACAACAGTTTCCACCGCGAGCCCGGTAATTCGGGACTCCGCCGCCATAAAATTTTCCCCCAAAACCGCGCCGTGATGGGTTAGCGCTCAGTATTCGGCTTGGCGATGCTCCGCGCGGTTCTTCTCGTGCGGTTGGTGACCACCTAGGCGGCCACCGGCTAGCTCATTGAATCACAGCTGAGAAGGTGACTGACCCACGCGCCTCTAATGGCCGCGCCGGAGCTGACCCGCATTCCTACCTGCACTGACAGAAAAATCCTATTGATATGAACTAAATTCGTCTATTTGATTTTTTTTTTACTTAACTTAACTAGATATTTCGTGATATCGAAATTTTCCCATTGCATTCCATTATTGGAATTATTTATTTTAAATATATCTATTTATTCAGATCAAGATCTATTTAATATCGTTTAATAACGAAATATTTTAGTTATTCCTAATAAATCTGTGATTCGATTTCATCTGGTAAAAAAATAATTTAGCTGAATCCTCTATTGATTGTATCTATTGTATCTATTGAGTAGCTGTTGATTTATTAAATTTAAATTAAATCGAATTTTCGTAGAGTCAAACATTTATTCTATTTTGATTGATTTAATGGTCTGTCTCTATTGCAACAAACACTTATTTGGATCAAGCCATTGACGAATATTTAGTCATGAGGATTTTTTATTTGATCCTACAAATGTATTTATTCGTTTTCATGCTGTTGGCACACATTATACTTGTGTACATGGTATACAAATCAATATTCTTTTAAATCACGTACATCTTTCATATGATGGCCACAAAAATCTATTCGAGCTAGGTAAATATACATCTACTATATGCAAATCGACATATCGATAATTCAAATATATTTTTCGTACGTTCGAAGTGAAAGAGTATTTGAATGAAAGACACATACACTGCAAATCCATGTGTGTTATTTATTACACTTAAGGTGTGTAATTTTAGGAGTTAACACGTGTAAATGTCATATACAACTGTCCATACATAAATATCACAACCATACAGAAATATTACAAGTTGAAAGAAATATCACAATTCAGATTCAGGCAACTAACAACCGTTCATTTATTTAGATTTCTGGGTTCGAAAAGAGAGCGTGCATTTTCACCTTTGTCATATAGATTGTCTTGACAATGACGATAGCGTTCCACGCTGCGAAGAGAATAATCATTGTTTGCATAAAACATTTGAAGTCGTATTGTATTTTCTCTGTTTACATCAAATGAATTCATACGCGAATGTTGTCATTTTCAGTTGGAAATATGCATTATTTTGCATCATTGTGTTGCGTTCTCCAAAAAATCTTGCGCAGGTTGTGAATAGCAAACGTTGCGTATATTGAATTACACCGTATTGAAATGTATATTCACGTATGACTTTAGCTATCCCAGTGCAAAAACCTCCCTCTCATATTCAGTTTGTACACTTTTATTGACGTGGATTGTGAATGTGTTGTAAATTACATATTTTTCTTCACATTTCGAATAAAGCTCATATTAAGATACACATACAAAAAGTTACGCGTATATTAATTTCGAAAAATGGGAAAACTGTGTTTCATACGGTTTTTACGTGTACCTCCCCTGATCTTACCAAAATTAAGTATAGTCAACGGTAAAAAAATTGGACGAATTTTCTTTGAAGACCTAGATTAACTGAGAAACATCAAATTCGGTTTTATTAAAAGTAAGGCATGGAATACTACACCCCCATCCCTCACACAGAATGTTACATTGAAGTAAGTTTTCACTGTGTACCATGAAATGATGACTCTGAGACATTTGCCAAAGTAATCTCATTAGTTAATGAAATAACCGTATTTCTGGAGTACGAGTGGTATTAATACACAACTTTCTACTGGCTGCATTCCCTCAATCGTTCCCGCGAATTCCGATTTTGAGTGATTAAGTGACAGAATGTAGTCCTGGATGATCCAAAAGTTGTTTGATAAACCGAACCGAGCATCAACATTATATCGAAACATCCCTACGCTTCCACAACTAATAATTCTCTTTACAATTGCTATCATTTTTTAGAAATTCAAGATGATCCTTAATACTTTACCGAATGATGTTTGAGTTTGCATCGTTGTAATGCAACGAAAGTTATTTTCTTTCCACATTGCCCACATTTTTTTGCCGATTTGAGGTGAAATCACCTCAATGGTTTTTATTATTCTCATAAAAGATATTAAGATTCTCAATCTTAATATATCAAAAAAAATGATATATTGTGATAAAATAAGAAGTGCAAAAAAATTGATAAGTACTTTTGTTGCATTTCAACGATGTAAACTGCAGCGCCATCTTCACCAAGCTTGCGTGAATACTTGAAAAGTTTCGCAGATTAGCGTTACGGCATAGGGGAAAATTTAATCGAAAGATAAGCGAAGGTCGATAAGACTGACGAAATGGTTGCACCTGATCGCGTATATCTACGAAAAAATTATCCCAATGTCGAAGCGTTCGGTAACGAATCGGACAATAGTAGACGATAACAAAGGTCAGTAGGGAAAAAAATGATGAAATTGAATGGAAAATAATTGTGTAGAAAGTGATGCAATAACGTGGAACCGGCTTATTCACTGTTTGAAATATTGGAGAAAAAAGTAAACATGGAGTTGAAAACGTATTTAAGACGTTACATCTATGTGGCTCACCGAAAAGTGAGATTATTTGTGTATTTTTTTAACAATACTAAATAAAGGATCCACCATGAGGTTCGGAGGGGTTATTCTACCGGTGTTGACGTAGAAAAATGATGAAAAAAATACAAAATAGCTGCTCAGTTGTAGCTATACTAACATAAGAGCGTTTTTAGGCGCCCTGCGAGAGGACGCAAAACTTTTATGGATTAGTACCTAAAACAAAATAAATCGTCAGTCACATTAGTTTTGCTAGAGAAATACACACGATTATCAAAAAGAGTGGTTTATTCGCAAAATGGCATGATTGTAAGTAAATTTTCCATCGTTCGCTGAAAAAATCTGCCTTGATTTGTTTATAAAAACGAGAATCGTTGGTGAATCGTAAAAATCGTGTGTACTTCTTTAGACAATCTATCTAAGAAGCTAAAGTTTCAACTCAATCGGACGAAAACTGCCCGAATTATGTAGTTACGTCGAATTCGGGATGAATTTTACTCGCACGCCATTGTTACATATACGCAGACTTATCAAAACTCCTGCGGACGAGATCAAAGCTCTATACTCAACCAAGCATGAGCTTGGTAGGGAGCGATGATCATAGACAGGAGAGGACCGTTGAGAGGTGCGCCGGAAAATATGCGGAAGATGTTATGGCCCTCGAACATGCACGCCGATTTGATCTGGCGCCGCACCTCCACATTAATGTAGTGATTGGACAACTTTATTTCCGTTGGCATTTCTCTTTTTTGTTCGCCGATTCTCGGCTCTCGTTCCTTCGTTTCGTCGCTCTCGATCGTTAATATCCACGAACTGATAATAGGGCTTATAAGTATACATATGCACGCGTACGGATTCGGAAGTTTCCGACCTAAGTTCAAAACGTTTTTTTTTTAAACCCCAAAGAAATTGATTGTTCAGCGGAGTCAAATTCGAACTCAACACCCTTTTGGTGCAGGGTTTCACGAGACCACATTTCGGTACCTTGGAATAATAGTTTTTGTCTCGAACAGAAAGTCATTAATAGCACTTATCTCTACAGAATTCAATTGAAAATTCTTCCTAGATAGTCTTTTTTGGTTTGTATAGAAGAAGCGGGCGCATGAGGCCATGATCTGGAGTTGACTGTGCACGAACAATCAATTTGTACTTCACTTCGCACCAATTCGCCATTCCAATTGCTCATTCGTCTGCCACCAGATTGCCCCAATGGAGTAGGATTTTGTTTGTCGGTTCTTTTTAGGATGTTCCTTATTTCTTCTTCTAAACGTTGTGATAGTCTAGATCTGGGTAATATTCTCGGGTAATAGTTATGCCTTTTTCAAAGTACTTGATCAGGATTATCCGCTGAGAATCGGAAATATCGTGGTCATCACCTTGTCAACCGACGGAGCTGCCTTCGCCTGCTCGGAGACGTTTCATTTTGTGTTGTGAATTCACTGCTTCGACTGTAGTTGGTTTTTGGAGTTTAGTAGTGGAGCCAGGATTCGCCGACAGTAATGGGACGTCAAAGAAAATCATTTTCATTCCGCTTAAAGCGCGCAAGCCACGATCGTAAACCACCCAACCGCTCTCGTTTCTTTATCAACATCGAGCAAACACAGCATCCAGCGCACGCTTAACTTTGTAATACCCTCATGCAAAGTATACGCCCTTCATGAGAAATGTCAACGGCCAACCATGTCCATTGCGATTCGGTGAACATAATTGGCCACCTCCTTCGCCGTTGCGGTTCTTGGGCATTCAGAGTGTTCTGTCTAGAAAATGCTCGTTCTCCCATGTTTGAAGTCAACAGCCTGGGCTTTCACAGTTGTAAAGGCAAGAGCGATATTTTCAAACAGTGAACATAAATCAGCTTTAATTTCGGTTGAGGCTCCTCCGTTCAAATTGAGGACTTTGATTACAACATGATACTCGAAGTTGTCTGTCTATGATGACGTGTCTGTTTTGAAGATTCAAATCAAGGTCTTACATACTCCCGAGTAGAAATATTGTCAGGCTGGCCTGATATTTGATCTGCGCCTGATCAGCTTGTAGTACGAAGGCCTTACTTAAGTTTGCCTTAATTTGCCTGATCAAGCTGGGGTCAGGCGGTGGTCGAGCAACCGGACTTACGGCTTACTTCAATTCGCCTGACCCGGCTAGCTTCAGGCGATGTCAAGCAACTGGACTTACGGCTTACTTCAATTCGCCTGATCCAGCTAATTTCAAGCAATCATCATGTAACTGGACTTCTACAGTTTGGCGCTAAAAACGTGCCTAACCTCATCTTGTCAAATGATACACAGACACGAGAGAAGCACGAGACATATTATTAATCACTTTATACATTTTTACATATAACGTGTACGTTGTGAATAAGATGGACAAACACAATCGGAAGAAGATTGCGCAACGACTGTGTCTGCGTGAATAGCGGGCTCTAAATAAGGGAAAAAAACGAAGAAACAATACAGCAGCAGGTTAGTATAACAATTTTTTCAAAGACTTACAATTCTTAAATCTATAAATATAAATTGTATTAAATCTGACTGTAAATTAACCATACGCCAAATTATATATGCGTTGGTTGAAATATTTATTATGATACATTTGACAGATCCGGGACAAATCCTCTCAGCGAGGAACAACTCGAAATTCCTGAGGATTGGCATGTGTTGGCGCTACCACTATGTAAGTAGATTTATATTTGTTTTGTGTATCGCTTTTATGTTTCTTTACTTGGTCCGTCTCCTTTGTCAGAGGAGAAGAGACAGCGTAGGCCAACCAAATAATGGTAAGCTGACAGCGTAGTTCAATCTGGTAAATGTTTTGCCATCGGTGCTGATTAGCCCGGACAGCGCAGGCTAACCGAATAATAATAAGTTAACTGCGCAGTTCAGTCAAGTGAAAGTAATTCCATCGGTGCAAGTTAGCCCATAAGAAATGCACTTCGGATGGACATTACATTCACTGAACTGACTACGCTGTCAACTTACCATTATTTGGTTGGCCTTCGCTGTACGGCCCCGGACAGCGTAGGCTAACCGAACACTGACAAGTTGACTGCGTAGTTCAGTTAAGTGAAAATAAGTCCATCGGTGCAAGTTAGCCCATTAGAAATGCACTTCGGATGGACATTAGATTCACTGAACTGCACTACGCTGTCAACTTACCATTATTTGGTTAGTCTTCGCTACGGGCCCGGACAGTGTAGGCTAACCGAATAATGATAAGTTGACTGCATAGTTCAGTTAAGAGAAAGTATTTCCATCGGTGAAAGTTAGCCCTTAAGAAATGCACTTAGGATGGACATTACATTCACTGAACTGCACTACGCTGTCAACTCACCATTATTTGGTTGGTCTTCGCTGTACGGGCTCTCCTGCTTCGATTCTAATTTTCGTTAAAAAATGACCGCTAGCAGCTTTTGCAGCAATTTTTTTTCTTCTTTAAAGTAGATAATTGGATGGTGAGAAAAAGGAAAAAAATAGAGCTCAATTTTGTGCCACCCTAATAAAATAATGTGCATACCTTATATAGATATATATGTAGACATTGAATTCTAAGTGGGATGAACATTTTCATATTTTTCAGTGGCTGTCATTTCGAAATATAGGGAACACGGAATAGAAGTTCTTTCGAAGCAAATTGGACAAGCTGTTGGAGCGGTATCAAGGTCTGATTAATTCAGCAAAAGACTGGGACAAGTTTCGAGCGGCGCGTAAAAAAACGAACAGAACGCTCAATATAACGTTTCCTAGAAACGTCTGGTCACAAAAACGTTGAGCTCGGTTTACTTTATGCACGAAGTTTCTTAAGTTTTTGTTTGAAAAATATATTAGTTTATTTCGGGATAATAAGTGGAATATAATACAGTGATATATCTTAGTTTATTTCGAGTTTTTGTTCTATTACAAATACAAGAAAAATGATGTTTGTTTTCCATATAGATATATGTGAAAAATATATGTGATAAATTTTATATTAAGATTAAAAAATAAACGATCAGCGTTATTTATAAAGTGGTACCTTTTTCTCTTTTGTGTATGCGTTGTATTTTTTATTTCAGGAAAAAATCGGTCATCCTGAGCCGTGAAAAATCATATGATTTTTCATTTTGATCAAGCCGTGAAAAATTAAGCCCTTATCAGGCCTTAATTTTTAACGCTGATCAGGCCTTGATCTTTTACACTGACCAAGCCTTGATTTTTTACCCTGATCAGGCCTTGATAGCTTACCCTGATCAGGCCTTGATTTTTTACCCTGATCAGACGGAAGTCAGGGATTGTGTTTCAAAAATGATCAGGGCTTGATAAAAAATTCTGATCAAGGCTGGAAAAAGAAGTCAGGATGCCTGATCAGGTGCTTATTGTAGCTGGAGCAAGATTTCTACTCGGGCTGGTCTGGAAACTATCTCGAATTCTAGTAGTGGAGGTAGGCCGCAATTTGTAGACATTTTAAATATTGTATTGATGTACTACAATATTTAAAATGTCTACGAAATGCCTCCTATCCTAGGGAGTTCCCAAACCTGTATGTAAGACCCTGGTTCAAATCATGCGATCAACATTCGACTTAGCTCTCGGCATTTCTTTCACTCCCATCTATTGGTAATTGGTCAGACCGGAAACTTTTCAACCGACTTTCATATAATTAATAATTGCACAATACAATAAAAAAGTGCAGATTACACACTTGCAGATTGCTTTCTCATTAGTTTATTTCGGTCCCGAAGCTGACCACCCGCACACATTTGTTTTTAGTTTCCATAATATTTCTTCTATGAGAAAGCGAAATTGGAAAACAGATAGTATTACTGACTATGTGGTTTTCGGTAACAAAGAAAACCCGCTCCGTATGATCAACTTTGGCAGCAGAATAAATTGATGAGAAAGCAATGTGCTTGTTTGGGTTTGTTTGTCTAAAAAGATAAACTTTTGAGCCATTTTTAAATTTTGTTATTCTTATTTTTTGAAAGTCTATGTAAAAATACGAAAATGTTGCGACCAAACCCAACGTGGGCCAACTTTTTCTCAAGAGCTTTTTCCAACGGAGAGCCACTCAACGTTTTTTAATGAAATTCGATCGGAATAGGTAAAGAAATTCTAAGTCTGTAAAGTATTCTTGCTATATCTCCTATAAAGGTGAGTCTCAATATTTTCTGTTCAGCAACAGAATTTATTATATATCTTGTTTTTTTCTGATTGATTTGCGAATTTTTTATTCAGGTGTTTGTGAATGTCTCTTCATTGTCGCTACTCCATTTGTTTGTGGGAAAATTACGAGTGAAGAAAACGTCCATTATTACATTTTTTTAAACTTACTAACACTTGACTTACCTTTTATGTAGAAGACAAATATTCCAACGGATTTGACGTGTTAAAGATACTGTATAAAGAGTCACGGCGTGTTCGTCAGTGTCAGTAGTGCTCACCAGTGTCAGTGGTGTTCAGTAGTGTCGAATTTTTGTTTTTATTTGCGTCAAGACGCTGCCGCGTCTCTTGATGTCTCTGCTTACTTTGATTGAATTCAAATTATTTCCGAACTCTAAATACGTGTATTCCCTTTTAAAAGATTGGCTCACTCTACGTTCGTTTTAATATTGTCCTTATTTCACATGACATTTTTTTAAATTCTAACCACTCGTCTAAGATATTTGGAATATGTTATCCAGAAAAATCGTTAAAAAGTGAATACATTTTTCACAGAATACTGATTGTGCCGTGTCGATAACTTGCAAATATTGTGGTTTGCAGTCATACACGTCGAGGAAAAATTAAAAAATTTACATAGCTGTCATAATTCTAATCAATAGGCCTCTGTCCGATAATAAACCTCGTCTAAGCTGTTTGGGCTGAATGCAAGTAATGGTGAACGATACCCGTATATCCATTGCGGGCACTACTGTACATAGAACAATTGCTTTGGAGCACGCACTGACGTAAGTACCTCATCCAGATCCTTATTCATACAGATACGACGGGGCAAGTGGTCTGAAAGTGCTCAATAGATTTGGTTGGATTCGGCGAGAACTTTGGTTGCTAATGGGTTGTTTGGCAACCAAAGTTTGTTTGGGTTATAACAAGCCCCGTAACCAATTTCGAAGCCTCAAAGCCTCCGTGTTGAGATCATAAAATCCATACTCACATCCAAATGCTGCAACTGCGTCGTTTTGTTCTCCATGGCGAAAAATTGGTTCTCCATAGATGAAAGTACTGAAATAACAAGTTATGGAAAACAACGGCAAAGGAAAATATGCAAATTGGTAACTTTCTTTGCTGGCTGGAAAAGTATATGGAACCTATATAAAAGTAAATACGATTCGGGGCCTGCTCTCCATGCTAATATTTTACCATTTCTCATCCCCGATTTGCTCTTGAAAGAATGGATCAGGAAGAAGGGCAAGTGGGTGCGCCAATAATGAGCTCGAGAAAAATCTTATTCAAGTGTAATTATAATAACCGAACCGGCTGTAGCAATCGACACAGTTAGAATATGTCTATCTATAAAATAATCAATACCACTTTCTGCCTTCAACGTCAAATATTTCTATTTCTACGACAATTTTGTCTGACAAATGGGAATAGGACCGAACGGGTCCATATAACCTCTCCGTTAACCATATCCGTTGTTCTTGCATTCTATATTTGATTTCCAGGGGCAATGTTGTTTTATGCACAATAATGATTAGAATAGAAAATAATAAGCCTACTAGCATAATACCACTGTACGACACCTCAGATGATAACGGAAGAGAGGCGTAAGGCAGAAGCGGGTTTTCTTCGCACCCGGGAATTATAGAACGTTCACAAAATGAAGAATTCACGACACAAAAAAAATGACAACATGCCGTGCTGGTGAAACTCCACCCTATTCATCGAACGTGTGTGGGTTCGGCAAGAACCTGCATTCTGTGACAGTTGCTGCCTTTTCAGTTTTATACCGCGTAATGCATGACTTCCTAACGACACTTTTACCGACTAAGTCCCTATAGGCTTTGAAAGATCGAGAAAGAAATTTACCGTAAGCGTACACTTTTGTTTGCCTTCCCAAGATATTTAAAGCTTGAAGGATTTTAAAGGCTTACATTCGTAAGATTTTCTCCGAATTTTTGTAATTGAAAATAAAATAAAATTCACGATTTATTGACTTAAAAACTGTAAATCGTATCGTAAGAAGTACCCAATGAAGATGCGATTGTTGATGTGGACTAAGATATTCATTGAAAACCGTTTTCACTGCTCAAATTCGTCTTTAAAAAAATGGAGTAAAAAAATCGTTTATTTACTCCTAGAGTCATTCTAAAATTGTTTCGTTTGCAGTAAACGTCTCTCCAAATGTTTTCAATTGTCAATATTTATGAAGTTGGGTGTGAAAAAATGTTGCTTTTTTATTATAAGTGACTTTCCAAAATGTACATCTACGAAAAAAGCATAAAAAGGCGTGAATCTTATAGTTCAAAGTGAGAATTTACGAAAATGTTTTCAAATTGCCATTAGAAAATAATCATTTTGTGTTTAGAAATAATCATTTTTTAAAGTATTACTTGAAAACTCTTCGAAAAACGTCAAAAAAGCATCTACACGCAATGAATTTTTTTTTTTAACTTTTTTATAACATCTAGATCGCACAGATAATCCTTGATTACTGTGCAAGATGTTTATGAGTTTCCAAAATGAATTGGTATATTTTTTACACTTTTGAAGCGTCAAGTAGTAAATCGATTAACTGAATCATATACTTGACGGTTAATTTTAGACTTCAAAAAAATAACTTTTTATATTAATAATATTAACAATCAAAAAGCTACATGAAACAGCCAAAAAATAAAATAGCGACTGCGACTGTGAAAAATCTGACTTCGGAATTCAATGGACTCCGTGCGTTGATAAATGTAAAAAATATCGGTAATTGTAACATGAATCAATTTATAATTCGGTGCTCCAATAAAATTTTAAAATGAAATTCTGGAAACTATCAGTTCAATAATAAAAAATACGCAAGACAATGAAAATATATTGTTCTATTGCAAAAATGGCTTGCTGTAGCGAGGTCGGCATCGCGTTCTTTTCTAAAAACTCGTAATACACGCGTTACAAACTTCCCACATAAATATTCACTTTGCCTGGGTTAAGGGGTTAGCCCCACTTGCGATTTTGAAAAAATCGATTTTTTTTATTGCATTTTTTTGAAGTGCAATTTGAAGTGCAGTTTTTTTTTGATGCCCGGAATAGATGACTCTATTTAAGTTTTCAAAAAAAATATTTTCTTCGTGTAAACTGAAATTGAAACTTTAAACGCGTTTTTCTCAAAATGGCATTTCTGAAGTCGGTGACCAAGATTACTCGAACACTAATGAACCAATCTTCTTGAAATTTTGCAGGCTTATTTAATACATAAAAATGTAGTCCATAATCGTTCGATTTTTTTTTTCGAAAAAATGGCCGTTTTATAGCCAAAAAACGGCCGTTTTTTTCGTTAAAATCGAACCATTAACTTTGACTGTCCGCCATTTTGTGAAAAATGAATATTTTTTAAAATCCTTCGATTAAAGACTAGTTTATACTTATATTTGACTAAATCCATCCGCATTTTTTTTTAGATGATCCACTTCACCGCAATTTTGGTCACCGCAAACCGTGTATATAAAAACTTTATTTCATTGACGGTCATTTGCCACTAAACAATGTAATATTTTTCAATAAAAAAATTACTGAAAGTTCTTCAAGATGTGTTCTTTAAGATGGTATATTGATCGATTAAAAAAGTTTTGTAGTTTTCTTTAAAAAAAATTCATGAAAAAGGCCTTTTTTGCGCTACAAGTGGGGGTAACGCCTTAATATTAATGGAAGAATTTATAAGTGATAAGATATAGAGTATAGAATTGAAAATATATTTACATCTTTTGTAACCTTGAAATTAGACGGCAATGCAAACGGGCCACTATTTCATGAAACGGCGACGTTAATTGAAAACTTTAAAACATGACTAACATGGCAATTAACATTGCCATTTTATGGAATGGCAACCGTGATTGAAAACTTCAAAACATAGAAGCTTTATGAGGTGTTCCGACAAGTTTTGAATAGTTGCCCTTGAATAAAATTGAAGGCACATGCTTTTTTTCGTTGGCCATTTTAAGAGGTGAAGGCAACCTCCACAGTATTAGGATAATGCCTGAACGTTACACAATTTTACATAGGAGTACAGCATCGATATACATGATATCTGTTGCAAATTACTCTTTATGTAATATAATAAAATGTACATGTTCGGTTTGCCATGTCCCCCATTGGAAGCAGCTCAATCACTCGCCGAAAGGCTTTTTCCCTATATTTATTCATATAACAGACTGAATCATTGACCGATTTCAATTAGGATTGGAAGATTAGGTAGCTGAGGGCATACCGAGACTGGTAAGCAGAGATAATCCAAAAGCATTCCGTGGTAAGGTAGGTTTATTTGAGTTTGTAGGTGCTATTAAACCCATGCATAATGAACGTTACGAAGAGTCGGGACGAGGCGCAATTGACATGTTAGTGTAGAAAGATTTATTATGTTGATAAGTCAACACCCAATGCGATCGGTTGCTGCAAAACGCAGTTGACTGCAAATGTGTGATGAGGTTTGGTAGGTAGAGAACGTTTTAGTTGATACGCCGCGAGTTGATATATATTTCAAATTGAGCAACCCTGAAAATTTCTCGTAGACATTGCACAGTATTTTAAAGCTAGTCGGAAACTTCTTCAGGATTTTATCTTGCTAGTTGTTTGCCTTCATTTTCCATATGTATATGTGCAAAACATATAGAACATTTTTCCTTGATATAGCTTTTGATGTACCCGTGCGGCTAGAATTCGTACAAAATGTCATTTGAAATGTGAATTCCCTTTTTCGCTGCTTTTAAAATTTACTCGAGCAGCAATTGTCGGAATCCTTCGCGTCGGCCGGACACCTTTCAAGTTAATTATGCTCTTGGGACACCGTCAATGAACAGCTTGTGACATTGTTTGAAGAGAGACAGCTTCAGAGAAATCTTGAAAGAAATCAGTCACCCCAAAAAGGAAGATTTTATTGCGGGAAAAGGCTACGAGAATCCTGGAGCTGGAAAAAGTATGCAGGTGCCGTCCAAAGAACCTCAGAGTTCGCTTCGAAAATAGCCATCGGTTTTTGGGGTGACCGAGCCCATTGTATATCGGAATATTTAAGAAGACCTTTAATATATATCCTACGTTCTTGAGGTCCGCCAGATTTTCTTAGAAGCTGCCAATCCTCGATTTTTTTCCGCTTTTCCTGGACTAGGGTGAGCTGGTATAGGAGTACGCACCTAAGCTTCAAATCGGTGAAAAAAACAAACGAATACATAGAACCAGTTTTTGTTTGAATTGGAAGAATATCTAGTATCCTATTTAAATTATGAGCGATAATTGGGAATCTTCCTTTTTAAAAATAACAAACTAAAAACTATGAAACGGTATTTTCGAACTCTTAAACATACGGGCGTTTAAGAATACGCACGGGGGTCGATCAGAATACGCAAGCATCAATCGACACATACATTACAAGTAAATTTGTTCACATTTGTGTGAGCGGTGCATTTCTCATGTCACTAAGCCGAATTTAACGAAAAAAAAAAAGATTTTTTATTCGAAATTTTTTTTTCGTTAAATTCTCCACAAAAAATAAACCGTTTTAGGCCTGACGTAGCCGGATTGAAAATCACAAAATCATTAATATCATTATTGGAGAAAATGATAAAAGGCTTCTGAAAAAATATGATTAATTAGAAAAAAATAGAAGGAAAAATGGGCCCATCATGAAACTAGACTTAAAATTATAGGATGGGTCACTCTATTTTTGAGATTTTTTTGGAAAAACTAAAAAGAAAGGCAAGCATTTAAAAAAAATAGTTTTCACTTTAAAAGCAAAAAAAAAGTTGACATTGATAATTGATAGTTTTTGCATATTTTTTAACGAAGTATGCTTCAAAATGAAAACAATTATATAGTGACATTTGTCGATATCTCAATTAGTTCAGGAATTATCAGTGTTTAATCGTTTCCAAAACTTCGGAAATGGACATTTTTTGGAAAATTATAATTCCTAAAAGAGAAGAGAGAAAAATCTAAAAATTGGTGTCCATATCGCTTTCATGGAGTACAATTGTACAAAAAAAATCAGGAAAACCAAAAATGGTCGGGGTTACGGGCTAGGTGAAATAGTGTCCCATATATATAAAATATATACTATATGTATAAAATACTATATATGAATATATACTTTTTGTACACTTTGTACACTTGTAAATGAAAAAAAAATAACAAGAGACGCATAAGAGCACGCGCGTACTCCTACACACCTGGCACTGCGTACGCTCATAACACCTGCACATTTTAAACAAACATGACTGTTACTGCCATTCATAGGTGAGATGCGAAATTACTTTTATTTTCAACAATAACCTTAGTAAACCGGCGTACGAAATTAATAGTTGTTTTTGAAGAAAGTAAATTGTTTTTCGTACTTGTAATGTTTTGAAAATGTCAAAAATGAATAAAAAATAGCAACCAAAACTTCCTAGCTAACTAACTTCCAAATTTACCTAGCCTCTCCGTTTTATTTTACTTTGATTTTTTTTGTCAGAAACCCTTACCCTGTTCGGTGGTCTAAACACAACAGAAGTTAGCTTCAATTAGCAAACCGTTTCGTCAGTAGCGTAACTGCGTACTCTTATCGCCTGCGTACTCCTATACGAGCTCACCCTAGTATCGAAGCAGCTTTTGCGGTTCATGAACCATGGGCAATTGAAGGCTGCTCGCTTGGGCTTCAGTGCCCGTTGGGGGGATGGGGTCGAAGTAGAGGACGGTTATGAGAATATATATGGTTGGAAACAACCCCTTAATATCCATATAAAGGGTTTTTTTGCATGTTTAACATTGGCTTCAATTTACAGATTTTTTGAAACAACGTCTGCGTGTTTGGATTTCAGTGGCGCAGCCTGTATACGTTATGTAAAACCGCACGCCATTAGTGCTAATTGGATAATAACTTTCAACAAAAGAACACTTTGGTTAAATGATCAAGTGGTGTTCTTATCATAATTTGCGATCAGATGCGCCATCATACACGTAATGTTTCATACCTGCAACGTTGGTTCGGATAGTAGAAAGAATGGATAAAATTATTCATACAAATTGCTCTAAACCAGTTGACATTTGTGAAGCAACCTTCAAAAGCCATCTTCGTGAGCGATGATACAATTATTAGTTCCTGTAAAGAATGTTCGATTGTCGAATATAATTGCTGTTTTTGTTGTTGTATACAACTTGTTTTTTTTTTTAATTAATAGTTTTACGAGTATCGCAATTATCCGGTGATTGATTTTCGGAGTTTTGTGTTATATAGCACTTGTTAAAAACGAACATAATTTTCTTAAAGTAACCCAAATAGTCCCACTCTATTGTAATTTTACGTTAAAATCTAAAGAGGCTGTACGTAAATTATATGCGTGTGTGCATGAGGTATCACAGTCTATCGAAAATAAAATCATTTCTACAGCAGGAAACGCGAGAAAGTGATCACACTTGGAAGTTTTGAAGATGTTGTATGCATTTATCGATGATTACGATGAAAATGATAATACTGGGGCACTAGTTTTCGCATTGCAGTTTTCCGTACAAGACATTGCTTCAAATTTGTTCTCTGAAATAACGGAACGTTTGTGAGATTTTTTATGCGACGATTGGTTGTCACTTCACATACATGGACAGACGAACTTATTTCTCGATTAAGGCGTTACCCCCACTTGTAGCGCAAAAAAGGCCTTTTTCATGAATTTTTTTAAAGAAAACTACAAAACTTTTTTAATCGATCAATATACCATCTTAAAGAACACATCTTGAAGAACTTCCAGTAATTTTTTTATTGAAAAATATTACATTGTTTAGTGGCAAATGGCCGTCAATGAAATAATGTTTTTATATACACGGTTTGCGGTGACCAACATTGCGGCGAAGTGGATCATCTGAAAAAAAATGCGGATGGATTTAGTTAAATATAAGTATAAACTAGTCTTTAATCGAAGGATTTTAAAAAATATTCATTTTTCACAAAATGGCGGACAGTCAAAGTTAATGGTTCGATTTTAACGAAAAAAACGGCCGTTTTTGGCTATAAAACGGCCATTTTTTTCGAAAAAAAAAATCGAACGATTAAAGACTACATTTTTATGTATTAAATAAGCCTGCAAAATTTCAAGAAGATCGGTTCATTAGTGTTCGAGTAATCTTGGTCACCGACTTCAGAAATGCCATTTTGAGAAAAACGCGTTTAAAGTTTCAATTTCAGTTTACACGAAGAAAATATTTTTTTTTGTAAACTTACATAGAGTCATCTATTCCGGGCATCAAAAAAAAACTGCACTTCAAATTGCACTTCAAAAAAATGCAATAAAAAAAATCGATTTTTTCAAAATCGCAAGTGGGGCTAACCCCTTAAACATGCGGTTCACGTCGATTCTCATTAGGCGTTCTGCAACCTTACTTCTTTTTCTTGTCAAATATAAAGTTCCCTCCTGAGCACTAACTAAAATATAATGTTGTATTTTCACTATTAACGGCGTATGCTAATGCATTCCCGGTCACATGAATTTCTTCTATCTTTTCCCCTCAAAACCTGCACCGAAATTGCATTTATTTTGTCGTATCCTTGAGTTTTACCCTTCTGCATTCCAAGTCATCTCGCGATCTAACTTACGATGTCCCCTCACAGGAGGCATGACTTAGGTTTAGGTTTTAGGTTAGGTTTTTTTTTTCATTTCGGTATTTGAATAATACACAATCATTTGAAAATCGCCGCCGTTTGAATTGTTCGAATTTTTGACCGGCAGCTATCACCGCACTTCACTAGCAATATCATGCTAAAGTTGTCCTACACGCCTCTAGTTTGCTTTTACGTGGGGACCCAATGAAGCTGCGGAAAACGCTTTTCTGCAATGGCGGGTCTCTTTTACGAGTGGAGACGGGATCCGGACGGGGCTGAAGTTTACATCGTTGGAACGCAACGAAAATTCTTTTCAATTTTTCATTGTCATTATTATCCAAAATCATACACTGCAGTTTTGTTGTAGATCGCTAAATAAAAATCGTGAAAAAAGTTTGCGAGATTTTCGCAGCTTTAATCTGCAAAAGGAAACTTGCGAAATGAAGAAAAAACTCATTTTTGTTGCACTCCAACGATGCAATATTCAACGTCATGGAACCGGGCGGTCAGAAAAAAAACGCAAAAATAGTTGGGCAATTAACGATTCAGCATATCGACGGTTAGCAGGCGGCTTAACTAGAACTAAGGATACGCCTAGAGGCTAAAATGCTATGGAGCTATTCGGTGCATGTCTATTTTAAGGGGTTTTCTCACTTTAGACGCTAAAAAAGGCGATTTTCATGATTTTTTTTTATTGGTTTATATTATACATATTGATAAAATAGTCATTACACTTAATAAATACACTTTCGAAATACATTTTTTTTAATTATTTATTTGAGTCACTATTTATAGATGAAAATGGTAGTTAAAAAAATGTCCTATAAAAGTTATAGGGCTGCGCTGTTGATGAAATCTCGGAGATGGGTCATCGGAAACAAAAAAAAACAAACGGTTTTAGATTCAGTATCTTAATGGCTATAGCGCATATCATACAATTTTTATATATGCAAAAGTAACGAAATGGCGGTCATTTTTCGAAAAAGAAAACAAAAAAGGGTTTTTTTCACTGTTTTTGGTAAAAAAAATAGGCAATATAATTTTTTTTTAAATCCTTAATATGCGCTATAGCTATAGTTGTAAAGACTATGTGATGAAAATGTTATAAGGGTCGGTTCAGTAGTTTCGGAAATTTTATCAACAAGCCATCGAAAAACGATGTTTCAAGAAAAATGCTTCCAAGTTCGTATGGGTTACATAAATACATAATTTTTTTTAAATGTATTTCGAAAGTGTATTTATTAAGTGTAACAACATTTATATCAATATCCATAATATAAACCTATCCAAAAATGCATGAAAATAGCCTTTTTTAGCGTCTAAAGTGAGAAGACCCCTTAATGATGTATCGAAAATTGATCGGGAGTTTTCCATAAGCGTAATTTAATTAGTCCACGAAATACGTCGAGTTTGCGATTTTTTTTCTGAAAAGCGGCACTGTGAATCGTATCTAAACTACGCAGGATTATCAGCAAAGTGCTTATAAACGCCCAGAAAAAATGTCAGCTCAGTGGTAACATGTTGGCCTAACCCTAACAATAACAACCTAACCTGAATGCCAACTTTTAAAGAGTTAAATTGTTTAATTGTTCTAGAGCCTGAAACATTTATATTCGGCTGTCGTTATTCTCGCAACTCAATTTGATATAGGCATACGATTGAGATGCGTCCACTCAATATTCGACCATGTTATTCTCGCCACTCAATTCGATATAGGCATACATTGAAAAGCGTCCACTCAGTATCCGGCTCTTCTAGAAATAGGACCACGAAAAGGATGTGCCAGAAAAACGGTCAAGCAATTATTAATGGGACACGGCCGTTAACTGCTTCAATGTCTTGAGAAGCCCAAAATTCGCTGACGCTGACGGTTCTCTCAGCGCCGATCAGCCGACAAAAAAGCGTTAACTAAATCTGTCACTCGTCTCGAAAACGTAAAACGTGGACGATAAAGGAAATCGCCTCTTTGGGTCACAAGAATGAGATCGTCGAGCTATAAAACCGTCCCCTTGTGACCGCCTGTTACCCACATTCGGATATATTGGCAAATACTCTGTAAAAAAATAAATGTTCAATTTAATCTTTCAATGAACGAAGGAAAATGGATGCGGTATCACTCTACTGCATAAATGGTCCCCCATGGAAATTTATATACGCAAAAATATACTGCAAATTTATTTTATTAATAATTGTAATATATGTGAAATGTATGCCATATATTGAAAATATATGTTGCATATATGTGCCAAATTCTAATTTTCGTAACGTTTTTATATATGAGATGTATATGCGTGGTATTACTGTATATCAATGTATCATATAACAATGATATATGTAGCATTTACCCTCCATATATACCACATATATTTAGCATATATGTTGCATACACACTGCATACATACCACATATATACTGCATAAATGGTACATATATGCCACATATATACAGATATACGTAGCATATCCGTATATAGTGTTTATATGTAATAGTGTACTTTAACTGTAAGTTTTTTTAAGTTTAAGTTTTAAGTTTTATTAAGTTTAACTGTAATAGTGTTCATACACAGCATATATTTCTTGTCAGGAATAAGTATCAAAAATGTATGCGTCATATATGACGCATAAATGACACATATGTGAGTCATATATGACGCATACATTGTGATATATTTTTCTGACAAAAAAATATATTAAAAATATATCGAAAATATATGCGTCGTATATGCATCATATGTAGTGTTTATACGTAGCATATATTTTTTTGGTCAGAAAAATACATCGAAAATATATGGGTCATATGTGCGTCATATATTTGGTGCATATATACTGAATATATACGTGTTATTCTATTTTTCGTCACTATATATGCGACCGATATATATATATGTAGCATATATTTTCTGCATATATTTTACATACATAAATTTCCATAGGGGGTGAATGGCCGTATTCGTTTTTTGTATAGAAAAGCGTTGCTAACCAGGCAGGGAGGGTTCTTATGATAATCTACAGACTAACCGTTATATTGCAGTACATTTTCAGATTATCTTCGTGACTCCCAACGGTTTTCATTATCTTCCGTGATACCGAATATGGCATGAGGTGAATCTCTCTTATCATACGTCTAGTCACGAATTCATTTACTTGACGACGAATATTTTGATACAATGCATCCCTTTATCTGTGTCTGGCAAGCTATGTCTGTTGGCGTTCAGGTGTTTCGATGTTCGGCGTTATAATTCTTGTTGGCTTTTAGTCGATGAGTAGTAAATTGACAAAATACTTTTCTCCACGTCTTACGGAGTAAGTATTTCAGAGTGGACGAATTGAGCTTAGCTTGGAACGACTTGCCTTTTGCACCAAGTTTCCTGTTGAATATATGTTATGAATTTGCTTTCCGTTTCTTGAGTTAGATGGTAACACATCGCCATAATTACGTTTTTCACCTTCTCAACGGAACTAACGGTTTTTCTTCTTCTTATTACCAATCCATAGCGTCAGTTTTCAGATATTTGCTTACTTACCCGGTATAAGACCGGGTACTTGAAATTCGAATTTCGCTTTGAAAATTTGGGTATATATTTCTTTGATGTTCTACTATTAACTTATCCAATACATTCTTTCGATTTTTTCAACTACTAGACTATAGGCCGGGAAATCTAGCCGATTTAGGGGCCAAAATTTGAAAAACAAAATCTACGATCAATGCGACCAACCCCAATCGATTTAGATTGTAAATCTATGCGACCAAAAATGTTGTGCGATCTGGCAAGTCGATATTTTTTAAACCATAAGAGAAAAAACTGGAAAACACTTGTTTTTACTATTTTGCGAATATCAGTGAAATGGCGCGGGTGCTGAAAATAATGATTGTTCCGTTTTTTGTAGAGGATAATATTTCCTACAAATCGATCCTAGGGCATTTAGACGAAAACATCTATATTGTCATTATGTCACATTTCATCGAAATTTGATGACAAACTGTTTCATAGATGAATTGATAGCGGTTGTTTATTGAAACCGATATAGAACTTGAAGAAGATGTCGATGACATTATTGCAGAGGAAACAGTCACGAGTTTAGAAGAAAATGGAATCGACATCGATGATCCCGGTGAAGAATCTTCTCGATTCAGTTTCGACGAGGAACTCGAGAGAAGAACTTCGAGCATGGCCAATATCATCGAAGGTGTTAGAGCGAAAAGGAAAAGATTCAAGTGATTGTGTGAAATGGAATGAATGATGAATAACGGAATCAAAAGTCATTATGTCACATTCCCGCGAAATTTAATGACAAATAAATAAACGGTTCTATCAATGAATTAATAGCGGAATTAATTATGTTTCCCCCGTTCATCGCTGCCATCTCGGAAACTTGTCCTCTTTTTAGCAATTTTGAGTGGAGATGGCAAAAAAGCAAGTGACAAGAATTTTTTTTCTATTTTTTAAAAAGAATATTGTCGCAAACGTTGGATTTTGTTTTTTTTTACACCGGAATTGGTACTAAAACAGAAATGGGATCGTGGGCGGGTTTTATCCGGAGAAAAAAAAATTCAAAATTTTTTGTAATGAAATTGTTAAAAGTCGTTGCGACAATTGGAAAAATATGTTTCTTTTTGTAGAAACGTTATCAGCTTAGGCACAAGATTATAGTGCCATTTTTTCCGATTGAAAAAAACAAAAGTTGCAAAACTATAAACAAATGGTTAAAAGTCGTTAAAAAAAGGGAATACATTTTTTTGGTGGATTCGTCGTCAGCGTAGTGACAAAATTGTAATGACAATTTTTCACGGTGGAATAAAATTGTTGGAAATTGTTGAAAAAATTAGAAAACTTTCTTTTTTCAGCGGAATCGTTAACGACGATTATTCATTTCATTTTTCGAAAAAAATCTCAAATACTGTCGACGATACTAGCAACATATTTACAGAAAAAAAACAGCCCTGAGCCAGTATTTTCTCGTAAAAAGAGTCCCTGAAAAAAGAAAAAAAATCTGTAATTTTTTTTGGGCAGGTTTTCATAGGAGTATCAATACTTTTCTGTATCAATATGTTCAAAGGCCACAGTTTTTTGCAGCTCGAGCACAACAAATGATCAATAGAAAAATTAGTCGTAAATTACTATCTTCTTATTATTATTTTTTTTATCTTACTTTTTTCTAATTACCTGACAGATATTGTGAAAACTCGCGTGGATCTGCTTGATCCCGAATTTGGGACTTCCCCCCACTTTTACACAACAAGAACCAATGGTATACACTGTGTGGCAATAATGTGAAGGGGGCTTTCTCGTAGAAAGATCCCTCTATACGAGAGGAGTCGAAAAAATTACGTCTGAACCGTTTTTGTCACAAAAACCAACGTTTCAATGAAAAAAGAACGGAAAAAAAATTCACACGCCGACATTATAAACAATGGGGGCACTAAAAAAGGGTTTGGGCCGTTGAATATTGTTTAATGGCTCCAGTATGACTCGGAATTTTTTCAGAGCAATTACTTCACAAGAACCTTTCGAAGAATTAATTCTTTTTAAACCGTGAAGATGACGGATTCTTGGGAAAACGGCCACAGCATACTGGGACTTTAGTTGCGTACATATTAATTAATATTGATTTTTTCATTCAAATGCCCTAAGATCGTTTTTTAGGAAATAATATCCTCTACAAAAAACGGGTCAATAATTTTTTTCAGCACCCGCGTCGTTTCACTGAATTGACAGAAAAATTCGATTCATATTATCTAACCGCGCCTATTTGATTTTTTTAAATTTGAATTAAAAATATGTTTACATATTCAGATCAAAATCTATTTCATATCGTTTAGTAACCAAATATTTTATTTAATCCTAATAAATCTGTGATTCGGTTTCATCTGTTCAAAAAACAATTTACTTGAATCCTCTAAATGTATCGATTTAATTTTTTTAATTCAAATTTTTATTTAAATAAAAAAAATTAAATCGATACATTTAGTGGATTTGAGAATTTTCGCAGAGTCAATCATTTATCTATTTGATGGAACTAACGATCTCTTTATTGCAACACACACATCAAAGGGTGTGGGGGCAAAGAGGTTCGAGGTTCGATTCCATATAGGCGAAATATTTTCTTCGAAAATAATCAATTCAGAAGGCCGGGGAATGACGAATTACGATACAAAATCATTGTGGTAAAACTCTCAATCAAGTGTTTCATTTCATTTTGGATTTATGAAATATTTCACGCATATAGTACACTTTGAATTACAGTGTATATTGTAAGCGAATAAAAATTTATTTGAATCGAATCTTTATTTATTCAATTTGAATATATTTAATATTTAAAAAGAATAGCTGAAACAATTTAAAAAATATGTTTAAAACAAATAAGATCGTAGTAGCAGTTTCCTGTGAGACAAGGAAAAAACCTGTTTGCTGTAAATAGATCATACCTAAATTAAATTTCTTTTTGGCAGTGTGACATTCCCGAAATAGTTTTTAAAAAACGATTTATCCCGATGGTTTTTCGCCTATTGTTTAAAATTTATCGACTTGCCATAGATTGCACAAAAAATATCGTCGTATAGATCGTAAAAATATAGTCGTGTTGATCGTAGATTTTTTCGAAATTAAAAGCTCTGTAGACTGGCCTATAGCCTCCTTGTTACGACAATTTGAAAAGATGAATCGATAAAATCTCTTATCTGTTTCAATACATATATTGGCTACAACTGGCAACATGGTAACTGTGGGAGTCCAGCAGAGCTTTTTTCATATCCGCGGAATCCACAAATCAATATGTATTATATGCATGGTATATCTCTGGCAATGTTCCTACTCCGTTCACAATAACACTCTATCTGTCAGCCTTTCAAACAAAATTGAAGACACGGGACCCGACGTGATTCGGTATACGTTCGGTGTGGCGATCAGATACCTATACTTTTATGTATAGAATGCCGTGCGGTGGTCCTAAGCCGCCGAGAATGCGATGTGTGATCTTAAGTTATGTTGATCTCAGACGTATCCGAAGGCTAAGTGTATGTGTTAGTATCGGCGGTACAAAACTACTTATCCGGTCGATTTGAGATTCAGTAATAGACGCTGAAAGAATCATATAAAATGTCGCGCATAGTTTTTGTTTAGTGTTTTTTCTTCTGGCGCTCGTGGACGCTTACTTTTTTTTACTAAACTATAACTAACTTGGCGTGAGTCACGAAAAATCATATAATTATTAATTTTTTCATTTACGACCTGCAGCAAGAAAAACGTGATATACGGGCAAACATGCACGAACTGCAATGATTATTTGAATAAAAACGGTGATTCAAATATAGTAACACTCGCACGGCCTCGTCATTGATTTTGAATCTGTTTTTTTTTGTGGGTGTGCGCATTTATCTTCCTTCTCTTCCTTACGAATACTCAGTTTTTCGGACTGGCCACTTGCCCAAGACGAGGGAAGGCTATAAAGTCGACGGAGAGGAAATGTAAAATAACGAGATGGACCAGTATGCAAGTTGGGGTATCTCATGAACAACGTAGTGCACTTTAAAAGACTCGGATAACCGAGCCGAAACCCCCTGACCGTTATATTACCGGTTGTATAGATATTATTTGTGCCTTTTTCTCCAAAGATCTTTCTCTCGAACCTTTCTTCTTTAATGCGTTTTTTTTTCTCTTTATTCATCCCTCCTCCTTTTTGAAGCTCCAATCTCCCTCATTTCTCTGCACTACGTCGACGAAGAGACAGCAACACTTCAACGAGACTAAGTTAACCTTGAACGCAGGCGGGAAGGGGGAAGGGGCAGTATATATGTCTATGTGTTCGATTTCTTTTCTCTTCACGCACATTTCTCGCGACGAGAATGGTCGAGGTTTGGACGGAGCATCCGTAACTAATGATCCTGATAGTCTCGCTGCCCGCCGCAACTTCTCTTTCCCCATCGGTTCTCGTGGATGAGAAGCTGAGGCGAAGCCGCGTTTTGTAGCGAACCGGCAAACATCTTTTTCATTCTTCGTACCGTTCGTTCCGTCACCACCTCCGTGATTTCCGTCCACGACAATACCACCCTTCTCACTCTTCTTCCCTCTGTTCGATGTGGACAACAATCGAAGTGCAAGTGCGTCATCAAGACTTACGAATCCTCAATGGATTTCGATTCTACTTAATTATTTTCCCGTTCTGCCTTCAATGTGAATCGAAATACTTGTTATCTCCATCGATTTTTTCTTCTGCCTTTAAACCCTTGTTCTCCTCGACATCTTTACCCTTCGTGCCACTGCGCCTATGGATGTAAGTGTCGAATTCCGAAAGCAGACACACAAAGTCACAAGCGACAGGATTTGAGTATCAATGTATGCGCGAAAGCAGTAGCGTGAAATATTTCCATCGAGAGAAAAAGAAAATGTTTGACTAACGGTGGAGACTCGGATCGTGTGAAATCTTTCAGTAATATGAAGGGGTCTTCTCACTTTAGACGCTAAAAAGGCTATTTTCATGATTTTTTAAAAATAACCTTATATTATACATATTGATATAAAAGTTGTTATACTACTTGTTACTAGTTATTATTAATAAATACACTTTCGAAATACATTTAAAAAAAAATTATTCATTTAAGTCACCGTTTATAGACAACAATGGTAGTTAAGAAAATGTCCTAAAAAAATTGTATATCTGCACTGTTGATGACATCTCGGTGATGGCTCATACGAAACAAAAAAGCAAACGGTTTTAGATTCAGTATGTTAATGGCTATACTGCATATCATACGATTTTTGATATATGCAAAAATAACAAAATGGCGGACATTTTTCTCACCGTGTTTGGCAAAAAAAAATAGTAAATATCAAATTTTTAAGAATCCTTGACATGCGCTATAGCTATAGTTGTAAAGAATATGTGGTTCAAATTGCATAAGGAACGGTTCAGTAGTTTCGAGAAAAACGCGTTTAAAGTTTGTTTTGGTTAAATAAATACATTTTTTAAAAAATTCAATGTATTTTGATAGTGTATTTATTAAGTGTAACTTTTATATCAATATCTGTAATACAAACCTATCAAAAAAATGCATGCAAATAGCCTTTTTTAGCGTCTCAATTGAGAAGACCCGTAACGGGTCTGCGTAAGCTTGGGGCCTAAATACAAGTATTTTATCAATATTTTTTCTGTCATTTAAAATACTTTTAAAAATCACAAAAATGGCAATCTATAGAAAAAAAGTTCGTTTTTTAACAGAAAAAAAAACAATTTTAATATTCGTTATTGACAAATAGATAAGCATATCAGAGAATCATCCGGTCAAACGATATAAAATGTTATAAACTATGCTCTGTCTGAATTGGAAGTGAATCGGACGAATGGAGATAACACTTACACCGTTTTATATAACATAGTTTCGGAAAAACACAAAAGAGAAAAAGGTAGTAGGGTAGCCGGGCATTTCACCATAGGGAAGTGGGCGATCTAACCTTTCACAAAAATCGTCATAACTCGGTTATTTTTTGGAATTTCGAACTAATGCACCCTTAATATTAGGAACGGCTACATTATTGAAAAATCATGTGCAGAGAATACCCTTTTATCTCACGTTTTTTTAAATTATAACCCCCAGCTTTCACTATTAGGGTGTATCATAATCTGTGCAATAAGTAGAAAAATTTCTACGAAAGAGGAAAATGCACCAAAAAAACGAGATCAACAACAATCGAGGTGTCAAAGATGAATCCATCTTCAGAATTATTTTTGATATATAAGAAAATAAGATTTTTCAACAATTGTATGTCACTTTTTAATAATTTCATATTTAGTCTTTACCGAGAATACAAAATGGTTGGTAAGACAATTTAATGCATAATTCTGTATCACATAATGCGATTGAAAGCCACTAGAACAACAACGAACTAGGAAAAATCGTTCATGTCTTATAGATCAACTTTACGCACGTTCGTCCGTCCGATACCTTTTGTCAAAGTACTACTCACGTAGTATCGAAAACAATTTTGAAGATAATGGAAAACGGGCTTTTTATTCATGTCCCACATTTTAAACTGTCATTGTCAATAGGGTAATGATTGAAAAAAGTTGGTTGGTTTCGGTTTTAGTGTTATTCATACGTATGAAATTACCTTTACTTAATAATATCGTCGCTCACTCGTACCCCCTCACAATAACTGATAACTTCGTAATCAAGGAAACAGGTAACTAGCGGACGAAGAATCGCCCAAAGCACGTTGGTAGTATGCCTTATTGATACTATTTTCTGTTTTATTACATTCCCGCTCTTGCAGTTCTTAACGACTGTGAAAACATGGTCCCTCTTCCACTTAAAACGGAATTACACCTCATCGCAGTCGGTATGGTAGAACAATTATAGATACCCAAAAATCTCTGAAATGGCTCTTCAGACCCCGTTGAAACTTTGCTAAACGACGTCAAATAGATAGACGAACAGCTGTCATATGATAAGCCAATGATAAGCCAATCTACGTTTTGATTCTCAAATTCAGAAAATTTGAGGGGCAGACAGCTGTTCGTCTATCTATTTGACGTCGTTTAGCAAAGTTTCAACGGGATCTGAAGAGCCGTTTCAGAGATTTTTGGATATCTATAATTGTTCTACCATACCGACTGCGATTAGGTGTCATTCCGTCTTAAGTAGATCGACTGAAACGTTAAAGAAATTTTAAGCATAAGCTTCTGATGCATTCTTCAGTATTGGAATGACCACCATCTCAAAACTTCATTAGACCACTAACAACACGATAAATAGCAATAGTGACTCTGGATGGTTTAAAAACAACAGCATGCTGATGACCTCTATTTTTTTTCAATCTCGTGATAATTTTGGCTACCGCTTTTTGCCCAAATGCATTAACCATCTACTCGGTCATGGTATCACTCATATAAACTGAATGGCTAAAGCGATGTTAGGCTCAGGCGGCCCCTATAAATTAGACGCATATTAAAAGAAATACACACCCATTCTGAACAAGGACTGTGTACGTCACACCACTATCCCGTACACAGTCTCGATTCAAAACGTCATTATGCTGTTCCATCAGAAATTTCAGATTAAATGGGACTATCAATGCAAGTTGTATAGATGACCCATAGGCCGTTTCCGCACGGATGTGCAAACAGTTGTATCAACCAATCACAATAATACGGATGTGTACTATAGAAAATAGACCTTGGATGGTTGTGTTTCATTTTGTATGTCGGAATACGACCTCACATCCCATTTTTATGATGACCAAATTCCTGCATATAGTATTACAAAAGAAACATTGTATGCCACATCTAGCTAGACTCACCTCGTGCCTATAAGGGTTCTCCGCGCGGCTTCTCTAGGCTTCTCACTTCATAATTGTTCACCAGTATTTGGCCTAATGGTGTTGCCTTAGTTTTTTACGGAACATATGAAGATCGATTTGTCTATGCTGCATGTCAGTAGCCCTTCGTTGTTCTTACTTTGAACTCAGCATAGTAGCCATAACGGCGTAGTTGTCTAACGAATAAATTACATCCCAACGATCTCTGTCGTGTAAAGGAAAGCGAAGAGCTCGAAACGATGTACAGTCTTTCAATTTTCGGATCTTGATCCGATCGAACTTCTGTTAGATGGAGGACTCTATCGCTGAGTTCGAAGTCCCACCTCTGAGAAACACGTTTGAGAGGTTCTCCAGAGTGAGGAGTGAGATACCAAATTCAGTTTTCGAACAACTCGTAGGAGACATGCCACGACTCCTTAACAAAGTATAGCCTCGTAGATATTTAAGACGGGAAAAGGGACTGCCCTTTATCGGCAGTGCCTAATTAATATCGGGAAATGGTCAGGTCTTCCAGCGTGGATCAGCTTCGCCGTGTAACAGATCTCAGACCAGGTCCTGATCTGTTCGCTTCCTTGCGAGGAACTGAACGGAAGCTGACCAGAAAATGTCGAGGAAAGTGATTGGACACTGACGAACGAAAGTCTCGAAAAAAAATAATAAGTATTCGGTGATACTCATGCTTATTATTTTACAAGTATAAAATTATCGTATGCATAAGAAAGTGCATGCGGGTAAGCATGGTACGTGGTACAACAACGAGTCAAAGTCTTATCGTTGTATGATGGAGTATTGACATCGTACGATGGAGGCCAGAACATTGATGTTTTGTGACAAGAGGACTCCAATTTTAAAATGTACATGAAGTTTGCATCGTTGCTATCCAACGGTTTCATTTTTTTTTTCGATTTTGTTTGGTTGGTCCCGGTGGCCGTAAATATTTTTTATTCATTTTACCATATTTTTTTTAGCAACTAGAGCCGAACTGACCACGAAATAATAGGAAATTACAAAATCGAAAAAAAAAATGAAACCGTTGGATAGCAACGATGCAAACTTCATGTACATATTTTAAAAACCACGAACCATCTTCACTGTTTTGCTTCATTAAATAAAATAATCATCTATTATGCTAAAACTAATCATTCTTGTAACACCTTTACCAATGATGAGCATTTTTATTCCCGTAAATTACTATTGAGAAAAGAAAATACTTATAATGGTGGGTAAAATGAAAACAAACGCATTCATTTTATCCTGATCAATGGGGCGAAAAGCAGGCAGACATTCACGGTTCATTAAGTCAGGATCCACTTTTTAGGAAATGTCAACATTTTAACCGGGAATACATAACGCGAAATTGTACTTTCTCTCAATGTATTCCTGGAAAGACCAATGTAATTTCCAAGCATAGAGCTTTTGAAAGATGATTTGGTGGCATTTCCGGTCCATACCGTGAATGAGCCGAGTCAGGTTAACCGGGCAAGGAAATGCTCAATCACATTTCCGCACGGGTAAGGGTGGTTGGATCTGTAAAAAAGACTCCGTTTTGAGCTGAGAATTGCATCTCATTCGTGAAATTTCTACATTTCATTTATTCACATTCTAAACTAAATAAAAAGCATTTGGTTTGTTCATGATAAGTACAGCCTGTTAAGAATTTTCCCAACCCATACCACCGTCTGGAAACTTTTCCATAGCACCATATTTCTGAGGAAGTAAAATTTTTTGTACATATTTTTTGTAAATTCCGTGTCTGTATCCGACGAGTTTTTTAAACTCAGGTTAGTGGGATGTTAAATCTAATCGAAAGAATCGACGTAGTAGATTTCTAGACAATGGCAGGGTATAATCGTACTATTGAATTTATTTTGCAACAAATAAGCTGACGAGTTCAATATAATCTTCAGAAAAACGCGAAGTCGAAAGCAGCCGCCAGCCGCGACAAATAGAACAGCTTCATTCAATATGTACATGCGCGACTGAGGGGGCTCATCGCGCTCAGTATACATAGCAGAAAGTACACTGCAATAGCTGACTCGCGTTTCGAGCTACAATTACTTCATATCCAACTCCAGGTGCAATGCAGGTCAATATCGCGTAGTTTTTTATAGACAGAATAAAAGGTCTCTTCAAGCGTGTTTCGAAATTTCATATAATGGCTCTCGGGTCTTTTTTTTCTTCTTTATTCTCTATTAACACTCAAGCCAATTCTTATTTTTCTCAACGTCCAACTTGAAAAAAGTCTCTACCACGTGAGCATTCAGTATCGTACGTTTTTCGTGAGTTGATAATGTAATGAGAGCCCGGGAAGGCTTACCTAGCTAATATGGAAAATCTGGCGTATCTCTTCATTATGAAACAGTTTCGTACAAAGAGACAGCAACAGTAAGAATGTTAGATTTCGGTATTGCCTTGGAGCGTTTGTCCACCGCCGCCGTCACCGAGAACGAGATGATGTCGCTGAAAAAGTTATTATAGCCGCACGTTTCGTGCGGTGGGCACGCGGCCATAATAATATATTTATGCTACTTCGGCGAAGTCATCTCGTCATTTTGCACAAACCTTCCTTATAATATTTTAAGACAACCCTTAAAGGGATTTTTGGCGACGCGTAATAGTTTTTGGTTTTGGGTTTATTTGGGTATTTTTTTTGACAAAATAGAGAGCGCGATAACACATACAGGTATGAACGGAGACGTAGCAGATATATACATATTACATACAGATATATAATAGTCTGCACGCGTCAAAAAAAAAACTTAAAAATTCAATATCTCGAAAACTATTGCGAGTCGCTAAAAATTCCTTTAAGGGTGGTCTTAAAATATTCAAAGGAAGGTTTGTGTAAAATTTCAGCTCGATCGGAGGGCGGAGGTAGTGCGGACCCTTACCCTTAAAAGAAAAGCGCAAAAATTAAATATCTCAAAAACTATTCCGAGTTGCCAAAAATCCTTCAACTGGTTGTCCTAAAATATGAAAAGGAAGGTTTGTGCAAAATTTCAGCTCGAACGGAGGGGAGGGGGGGGGGTCGGAACCTTATCCCGCAATTCACTATGAAAGACGTAATTGTTTATTAAATTACAAATAATATTCAATTAATTATAAAAACAACTAAAAATCGAAAAATGTCCGGTTTGCAAAAACCTTATGGCAATATGGAATGATCAGCTGAGTTTGATGAATAAAAATGGTCTAGATGATTAATAACACCAACAGTGGTATAAGTGAGAAGAAGCATCGACTATCTCCTATGACGTTACAATAAAATGGAACCGCCAATCTGCATTTTCATGTAAGGCAATAAATACCTGGAAGTGAGTGCGGGCTTAAGGACAGAATAAAATATTGGTGGTGATCCGACACATCGATGTATTGTTTGTTTCAACATACATGTACATGCATATATGTCTATGGAGCTTTTACGTATATGTATACCAAAGAAAACAATGATGGGGGCAAATGAATATTTTTAAAAAACGGGCACCGAAGCGTCTTGTAGCCGAACAGCATCCCACGGTTCAGCGTATCTTTTCAAGTTGACCGCCTTAGCTGCGGGAGGTGCGATTCGACCTCCCACTCTATTGTGTACTGTTACATGTACGGCAAAATCTCTTCACCGTATAACTACATAACTCAAACGCAAACACAGAGAGTCTCGTTTTTATCCATTTATAAGAACTCGGAAAAATGAAGTCGAACAAAGGAATCATTCCAATAAAAATTCAACCATTTCGTAGATGACATTTCACGGTCACATATTGCGGCAACTTTCTATCTTAGGTCAGAACATTTAAATTTAACTATTTCGAAAAAGCTGGTTTAGTGTAAATTTAATTTTTAACGAATCTCGCATTGCCCAAGAATATTTGAACGACAACCTATGGTTTTCGAAAGAAACCTTTTTTTTAGATGTAGATATGTTTAATAAAAGGTTATTTCGAAGTTTTCGTAAGTTCTATGACATCGTATTTGCGAGAAAAAAAATTAAAATATAAACTTAAAACAGTTTCTTGTGACGAATCGTGAATTGGGCTAAAATTTTATTGTCTATGAATATGTCATCAAGACATGTTAACTGCAGCTAAATTGACGATATTTCACAAGGAACTGTGATAAATTGCTTAAGTTTAAATTTTTCTTCGGCAAAGAAAACAGTATCCTTCAACATTCATCGGTGAAACATCGATCCTAACTAAAACCAAGACGAACAGAGGTTACAGCACTTCAAGTTTTACAGATAGCGCAACTACCCCTGTGCATATTGAAGACATCCTTGGATGGTGATCGATCGAAGTGATCGCCAAAGCGAACCTTAAGGCTACATTTGATCCAACGGCACATTTTGAGTCCATATAAAGTGGGTCTCAAAATAGGACGAGACGGCCATTTATCGGACATTGTGTTCCACATATAACCTCCATGTTTGTACCTTATATTAAAATAAAAATATTCGCACTTTACAAATAAATAATACGTTTTATTAATAAATAAAAATGTCAGATCATTTTAAGACACCCTATACAACTTTAAATGTACTACCGAAAATGCACTGCCTCCGTTGACAGTATCTGACTAGGAAGATCACTTTGGTGTCCTCCTCCGATTCTGTTGAAACTTTTTCATGTCGAAGAGTATCAAAATCTAAGAGGCACGTATTTTTTTTATCAGCGGAAAAACGGTTTCAAGGGGTAAAACGCACCCTCAAGAACGGGGATGTTTTTTTGTTTTTCATCGATAACGAGATATAAAAAAAAACACCCCTATTTTCGAGGGTGCGTTTCACCCCATAAACCCGTTTTTCCGCCGATAAAAAAATACGTGTCTCTTAGTTTTTGATACTCTTCCACATAAAAAAGTTTCAACAAAATCGGAGGACTGATGTTCCTTGTGAGATGTAAAAATATTGAAAACTTAACGATTCCAGGCTATAAAATTGCGCACAAACGTGGCTAATTGCTTGAAAGGAATATCAAAAAAATATGTTGGGATGTGTGAAGATGCATTTGAGCATTATTGGACTTCATGATTCATTAGCACAAGAGGTCCGTTAGCGTTTTTATACATCCGATCTACGCCTCGAAGTACTCCGTCAGGTTTGACTCTTCTTCGATTTATCAAGCCGTCAATAAACGCCGATCTCGCATAGAAATAAACAAGTATTCCGATCTATTACATCTACACAACTTATTGTACTGCGGATCGATGATGCATATCCAACGTTTCATCGATTAATTACTTGTTTCCCCAACATCTACGTATGCGCATCTCGGATATATTCCAGTACCGGCCATGAACAAGGAAGAAGGCATGCTGTGGAGTTTGAGGCTGCGATAATTTTTCTTTGAACGTATACACGCGGGCCTCAAAGCTTACTGTTATTTTTCAATAACTAAAGCCCCTAAAGAGAGTGAGAGTGAGAGTATAACAATGATAAATCGTAGACATGATGTAGCAACACCTATCCACACCTGTTTTACGATACAATATTATAAAGCTATTGATTTACAATAATTCGGCTGAAAAAATTTAACTGAATTTGAAAAAAAGGAAGATATGTACTTGTGTATTATGTATAATGCTTCCAGTCGTCGAAACAAACGATTAATTCCCAAGCAATCGAGTCCATATTTTCATTAATTAATGGAGACAAATTCTCCATTCCTGCACATAGATGTCACTTTTCAGCTTATTCTCGAAGAGACAGTTAGTGGTCCACATAGTTTTCAATTGTATACTGAACCATTCGATTCTTTTTTCCCTGAATGAAAGTTCTCAGTTCTTTATTGAGAATGTCTCTCTTATATCTCTAAAAATGCAAGGTAGAGTTCGGACTCCAAAAAGTGCACCAAATGTCTCATGATCGCCATCTCTTTGAGAAGGTCGTCACTGTGCCCTCACTTTCTTACGTCTTATTAGAGTCTTGAAGTATTATTTAGAACCTTATGAGACCCTCAGTTTTATCGTCTGATCCTATTACAGTTGAAACACGGGTTCCATGGATGACTTTGCACATACACAAGAAAATCATAATCTCAAATATGAAGTTCATCGAAATCATACCGGTACACCAAATAATATGTAACGTAGACGCCTTGGCCGCACATAGCCATAGGTCTTTTGCTGGATCAGTGCATAGTTGGAGAGAGTAGGGAATGATCAACGGCATAGGCCGGACATTCTTCGTCTGAATGCAAATCACAATTTAGCAAACATGAACGCAGTCTCTGTTCCGTGCGCGTAACCGCAAAACTTCAAGATACTTGTCCACGGCGATTAATTGTACGGCCGACTACATGCGGTTTCGGAATATGGTACTCTACTCTGCCGGTGCAGCCAATAGCAGGCAGTGGTGAATCCTGCGGTTATCTTTAGACGTCGTTATACACTTTATTAAGACTCGAGAATACTGCAAAATCGTGATGGAAATAGAACGGTGCGAAATGCAAAGAATTCCTTGCCAAATCCACCGAGGGCTTCGCCTCAGAACAAAATAAAGAGTACCAGGTGTGTAAGTATGAAACCGGAATTTGCCCATAGGTGGCGCTAGATGTCGATGCAGTTACCGACACATCACGTCAGCGGTGTCTTGTTATTGTATTGATATCCGACAAAGATTTCCAACTCACAATAACACGAGTTTCATTCAGTAGCATTAGTTTATAAGAGATAAATATGTAGAGTTTTGTGCCAACAAATTACGATTTGCCGACAGCACTACTTTTCTGTTTTCATCTGAAGAAAACCGCAGCCGAATCGCATCGAATGCTTGTGGAGGCGTTTGGTGAGCATGCTCTCGGTAAAACACAGTGTTTCGAGTGGTTCAAACGGTTCAAAAGTGGCGATTTTGACGTGAGGAACGAAGAACGTGGAAGACCACCGAAAAAGTTTGAAGACGCTGACCTGCAAGCCTTGTTGGACGAAGACGACGCTCAAACACAACAACAACTGGCGGATCAGTTAAAGGTGACCCGAGAAGCCATCTCGAGTTATTTGTATCATATCATTACAATAAACGTGTTTTTTCTGTACAAAAATTCCGGTTTCATACTTACACACCTGGTATATCCAGTGCTGGTGAATAATCGATAATCGGTCAAATATTTGCGTAGATGAAGAACCGATTGACGCACGAAAGCTAGGACTAGATGGCATACGTATTTATATTTTATAAGTTTTCAAAAGTATAATCATTGTACATTGAATAACCTTAATGTTAAATTATGTGCATTTGCATTGATTATTATTCAAAGTGCATAAAAAATGTACATGAGGGCATATGTGTATACATAAAGTTGCTCATTTCAAGTTAAACGGCAAAATATATTGAAAACAGTTAGCCTAATCGAAAAAATGTATGGACAAAAGTCGAAGTATTTCGAGGAAGAACCATGATATTTATAGTTTCAATTTTGGCGGTAGAGCCATCAAGGTCACTTGAAGGTTACCTTTAATTATTCGACTGCATCGCATTATCTGGAGCACCCATATCTGCAGCCGCGCTGGAGGCAAATCCAACGAACCAGTTACAAGTTATCTAGCTTGAAAGTTGCCGTGCTTATAAAACAGTATAGGTCGAACATTTTTCTTAATAGATGTGTCACTTAATAGATGCGCGGAAATTGGAATGTCGAATAAATACACCCGTATCCACGCGTCCGTATCGATATGAACGAGTGCGAACTACAGGTATGAACGATACCCTGTAAAAAATCGGAGAACCAGATTCATTATACTCCGTGCGCCAAGTTGTCGTCGTTGCACTCGACGTATATGGGCACTTGCTTCTCAATGTTTCCTACTGTATCAGTAAGAATGTCACGAGGATTCCTTCGACAGGCATTCAGGAAGTGATTCGTCATGTTCACTCGTGTCGTTGGCTGTTCGCGTAAAACGAGATCTTTTATAGGAAGCCCCATAAAAAGTCTAAAGATATGAGATCAGGAAACTTGAACCGACCAATTTGGAAATACGAGATTAAGGGGGGTTCTGACGTCTAAGGAAAGTGTGGTGGTGCGCAATTGTGCTTGAGAAAATCCAATGATCTCCAGCCGATTAACGTTCCGCTCAGAAAGAATGAGGACCGATAATCCACTCATAAAAAATACTACAGCACAGGTTTGATTGCCGTCAAGGTAATTCTTTTTATAAGTAACTTTTCCGAAAAATTGTTGTTTCCAAACAAGCCCAAACAAACCCAATATAGGCGGGGAAATGTTAAAAAATGCCCTATTTTATCACGTGTTTCAGCGAACTTCAAAACCACATAACTATTACCCATACTTTAACCCAAACAAACCCAATATAGGCGCCGAAATGTTCAAAAATGCACTATTTTATCGTGTGTTTCCGCGAACTTCAAAACCCTATAACTTTTTATGGGGGGTGAATTTCGGCTTTCCCCGACTGAATATCATCGTTTATAATCAAATAAATGACGAGTCCCGATCATCAGGACAAGTACCAGGTATGCATAACCTTACTTTTTTAAACTTTTACTAACTTTATGGATTTTTATACACGTGGGTAAAGAATAACATCAATATAAAATATAATTTTAAAAATGAGAATGATATACGTTGTTTTGTTTACGAAAAATTTGAATATTTACAGAAAGAGGCCCAAATGATAAAATTCAGGAAAGTATTGATAAAGCTACCAGCAAACAAAATCCTAATGCCAGCGGAGAGGATTCGAACACCAGCGCAGAAGATCTCGATGCCAGCGGAGAGGGTTCTAATGGCAGCAAAGAAGATCCCCATGCCAGCGGAGAGAATCTCAACCTCAGCTAAGAAGATCTCCATGTCAGCGGAGAGGTTTCTAATGGCAGCGAAGAAGATCCCCATGTCAGCGGAGAGAATCTCGACCCCAGCTACCAGCAAACAAAATCCTAATGCCAGCGGAGAGGATTCGAACACCAGAGACGAAGATCTACATGTCAGTGGAGAGGGTTCTAATGGCAGCAAAGAAGATCCCCATGCCCGCAGAGAGAATCTCAACTCCAGCGAAGAAGATCTCCATGTCAGCGGAGAGAGTTCTAAAGGCAACGAAGAAGACCCCCAAGTCAGCGGAAAGAATCTCAACCCCAGCGAAGATCTCCATGTCAGCAGAGAGGGTTCTAATGGCAGCGCGGAGGATCCCCATGTCAGCGGAGAGGATTCTAATGGCAGCGAAGATATATTGTATATATTGTACTACTTAAATAATATTTCTCTTGCAACATGTATAACACAGATTTCAAATATTTGCATATTTCAGATGTCATACTGTCAAAATCCAACAACGAAGAAAGTGCGACAGTCAAACAAATCCACCAAGCTGTCGGCAAGGTGCTGAACAACGCGAAGGACTGGGATGGGCACCGCTCAGAACGACACAAAAAAGAATTACCACAAGTGTCAGGATATACCGTTCAAATATATATTTCAAATAAATATATAAACAAAAATATAAAAATAATAAATATAAGAATAATAATAACAATTAACAAAAATAAGAACAAAGAAACAAACAACCAAAGACACTGTCAGTAAGTTCAGAAATATGTTTTTTTGTCAAACTGTTCAGATGTAACTTGATGTTAAATATTCAATAAACAAAAAAAGTTTTATGTTATTCGTTCTGTATATTTTCTATAATACATCCCATCAGGCAGCCGTATACACGCCATCATATGGCGCCAGGATAGCGGCCCAATCAGGCTGCCAGATTCGGGCGTAATCAGGCTGCCAGATGCCGCCGTTATCAGGAACAGCGTTACATTTTTGTTCACGCCCTGATCAGGTAGCGATACTAGCACCATATAACGGCAGTCAGGCAACCTGATCCGAGCGTGATCAGCGCCATAACTAAAATTCCAGCCGGGCGCTTATAACTCTGTGTACGGTGAGTGCGAAAACTTCGCAGTATGCTCTCTGTGCTTTGCAAGAGACGCAAGCTCTTTGCAGATACTTTTGTGCTGCAAACAAATTTCTATACCGTGCAAACCAAACAAACATAGTTCGTATATATAAATTGGGAAATCCGACCTTTCGCTGTACTCGCAATAGTGTCCGACAAGTGAACTACAAGTGATGGAAGCAATGTCTCGTTACACTTTCTTTACAGTGATGTCCATGTAAAAACTCTGAGCAACAGCTTATAACTTTTTTTATGGAGATTCAGTGAATGATTAGAATATTTCTCGCGCCGCTAAACAAAATGACTTGTTTGATAAGCAGTCGAAAAGTTATTCGCTTTTTTAATGCTTGTCAAACTTGTCATCTTGTACAATGGCGAGAGATATCTTCTGATAATTCAATGAATCCCTCTAACGGGAGTTATAAAATGTTTGTCGGAGTTTTTCACATGGACGGTACTGTGGAGACAGGCTACCTTTGCTTCCATCACTTGTAGTTCTTCACAGGGACACTTTGCTAGTACAGCAAACGGTGAGATTTACCCAATTTTTGTATACGAATAAAGTTTCATTGTTTCAAGCGGTGTAGAAACAGAGAGCACACTGCGAAGTGCAGCTTTCGCAGTCACCGTAAACAGAGTTATAAGCACTGATGCAAGGTAATCCATTCATCTTCAGAACACTATATATAACGAGGTTTTTCGGGGGTCGCTGCACGACCCCTCACAACGCTCTTAGGGCAACCTGCGGTTGGGTCGCCTGGACCGCTGGAGCGTTACAGACAGACAGAGTCTGGGCATTTCTTATGATAACAATTTTTTTAAACAATTATCAGCATTTATAGAAAAAAGTCGATATATGTCGACTGCGAATGGAACTAAATTTCAGGATTATTGTGCGACATTTGGTCAAAATCATCAACAATTACCCACTAATTGTAAACATCCACGAATTTTCTGAAATATGCGAAGCAATGAAATGATTGAGGTTCCAAAATATGGGTTTTTAATATGGCTACGCGCCTCTGCTCCTCTCCAAGTCGTGACATTGGCTAAACTTTTTATTTGTCATAATTTCAATTACGAGTTCAGCATGGTAAGATAACATACTTCTTTTTCTTGACTTCAAAAAATTTAACGAGCAGGCAGCCGTTCGTCTGTCAATTTGACGTCTTCTGGTCAAATTGAATGAAATTATGAATAGCTGTTGCGGAAATCCATGGGTATCTAGAATCTTATTCGGCCACACCGACGGCGATAGTTTGTCATTCCGTCTTAAAATGGACGTCCCTGTATATAAACATAAATGTGCATGCGAGTGTGTTAACAGAAGTACCAAATATTACCACCATGGTTTTAGACCCCGGTTATTCTTCACAAATTTCGATATAATGGCAATTTTCAGGTTAACTCCACCTAAACATCGACACTACCAACGACCCGTGTGGAAAAGAGTACCAGCGAGAAAATTTCTTAAAATGAAGTACTTACAACTAGTAAAATTGAGATTTTTGTCAATCGGTCAGGTCGTTTAAAAAATAGTATAAACCATTTTTCTTGCTTTTCTTAAGATCTAAAATTATTGGATTCATTATTTTTTTAATTAGAGGTAACAAATAAATGTATTCTGGCTCAAGTAATTGTGCCGTTACCGATATTACCGAAAGCAACGAATATCCAAATTAATAAAATGACCAAAGAATATGATCGGAGCTTCATTTTCAAGTGCCATTAAAAGATATATGTATGTAATATTCACAGTTACAAAAAATGTACCTTGGTGTAGAATTTATCTTTCCTTTCTACTCTAATCCTCTCACGCTCCATCACTCGTTGCTATGGAACTAATGAACTCACGGGGTCTTTTATGAACAGAGTTATTACCGGGATGTCTCTCTTCAGGAACGCCCCTTTGCTCACCTGCTTCTTTACTATGTCTATCCCTCTCTGCACGGTGGTATAGTCTTTCTCGCACTCATATATTATTGCGTATCCATATCATGAAAATATATCGGTTGTACGAGCAGGCGACTACAGGTGTCACTTTTGTACAACTATTCCCGCGTGACGCAAAATGAAAACCTAGACCTGTTGAAGATAAAGTGAACTAGGATGTTACTTCTCACATCTTGAGGCTGTGCCCAGCTGGCTTTTCTTTACATTTCATATGAAAGGAAAATACCTCGCTGGCGGTACTATTACTACATGTAGATCATACGATGCCACTACTCCTGAGCAGAGTTGTGAATAATGCATTATTTTGATAGTGCATTACTGTATACATTACAAATTACAAAATTAATGTGTAATGGATATATGTTCCATTACAAATTACAAAAGTAATGTGTAATGGATATACGTTCCATTATAAATTACAAAAGTAATGTGTAATGGATATATGTTCCATTACAAATGACAAAAGTAATGTGTAATGGATGTGTGTTCCATTACAAATGACAAAAGTAATGGGTAATGGATGTGTGTTCCATTACAAATAAGAAAAGTAATGTGCAATAAATGCATGTTCCGTTACAAATTACAAAAAGTAATGTGTAATGGTTGCATGATCCATTACAAATTTCAAAAGTTAATGGTTGCATGATCCATTACAAATTTCAAAAGGTAATGTGTAATGGACGCATGTTCCATTACAAATTGAAAAAGTAATGTATGATTAATGAGTGCTTCATTACAAAATACAATTACAATAAGGTAATTCGTAGCGGAGAATATTCCATCACAAATAGAAAAATTGCCGTGCTCACATTAGAAATTTGCACATTGCGATCTCATTATTTTATTTCGCTAATTGCAATTTGTTTTAAGTAAATTCGTTTTCCTTCTGCATAAAACTCGACAACACAAAAAAAAGGTTTATACAAGCCAGATTTGTATCATCAAAAAAAATTACTTCTCAATACAAAGTCATGATCTCCCATACTTTTATGTGCACTCTTTCAGAATCCGGGGTCAAAATTGAGTTTTGTGCATTAGAAAAATAAATATGGCCGTTAAAAAAACCTCGTGTTACAATTATAACGACAGAAGCGAGAAAAAGATCGAGAGAGAAAGAGAAAAAAGTGGCTAAGATGATGTTTCATGTATCTCACGAATCCGCAGAATAGGCGGAAGAAATTATACTTAACACAATTATAAGCATTCTAATAAAATATACGTAACCTAGCTAATAATAAAAGATGTAAATAATAATATAAGTAATATAACAAAAATGAATACAAGTTACTGAAACAAAACATGTCGCTTTATATAGTTTCTGCATGATATACCTATTTTATTATTTCAGATAACTATATAGATCGTTTGAAATTTATAACTCCTTGAATGGATTGTTCAGTAGACCAAACAATTTCGATCTATTTGAATTTGAAGTGGAGTTTTATAAGTTTGCAACGCGTAATCTGTTACACGTTGCTTTTATAATCGATATCCATTATCAATTGATAATAATAATAGTAATTGCTCTTTGCATTTATTCATGGTATATTACTTTTTCAATGCTCAATGAGGCACGCATTCATTACACATAATTTTTGCTTTTTTAAAGAGGAAGCTTTGTGATAAAAAGAATTTGTTTTCCAGTTTTCAATGTTAATGCTCGAAAAATTCTTATATATCTCAAAACTTCGAAAAATCATGCGAGACAATATATCATATCAGATCAATTTCAATATGCAGTTTTTTTCATTATTTGTAACCAGCTTTTGCTTGCAACTTCGTCCATGTCTTTAAAAGTATCGACTTTTTCATGTAGATAGCTTTGTCTGTGTAAAACAGCAAGGTGAAAGTAATGTGCGAACTTCTAATTTGAACGTTTTTCGTCTGCATTATTGAGTTTCAAGCAAAAAAAAATGAATTAGTCTTGAAAGAACTTTTAGTGAGCGAAATTAAATAATAAGACAGCAACTTTTAGCAAATGTGCAAATTTCTAATGTAAGCACGGCAATTTTGTTATGTGTAATGGAATATTCTCCACTACAGATTACTTTTTATCAATTGTAATTTGTAATCGAACATGCATCCATTACAAATTACTTTTTAAAATTTGTAATGGAACGTGCATCCATTACTCATTACTTTTTGAAATTTGTAATGGATCATGCAACCATTGCACATTACTTTTTGAAATTTGTAATGGATCATGCAACCATTACACACTACTTTTTAAACTTTGTAATGGATCATGCAAGCATTACACATTACTTTTTGAAATTTGTAATGGCACATGCATTCATTGCACGTTACTTTTCTCATTTGTAATGAAACACACATCCATTACACATTACTTTTGTAATTTGTAATGGAGAACTTATCCAATACACATTATTTAAAGTAATGAGTAATGCATTATTTTAAAATTACTATTTTCACAACTCTGCTCCTGAGCTATTATCCTCAATTGAAATGCTCATATTGCCTGTACCCGTACATTTCACATTCTTGACCGAATTCAAAATTTGTTCTTTTTCCCTCAACTTCAAAAATTAATGATTACTAGAAAAACATATTTACCCCTAAACCATTCCTCGCCACGTGTTTCTCGAATTACACACTTCAACAGGAAACAACTATCCCAGAAAAATTTAACAACTCTCATGAAATAGGTTTCGTAAACTATTTTACTGCATGAATTCAGCTTCCACAGCAATTTCTCACTGAAAACAACTCTTATCGGCCGCTAACCCTCTAGATCGAAAAATTCACTACAATATAGCACTCCAGCAGATAAAGAATATATCAATGCATTGAGACGGCCATATTGCATGTACACGCCGAAAACCTAGAGACGAATCTTAAATTCCTACTCTATTTGTTTGTCGAAGAAGCCGAACTCATGAACAAAGCTAATTCTAATTATGCTCCAGACGCCAATGTACATGCAAACGTGCTGTAACTACATAGTACACACTACTTATACGTAGCACATACTTTATCCATTGGGAGATGTTCTCTAGTAGTAGACTTGCCATTTCAGTGGGTAGTTCACAGAGTATGCCGTTATCGCCGGGGGTTTATCAGAAAAAGTTCCCATTCGCTAAAGTGGTTTGCAGTGGATGTACATGAAGTTTGCATCATTGCTATCCAACGGTTTCATTTTTTTTTCGATTTTGTAATTTCCTATTTTTTCTTGGTCAGTTTCGCTCTAGTTGCTAAAAAAATATGGTAAAATGAATAAAAAATATTTACGGCCACCGGGACCAACCAAACAAAATCGAAAAAAAAATGAAACCGTTGGATAGCAACGATGCAAACTTCATGTACATTTGCAGTGGTTTCTATTCTACGGCAGAAAACTTATATTCTTGAAGGTGTATATCATAGAGTCATGATATGGGAGACTTGTAATAATAAACCAAGGCAGTCATTTTTTTGGAAGTTAACCTTTAAGCGATTCTCTTTAAAAAGCCGCATTATAGTAAAGTTGATCTCTGACAGGAATACCATTAAATGTCCGCCTTCGATTTTGCTAAAACTCACATATGTGATGAAGCATCGATGACGTCCACCGATCTAAATAAAACAAAAACCAACATTCTTCTAATGTAAGCGATGTAAAAACCACTATAGAGGTATTGAAAAAAATTTAATTAAAGGGTGATACGCCGTTCCTTGAGGGGTCGTTTCCCGCCTTAAAATCGTTTTTCAGCCGATAAAAAAACGTGTCTAATAGTTTTCAATCCTCTATCACATGTATGTGTTTCAACAAAATCGAAGGCGGACAATTAAGTGATGTTCCTTGCAAGTCAGTTGTTGTTGGCATGCTGTTTTCTGGTAAAATCTAATTTCAGAATCGTTATTCTGACAGAGTCGATTTTGAGCAGTTTGCTCCAAGAAGCTGTAAATGCGCTAATCAAAAACATAAACGCCATTCTATATCGGCCGAAATCTATTAACAAAATTTGGCCTGTAATCGCAGCTTCCGAACAAGCTGGAAACAGGCCTTCCCAAAATTCGTTACCTGAAAACATAGCCTTACTGAAACAATAACCGAATCGATGTGGACTTCTTTTTTCGATATAGCAGGAACATTAACTTTTTATATAAAGTACAAAGATACACCACATTTTGACTTATAGCAGGTGCAAACAACATACGTTACCGTGCATAGCGGGTGGTAGAATACAATATGCGATAACATGTTATAGACCACCACCCTCCAACCACCTACTATAAGATACCTTTTCCTAAATAAGCTGAGACCTTAACTTTTTACGGGCTAATACCTCAATATCTTTGCGTCGTTGGCTCTTTGAAACGTAGGTATTGCCATATGTGACGGGATATTGCGAGATGTAGGTCTCGACACTCAACCCCCCCCCCCCCCCCCCCCCCCCATAAAACTGCAGTATGAAGAGAACCGGCATCACGTATATCGTAACTATACAACTTTGGTCACGTACAAGTAAAACTATGCGTTACACCGGATTTCGTTTGAAAATCGTTTATTAGGATGCCAACAAAGGTGAGGTTAAGGAACTATTTCTTCACGAGTTGAAACTTAGCTACAACTTTGTGAAGGGCGGGGCGGAGACTATTTCAGATTGAACGTCAGTGTACGTTGTTAGTGATGGATTTAAAAAAATAACTGAGAATCACCTTACCGGTTACTGGTATTTAACAAAGCCTCGTAAGGATATTATCTCATAAGGATATTGTTAATATCCTTATGAGACTTAATTATAATTTCCCGTCTTTGATGTATTATTCATCGTCTGATGAGTATTTTGGACTGTCATCGTTGTATCGACGGTTTCAAGATTGGTTTTTAAGTTCGAGGACTCAAAAACGAATAAAAATATGTTATTACAGTTCAAACTTTATGATCGGTTTATTATAATGCTTGTAACAATGTGTTTAACGTCTCGTATAATAATTTACCATTTGTTTCAACATCCACGACGATGATGAATACATGACGCTAATGAATCTATCTATTGCATGTTGCAGAACGTTACGACACGGCATACGAGTGCGAAGGAAAGACACTACGGATAGAATGCGGCGAGGGCGAGGTCATACATCTTATACGTGCGAACTATGGACGATTTTCGATAACGATATGCAATGAACATGGAAACACTGATTGGAGCGTCAATTGCATGTCACCCAAGTCATTCAGAGTTCTCTACAAGGAGTAAGATGTTCTAACGATTTTTCTACACACGATAGCATATTCATGATATTTCCTTTATAAAGTATATACACGATTTCTATTATTATGTCGTAAAAGCGAATATCCAATAATGTTCGAAAAACGAGAACATCTCAGTCAGAACATAATCTGCGAGTTCACTCTATCATTCCGATTGCTTTGCCGTGTACTAAAAAGGCGATAATCGTTCACATTTTTCAAACTACCCACTAATTAAATTTATCGGACTAACGCTTTTTTCTGTTGCCATTGACAGTGTATACTTTTCTTAACACCAATCTCAGAGATCCCTCTTGTTTCTTTTAATTATATTGCTTTTCTTTCTATTTTACATTTTTACTTGCGTTGCAAGAAAATCGCATGAAAGGTAGCCTTTCATAACAATTGCTATTTTTCTTTTATAACACGCTTGCGTTCGGTATTATTACAAATTGTCCTTAACGTATGATATTTTTGCAATAACGCCTGAATTGGAGGCTCTCGTTGTTTTGCAACAGACCTAACCAATTGCCCTAACCAAAATTAAGTGGAGGCATGCGATGATAAAATTTCATGCTCATTTACTTCAGCCAAAAATCACCGATCCCGCCTCATGCACGTCGAGCGTACGTTGTCTCAGTGATTTTCCGAGTAACTCAAAGAACAAGGAAGATTCTTTCCTCCGCATTTAAAAGGCACTTACTTTTCCTGTACTTGACATATTACTTTTGTGAATTTTTCTCCAAATACTCTGCCAGCTCCTATCCAACTAGCAGAACACTAGTGATAGATTTACCAAATTTAAAATCGTAATTGAATGGAAATTAGGAGGTTTTCAAGTGTGAAATGAGAAAATTCGGGACACATTTAGTTCGTCCAGAACCCGAGTAGACAATACGACTGCAGGTCGAACAGCATCGACTTTTCATGAAAAACAGTTCGTACTGAAAGTGATGAAATTTTTCTTCTCAACAAGTATGTTTTACAATTCATGAAAATCCACAGTTGATCTTTCAACGGCCGTATCTGCGGCCAAAAAAGTCTTGCGAGAAATAATATTCTTTCATTGGCATATCGCAGGTGCAGTATTTCATAGGGTTGTCATAAGCGCAAACTGTAATTGCCGACTGATTAGCAAGTATAATATATGAATTATTACTTTGGAAATATATCAGTACACTTGGATGTTGAATGTATGTACGGATTTTCACGATATTCGCCTGCAATTTGAAATGTCCGAGCAGAATGTATGTGCTCTCTTTGGGCCTAATCGGTGCAAACGGACCTTCACAGCACTATATCCACCTGACGGGTTAAAGGGAACTCCCAAGGGAAATTCACTTGCCGAAGCCTTCCACCAGACTCTCAGAATTACTTTATATATTAAAGATATTACGTATTCAACATGTCGTAATAAATCGAAAACTATATTTTTTTATTTGTCCCATCTATTTTGGTGATACGTTTCATACGCTGTGGGACATTCGGAGTTACACATCGTGTACACTATCCAAAATTCCATTATGTCAATAACATGCATTTTTCTCCCCACAAAAACGACAAAATAAAAAAGTCACATGTAAAATAATTGCAGAAAACGTTCAGTACTGAAAACGATGTTTACGACTAATTCAATAAAGCATTAATGTTGAATTAATATGTAGTAATGATTATTGTGTATATTGGACCAGAATCTTTTTTTCATACTAATGAGGCCCGGTTCTGTAACTCTGGGTTAACCAAGTTAACCTGAGTTTAGTGCACACAGTTTCAAGGGTGGTTTTCGTTGGGCCATTCCCCCTTAAACTTCGGTTAACTCGGTTAACCGAGAGTTGCGGAACCGGACCTAATTTCCATTTCATTTATTAACCCGCAATCATAATCCTGCAATTGGACAGGTGGAGTGAGGCGGGGGGGGGGCTTTGTTTCTTGTTAGATATTCTATTAATGAGGCTTTAAACAATATGCGGCAAAGTTAATTCTCCAGTGCACTTATGGAGCATCCATAAGGTTAACATATCGTAGCTTGGCTGTTCATATTTCCTGAATTTGTTGATATGACTTGACCAAAATAATTTGTATCAAAAGTTGTAATTAAATAAGATATTGGAGTTTGGATCGTTGGAACGCAACGAAAGTTTCGTGACCCAATTTTTTTCGCACACTTAGCTCTCATAAATCACTCAAACGTTTTTCAAGATTCTTGTTAGGGATCTTCACTTTAAATATTGAAGAGAAGGTTGTGTATGATGAAGAACATGTGGGAAATACAAACAAACCAAAAAGAATTTTTGTTGCATTCCAACGGTGCAAACTTTAACGTCATCATTAAATGCTAGGTCCTAGGATTTTCTGGTGTTTTTCGAAAAAATGGTTGAAAAATGGTAAGTAAATGGAATCTCGATACCACTTTAAAAACCGGTTCAGTGCCCCCAATGGGATGCACGAAAAAAATTGCTTCAATTTTACGTATAGGGGAAAACCTTAATTTTGTGTTCAATTTTTTTAATATATCAATTTAGATCCTCTCTGAAGCATCCACTTGCAAACTTTTCATGTAACTAAACATATTGCGGCGATTTGTGCAACAAATGGAAGCCGCCTGCTTACAAGATCAGGGAGTTTTAAACAGGTCCGCTGGGAAGCGAACCTCATTAACAAAAACATCAAAATTACTTCGAATAACCGTTTAAAATTTAGGAACAGATTTTGTAGATGCGATGTTAATTGATACATTCTATTGATTTAACGATTGGTTAATTCTAGAAAAAAAAATGATTAGTTGAAGTTGAAAAATCTAGGTTTTCCCGTTAAGGGGGGATTGTCTTTTTTTTCGCAAAATTTACCGCTTTTTGGGAATTTTTTTGTGAAGAAAGTATACAACGGAAAACTTGTGAAACTTGGCATATAGTTTTATTGATCTGTTTACTACATACAAAAAAATTTTTAAACAATTTCATCAAAGACCCGCCTCCCACCCCCCTCGACGCGCGATGGTCCTTTTTTGATGGTGTGCACGATTACAGCCTTCACGTTCATCCTGCAACAAAAACCCAAAAAGCATTTTACTTTAGACACATATAGCTATCGTTCGATGAAGGGAAAAAAAATTGACGATTTGGTGACGTTTTGAACTTGAAGTATCGATTTTTCGAAAAAAATTGATCGATTTTTTGTTATAAATAAAAAACTATTAAACGTATTGCTTTTTTGCTTCATCAAACGATAAAAGGATGTCAGCTGAGTATTCTGTCCAAATTTGAAGGCAATCGGTTGAATAGTTTTTGAGAAATCGTGCACACCATCAAAAAAGGACCATCGCGCGTCGAGGGGGGTGGAAGGCGGATTTTTTGATGAAATTGTTTAAAAAAATTTTTGTATGTAGTAAACAGATCAATAAAACTATATGCCAAGTTTCGCAAGTTTTCCGTTGTATACTTTCTTCACAAAAAAATTCCCAAAAAGCGGTAAATTTTGCGAAAAAAAAGACAATCCCCCCTTAAGGGGTCTTCTCACTATAGACGCTAAAAAAATGCTATTTTCATTAATTGTTCTGATAGGTTTATATTATAGATATTGATATTTAATGAGTACACTTTCGAAATACCTTAAAAAAATATATTTATTCAAGTGACTATTTGTAGGCGAAAATGGTAGTTAAAAAATGTCCTAAAAAAATTGTAGGTCTGCGCTGTTGATCTCGAAGAAGGAAATCTCGGAGATGGATCCTCTCAAATAAAAAAATCAGACGGTTTTAGATTCAGTATATTAATGGCTATAGCGCATATCATACGATTTTTTATATATGCAAAAATAACAAAATTGCGGACATTTTGCGAAAAATCGAAAAAGAACGTTTTTTTCACCGTTTGGCAAAAAAACGGAAATATCAAAACTTAAAAAAATCCTCGATATGTGCTATAGCTATAGTTGTGAAGAAAATGTGGTTAAAATTTCATAAGGATCGGTTCAGTATTGTCCAAGATTTTATCAACAAGTCGTCGAAAATCGTTGTTTCGAGAAAAACGCGTCTAAAGTTTGTTGGGGTTACATAAATATATTAAATTTAAAAAAAATGTATTTCGAAAGTGTATTTATTAAGTGTAACGACTTTTATATCAATATCTATAATATAAAGCTATCAAAATTCATGAAAATAGCCTTTTTTAGCTCCTAAAGTGAGAAAACCCCTTAAGACTCGAGCATAATGATATTTTAGGGCACTTCTACCACCACACAAAGCCTCATACCCATCTCCATTTTCCAATCCGTAATCTCTCCTTGTTAGTTGGTGTTACAGTCAATACATGTTTTTCAACGTCGCTTTATAACATTTTCGCAAAAAAATACGAATAATAATTTAATTAAATTTGCTTATCCTGTAGTTAACCAGAGGTTTGCAATGACGTTTTCGAATATTAGATAACACAAACTCGATACATTTTTTGTGTTGCATCGGTATTTCATCATTGCCTTGTGCGATTTTTGTTAGCCCCGTCGAATCACATTCACAGAATAATAATGACTTAGTACGCCGTGAAACGCCGTATATTCAATCGAAATTGTATAAATAAAAATCAAATAAAACATTCTGTCGATTTGTGGAAGGTGCACTTTTCACGATTCTCACTACAATGCAAGTGAATTGGCATACGCACGGATTGCAATGTAACAACTAAATTGATTTCGTGGCTTTCATTATCCCAAACAAACAATGGTTATTAAACTATGAAATGAAAAAGCGAACCATAATTTACTCGATTGTCTGGAAACAATAAGGTCGTAATCAGGTAACCAAATAGCCGGGTGCTCGGTTTATATGAACCTACTCGGAGTTGTGATAAATCGACTACCACAGTGCAACAAATTGGTAGTAATTCTATTTTTTATACAAGCTGTATCACATGCATTCAAGCGACTACTTATAATAGATCAGAAAGTAAGTTTGGGAAACTTCGATAATCGCCAAAATGAAAATTCCAACACGTGTAAAAAATATAATATTTAACAGCTGTATGTTGAAACCAAACATGTCGTACCCAAGCAACTGAATCGAATGACGAACCGAATGAATCGAATGACGAATCGAAGATTAGTAAAGCGACCAGATTTTGAGAATCCTCATTGCCCGATTTTTTTCACACATTAAGCATACAAAGGCAATTAATATCACTATCAAATAAAAAATATAAACATATATTTTAAAGGTTGCTATTATATAAAATTAATAGCTACTATATAACAGCTGTCAGCTTTATTCAAATACATAATTGAGTGAATGATGAAAGAATTAAATATAGGTATAGGAGATATACAAAACTGACTCCAAACTTGTACTAAAAATACCCTTCAATTTAGAGGTGCAAAATAGAGTGGAAGTTCTGATATGATACTACGAGTGCTCGTGACTAGGGGTCGCATCGACCCTAATCTGTTGTAGAAATATTTTGCATCAGCAGACACATATTAAGTAGAGAAAAAAAAACACCTGCTATAAGGGGCTTCAAGTGAAGGGTGGTATACCCCTCAAGCTTGCTAACCGGCAAAAATGCGAAAGTACGTAAACTTTATTTTATCCCCCCTTCAATGTGGTACGTCTTTCAATCGAATTAATACACCAATTTTAAATGTGGGCTGAGAGAAAGGAAAATAAAGAGGTGGTTTATCCCTCAACTTTTTTTTCCATGTAGCCATCGTGGATTCCTGATCGTTTTGTATTACTACATTGCTTGCGGGAGAAACTAAAAAAATTACCTCGTGATTTCGATCACGCCTCGATAAAGAAGAATACTTGTGTTATAGTTTTCAATGCTGTACCATTAAATACATGGTTTTCACTCTACATACAACATAATACATTATTTTTGACAAAATCGAAGGTGGACACCCGAGTGATGATCCTTGTGAATATTTTTCGCCAGATAGAAACACTTCTACATATTTTTGTTTATGACAACAATAATGGCGATAGTTTTAAAACATCCATAGCCGAATTATTTTGACGGAGTTCAGATTTTCGGAGTTTTGATCTTTCGAAGTCGTACTGCTTCGGAGTTTTGAACGTTCTGATCATTCAAAGTTCGGAATTTGAACCCGGCCCTTGGGAATCTGCAAATCAGCTATCTCTATCGCACTCGTGGTCGCTCGGTCGGTGTGAACTTCGCCTTAACTAGCATCGAAATCAATGGGAACTTTATTTTGCAAAGACATAAGAAAACTTACCTGAAGGACGTGAGAGTTGGTCCATTGCTTTGCTTCAAAATTCTTACCAAGCTTTTCCAAAGATAATTCTTATAAAAGTGACAACACCAAGCTAAATTATAGTAGTTTGAAGTGACAAAAGCTTAGCGTGCCTGTTTCTTTCGCAACAACTTTTTTACAAGCTTTATTAAAATAATCGAGGGAATAAAGGGAACGTTATACCTAATTTATAAAGCGCGGCATTGCTCGCAAGCACGATATCCTAATATTTCAAAATCATGAGATTTGAAATGGGGAAAGAATCTGAAAAGAATCTGGTTAAATACAAATGAAATGGCATTTTTATCGATTACTTTTATAAAGTCCAATATAATTCAAATTAAAACACGCAGTCTAGATTTAAAAAGAAAAAGGCGTAATTTTTAGTTTATATAATTGCCCTTGCTGTAAGGACTCCATATAGTCGAATATTGATTATGTACGCAAGATCCTAACTAGATCCTCAGTCGAACAGAAGTTTCATAGCTTGCGAATAAAAATCTAGCAGCTTTTTTCCCCTTCTCCCTCGATTATGTTAATGAAACATGCACGAAAGATATTGCGAAAAAACCGACACGCGAAGTTTTTATCATCTCGGACTACTGCACCTTGGGTGGTAATTCCGCTTTTATTAAAATTACTCTTTAGATAGAAGTTATGAGGATTTTAAAGAAAAGGACAGCGGGCTACCTTTCGGGTACTTTACATACATTTTTTACGTTTCTGCAATAAAATCTACAGATTTACACAAAGTGCAACTATTTCATAGCATTGAAAATATAATGAGACTTTTCGGGTAATAAAAATGGTATTGAAGTTTGCATCGTTGGAACGCAACGAAAGTTTTTTTTTAAATTTGTTTTCCCATATTTTTTATTATTATAGTAGATCTTCTTTTTACAGATGTATATTGTAGATTGCTAAATAAATGTCTCCGAAAATAGTCGAAAGCTGCCTGTATGCAAAAAACTTCAACCTGCTTACGAAAAAACGGGTACATGTAAATAATATGAGTTGGTTTTTATTATTTTCAAAAAGTATTGATACATTGAGGTATATAAGTATTGATACATTGAGGTATGTAAGTATTGATACATTGACGTATATATGAAGGTTTGTTTGGGTTTATTTGTATAATAACTGTTATATATTTTTTAAATTAATAACAAGATTAGAATAGGGTGGGGAGAGGGGATTTTTCAACGGATCACTGGCATTCAGCATGTCGCAACTCTCCTCACTTCACTACAACACAGTGGCAGTGGAGTGGGGGTAGCGTTAGTTTCGTGTGGTACATTCACCTAACTCGCAAGGAAAGGTTGCGGGATTGATCTCGGCGATTTCAATGAAATTTGGCATGCTTGTAGAATGGGTAAAAATAGGCGACGCGTATTTTTTTTGTACCTGCGGAACTCGATTTTTAAGGGGTGAAACGCACCCTCGAAAATAGGGGTGTTTTTCGTCGATAACGCTATAGTTCTTGTTTCCAAAGTATAGTACACGAAAAAATGAACATTGTTGCACTTTGAAATCTTTCATATCTCGTACCGTTAAAACGTTGTCGACGAAAAACGAAAAAAATAAAAACAAAAAATACTTGTTGATTGAAAAAAACTCATTAGACTATTTGGCGCTTGGGTTGAAACACAATGAACATCTATCTTTCATTTAGGTAATACTAGATACATGATACCAAAACATAAGGAATTTGTTATTAGTTTTGATTGATGAAATGAATGTCCACATTTTTAGCTTATTAATACTTTTTTGAAGTATTCTTTAAATTGCTATTTGTTATTTTCTATAACATTTCGCAACTTTGCCGACTATGAATGTTTTTGCGTGTTTCCGGTCAGGCATCCAGTGTTGTCTGTCCCTAGGGCGTCACTGTTTTTGTATTCAGTTTTAAATCTGGTGATGAGGACTCTTGTGTATCTTCATTCTTCTTCTGATGTTTTCTTCTCTGATTGATACCTAAAGAATTACATTTTGGTTGCGTTTCAATGATAAAAGAAGAAAACAATACTTTTGTACTCGATCTTTATTTAATATGAATAATGAAAGCTATGGTAGGTACGTATATAATTCGCTTCGCTCATGGCAAAATTTACGAAGTTAGAGGTTAAATGTGAGGATATGTATGATTTTCCATACTTACCACACGTTCACCTAAAGCGATTATCCAATTATTAATTCTGAACTTTCCGCAACCTAAAAAAATTGAATATAAGCTTATAAATCGACTAACAAGAAACATCCCTCAGGTGACACCCTTCGATTTTGTCGAAATTTGTATATGTTATAAAGCACCGAAAAGTAAGCGATACGTATTTTTTTATCGGCGGAAAAACGGTTTTAGAGGCTGAAACGCACCCTCAAAATAGGGATGTTTTTCGTCGATAACGTTTTAAGGGTACGAGATATTAAAAAAATTCAAATTGCAACAATGTTTATTTTTTGTGCACTATACATTGGAGATGAGAACGATAACGTTATCGATGAAAAACGAAAAACACCCCTATTTTCGAGGGTTCGTTTCACCCCTCAAAACCGTTTTTACGCCAATAAAAAAAAATACGTATCGCTTACTTTTCGGTGCTTCATAACATATCCAAATTTCAACAAAATCGAAGGGTCCTGATCGAAGTCACCTGAGGGATGTTCCTTGTAAGAAAGCCGGAGAAATTTTCGGCAGCGCCTCCTGCCCGTTCATCTAGAGGAGATATCTAAAAAATTTTTATATTTTTCGCGACTTTCATTAATACGGTGACGATATCTCTGCATCGTCTAAACGGATTAAGTCGTATATAGGGGCATAGAAAAGCTTAGGCGCAAGATATCGGCATTAAAAAAATCCGGTTTGTTTGCGTAGTGGCGCGTAAATATATACATGGCGGAGCCCCTCGCCTCTCAATACTTGACGTCGAGGCACTGCCGCGTCTTTGATACTCCTACTTAAAATGTTGTGCCTGGTGGTACTCGAGAGATTTAACGCCAATTTATCTAGCACTTGCGGCTTAAAATAAAATGAATGAAATGGTATTTCTGTTGAGATGTACTCCACCTTTTTTGCATCAAGCAAGTACTCCTCGTATATCTTGTTTCTGTGATTCATTCGTTATTATGTATCGTAGTTTTGATATAAAAAAATATTTCTGCATACGGTTCGAAAATGTAAGCATGAAAAGAGAAAACACGTTGGTGTTTGAAAGTGATGCATAATTTAATTAGTTAATCAGGAGGATAAATAAAAGAAACCATAAGCGGACTTAGTAGAATAAATTTGTGTGTTTTTCCCGATTTATATTCCGAATTGAGGTATCTTTGTTATTATATCGGTTTTTTGCGTCCTCCGGCTAATAAGTCCTTATCTTAAGGGGCCTTCTCTCTTTAGACGCTAAAAAAGGCTATTTTCATAAATTTTTTTGATAGGTTTACATCATAGATATTGAAATAAAAAACTTTTTAAATACATTAGACAAATGTTTTTATTTATTCGAGTGGCTATTTATAAGCGAAAACAGTAGTGAAAAAAGATCCTAAATAAATTTTAGGTCTTCGTTATTGATGAAATCTCGGAGATGGATCGGAAGAAACAAAAAAATCAAACGGTTTTAGATTCAGTATGTCAATGGCTATAGCGCATATCATACGATTTTTTATATGTACAAAAATAACAAAATGGTGGACATTTTTCGAAAAAACAAAAAAACGTGTTTTTTCACCGTTTTTGGCAAAAAAAATTGTAAATATCAAAATTTAAAAAAATCCTTGATATGCGACATAGCTATAGATGTAAAAAATATGTGGTTAAAATTTCATAAGGATCGGTTCAGTAGTTTCGGAGATTTTATCAACAAGCCGCCGAAAAACGTTGTTTCGAGAAAAACGCGTTAAAAGTTTGTGTGGGTTACATAAATACATAATTTTTTTTTCATGTATTTCGAAAGTGGATTTATTAAGTGTAACAACTTTTGTATCAATGTCTACCATACAAAACCATCAAAAAATCATGAAAATAGCCTTTTTTAGCGTCTAGAGTGGACGACCCCTTAAACCTTGCTATGATTGCTGCGATATCTAACAGCAGAATTTTGACAGTATTTCGAAAACAATTCAACCCGATGGTTGTCCTTATGCTCTCACAGGAACAATGAGAAAGGTTTATGCGCAAGATGAGTGCACTATTTACGAGAAGGAACTTTTGAATGCAGACTTATCTACGTAACGACTATGCAGTCAACAAATACTACCACTTTTTTCAGTTTCAATACCAATGTGGACCATTTCCAGAATAAATGTATTGCCCAAAAGCTGTAATCCATAAAACGACATTAATTTGATTACATTGGTTACGTGACGCCTCATTTGTTTATATGATTTACTTCTTCAAAGTTAATAGGTCTTTTCGCATCAACCGTAACCATCTTTTGTTCAATCATTGGCGCCTACTACCCCTCATAGATTTCGTTTGGCTGCTGTTATTTAATATTTACTCCTTTGCCTATTAGTTTTTTCTGCGCTTATCTCACCAAGGCATCCTCACAGAGGGAAAAGAAGAGAAAGAAAAAAAGACAGGGATGGTATACAAAATGAGAGGAAACATGGCGCTTCAATGAGGTCACAGCGAGTTAGGTGAAGAATGGCGAACATAGAAGCAATGAGGCAAAGTTATTGTACACTGGAATAAATGACTTGACCTGACTGAACTATTGTTTGGAACAATGGAATATCTGCTTATTTTAAAAGTTGTTTAATCCACCGAACTGTCGAATACTCAGAGTAACCAAATAATTCAGGGTTTCATATAAACATTTCGTTGGCCACCTGTGAATCAATTTCATCGATCCAAGTAATTTTTTTTCTCCGTATAGGCAAGATATACCAACAGAATATTCGAGCATTGTAACATGAGAGAATTTTTTTTCTACATTTTATTTCTACGTGTTTAATCTTCTTCGGAAATTATGTTCCATGTATGTATGTAACACTCGACGGTATTTGTTCGTTGGAATGCAACAAAAAATCTTCTTAATTGTTTTTATTTCTTTATTTTAATTATTATCAAAAACATTTTTTTGCACGTTTGTCCAGGATTTTGCATAAAAATCCTGAACAATGTTTCAGTAATTTCCGTAGCCTAAATGTCCAAAAAAAAAAAAACGTTGCAAACTTCAATATCATTTTTTTAACCATTTTATGTTTACTCATACATAATTTATAACATGGTTTAATCGAATCCATTAAAATCCTTTTTCTTCCAATGGCACTAAGCCACATTTATCAAACTTACTTTCAACGCATTTATTAAGAATTAATTTTAACGTAGATTTCCCGCGACGCCCAAAGAAGTAGAAGAGATTTGTCTCTTAATTGAAATTATATACAAGACGTATGCCTTAACATAATATAATATAGGCCGCGCAAGGTTCCACCTTCGTGCTATCGGCACGGTTACTTCGGCCCATGCGCTCGTATTAGGTACGTTAGGGATACATTGTATTGACCACATGACTATGGAGGGTATGTGTGTCAATACCTGAATTGCATACGTGCTTGGAAACGCGTGAACGCGAGCAGCAACGATGTATTTTAATAATATCGAGAGTATAATATTTGTATGGAGAAGGAAACGAACGAGTGAGGGAGGCAAGTAAAAATCAATTGAATCAATAAAAACCATTATTCCCATTTTTACCCCTTCGTAGCAAGCTGCGATAACGCCTTGAGGTTCCATAAAATGCTGAACGCTCATACGTGTCCAGCCTTCCGGACTAGACGGCATAATGGAGTGGCAGAAAAATGCTGAGTTGAAACTCTCCCTATCACTTTTCACCACCGTATAGTCGAGAAAGCTCTGCGCCTAAAGATGTTTCGAGCTTTCGCCCCGTCTAATCGGCCTTCCTTAGCCCTTCTGTTCCTGGTTCTCATTAAGGGGTCTTCTCACTTTAGACGCTGAAAAAGGCTATTTTTATGCATTTTTTATAGGTTTACATTATACATGTTGATATAAAAGTTGTTACACTTAAGGCGTTACCCCCACTTGTAGCGCAAAAAAAGGCCTTTTTCATGAATTTTTTTAAAGAAAACTACAAAACTTTTTTAATCGATCAATATACCATCTTAAAAAACACATCTTGAAGAACTTTCAGTAATTTTTTTATTGAAAAATATTACATTGTTTAGTGGCAAATGGCCGTCAATGAAATAATGTTTTTATATACACGGTTTGCGGTGACCAACATTGCGGCGAAGTGGATCATCTGAAAAAAAAATGCGGATGGATTTAGTCAAATATAAGTATAAACTAGTCTTCAATCGAAGGATTTTAAAAAATATTCATTTTTCACAAAATGGCGGACAGTCAAAGTTAATGGTTCGATTTTAACGAAAAAAAACGGCCGTTTTTGGCTATAAAACGGCCATTTTTTTCGAAAAAAAATCGAACGATTAAAGACTACATTTTTATGTATTAAATAAGCCTGCAAAATTTCAAGAAGATCGGTTCATTAGTGTTCGAGTAATCTTGGTCACCCGACTTCAGAAATGCCATTTTGAGAAAAACACGTTTAAAGTTTCAATTTCAGTTTACACGAAGAAAATATTTTTTTTTTGGAAACTTACATAGAGTCATCTATTCCGGGCATCAAAAAAAAACTGCACTTCAAATTGCACTTCAAAAAATGCAATAAAAAAAATCGATTTGTTCAAAATCGCAAGTGGGGGTAACCCCTTAATAAATACACTTTCAAAATACATTAAAAAATGTTTTTTATGTATTTATATAACCCAAACAAACTTTAAACGCGATTTTCTCGAAACAACGTTTTTCGCTGGCTTGTTGATAACATTTTCGAAACTACTGAACCGATCCTTATGAAATTTTAACCACATATTCTTTAAAACTTTAAATATAGAATGATTGTTTTTAATTTTGATATTTACTATTTTTATGCCAAAAACGGTGAAAAAAACACGTTTTTTGTTTGTTTTTTCGAAAAATGCCCGCCATTTTGTTATTTTTGCATATATAAAAAATCGTATGATATGCGCTATAGCCATTGACATACTGAATCTAAAACCTTTTGATTTTTTTTGCTTCGGATGCTCCATCTCTGAGATTTCATCAACAGCGCAGACCTACAATTTTTTTAACTGTAATTTTCGTCCATAAATAGTGACTTAAATAAATAAATAAAAATTGTTGATGCATTTCGAAAGTGTATTTATTAAATGTAACAACGTTATATTAATATCTATAATATAAACCTATCAAAAAATTCAGGAAAATAGCCTTTTTAGCGTCGAAAGTGAGAAGACCCCTTAATTTCCAACCTAATGCGTATAGCGTCAATTTAAATGCCTTATAACTGTTGTTTGAAGTTTTATGGTCGTATTTTGTACGTTAGACAGAACAAAACTTTTATCATGATTGAACCAATATTTTATATTGTTCTTCGGAAAAAACCACTCACTAAAGTGACGTATTCAAAGAATTATATATTGCTTTGGAACCTAGACAATTTTTTTACAAACCATTGCTAGAGGAACCTTTTTATGTTTTCGACGGATAGAATAGCACAACCGATATTTTATTACTGGCATTTTAGGTACGACGAATTAGGGAAACGGATTAAGAGCTTCATACTGGTTTCATACAATTGGATTGTAATAATTGTCCCAATCGGAGAGTAATTGAAAAATGATCGGTGAACAAAACGGAAATTAATATTGCAACAAAAAATACGACAGAAATGCATGAATATTTTCCGATATACTTTATACAGCCTAAGCATAAGGATGCTGGATACACCGAAAATTAAATATCTATGACAATGCACACAAACAGAAAAATCGACATCATGAAAACCATAAATAAAATATGTCGTTTTTGTTTTCTTTTTGTTTCCGTCGTCTTCTTCGTGGCACCGTCATCTGTCCAGGTGCAATAAGCAACAAAACTGCAGTATTGTTGCATCGACATTGCAATTTGGTGACCCATGTCCGAGCACTCTGAAATACCTTGAGGCTCATTACCAGTGTTCGTCCGGTGAGTAACAGAAACCAAAACATTGCACGAAAAGTCTCTCTCATTTTATTTATCGATCCTTTTTCCATATGTAAATCTGTACGTATAGGAAAAAGTTGATGCCACCGATATACGTCTATGTTCGGTATCCATGCAAGGGTATTATTAACCCTTCTTAAGGAGTAACATATTTTCAAGTCACATGACAAGTTTCTTAAAATTCTAATGCAAACTGCGACGCAATTATTACAACGTTATCGAATACATTGCTATGTGCATTTCTTTCGCCGCGATAAACAGAGGGCAAAATTGTATTCGCTCATTATGGAGAAGAATATATAAACCGACTACAGGAAAATGAGGGCGACTGCCCTCATATCTGCGAATTTGCATTCATGATCAAGTATTATCGATATAATTTTAATTGGTGTCGGGGAACTATTAAAGTTAAATAACTATTGGCAATTTTGAACGCATTTAAGGAAGATAGACAAATTCCATGATCGGATTCGAAAATATGCAGAATGAAATCTCGTTTTTCACGGTTCCAATGGTGTATCGATGATCCTGAACTTAGAAAAAAAGTGGTTATACGAAGGTCAGAAAAGTTCGAGTTTTTGGGCAACATAAATGATCGACAACACACATCACGATATTAGTAAGTCGTTGTTGATGCCTCGCAGTTTAGCAGGCCAGACATTTTCGGTCGTAAACCAGTACACGTAATGTAATTGAAAACTTTTTGGTTTCGAGTATACCCAACACGGTGTTTATAAGTGATTGTTAAATTGAACGAAATGGTTATAGCTGCAACGACAACTACGACATCGAGGCCAAGTCCGCCGTGGTTGATAACTTCGCAACCAAGTGTGTGGAGTACCGCGAGTCCTACCGTCAGACCATTAGCCAGGTTGACGACCCTGCCAACACCACAACAACCTACGGCACTTCCCACCCTGGCGCCACCAATGCCAGTCTCTCAAACAGGGTTAGTTTATTAAAAATAAAAAGGAGTTTTCAGGTTTCCTTTTTTACATGACTTTCTCGTTCGGTAATTTTTATCACCTTTCTAGTCGTCGGTTTAAAAAATATCGATTACAATATTTCTAGTTGTCTAGTATCGTCTTATACCGTAAAAATGTGCCAAATAACAGTAACGTGGATTCGCCTTGATAGAGTGAATTTTCCTTGATAGAGTATCACTTATGACTGTCTGATGTAAAACATAAAGACTCTAATGCGTTCGAATTTTTAGAGGTGTCCAGTTTTTAGATAATATAGTTGATGCTGTAACTTTCTCAAATTCCAGATTTAGAAAAAAAATTGCAAACATGAAATCGCCTATGTCTTCCGTATAATTTTGTTCTGCTCACAAAGCTCTCCCCATAAGGAAGCCCACATTCTAAAAACGATCTACTCATAGGAAAAACATTGGGAACATAGACAAACATTTCGGACATATTGTGTTCATTTCTATCCTATACTATTTTTAAAAATAAATATGATTATACCCCCTGCTGGTGCTATAAAATTCTACGGAGTGGTATAAAGTGTAAACCGACCAGTGAATGAACGAATAACGACACTGTAGGATTTAGATGGACTGTAAAATGAAAATATTATGAAAACGAATTCTGACAGTAGAAAAAAATATTCGAAGTAATTGCAACAAATAATATTGGCGAATATTGATAAATAAATACCGAAATGACTAAATCGTCAGTGAATGGACGAAATTACCAGTAAATAGACACTCGACCGCTAGTAAATGGACGTGTAGTGTACATGAAAGCTGCAAGGGATAATGATTTATTATTTATTTTTATTAATGCTAGATTTGGAGTTCATTATGTTGCACAAAAATGTTAAGATTCTTATACATATGAGTATTTTATTTGTTATTCCGATTTTGTAGAAAATACACAACGTTTCTTTCCATCTTAACGTGACATTCTTAAAAAAACTACCAAAGTTTATTTCGCCAGAGAAATAGAAAATTAAATTTGGTAAAAATTTAAAAAAACGAATGAAATGATTTTATGAAAACATTTAACGAAATGTACATTGTCATCTGTTAATAGTAATCAATTTTGCAATTTTCAGGAGATAAGCTGAATTTTTTACTCTGCTTCGAAAATTATCAGAACAGATCTCATATGACCGTTTACTCGAAAGACGTTAGAATACAGCACCTGTGAATGAACATGTCTTACTCTTACCTATTATGACGAATTTCTTTTAAAATTATGCAGCAAATCAAATATTGATTCTATTCTAACTAATGAACGTAATACACACCCTTAAAACTCATAAAAACTATCGTTTTCGCCTTTACAACACCTACTGTGCACAGTCGTATCGTGACTAACAAGGTGCGCGGTGCGTAAGTGCCACAAACTAGAAAATCTCCGTGTAGCATCAAAATTCGATATTAAACGAAAAAATCGGTTTTATAACGACACCTAGATGTTTTTTTTCTAAATTATAATGATTCAAGTTTTTATGGACAATTCATATTTTCCCCTTACTTTAAGGGGTCTTCTCATTTTAGATGCTAAAAAAGGCTATTTTCATGATTTTTTTTGATAGGTTTATATTACAGATATTGATATAAATTAGAGTTAGTAAGTACACTTTCGAAATACATTCAACTTTTTTATTTATTTATTCAAGTCACTATTTATAGACGAAAATGGTAGTTAAAAAAATTGTAGGTCTGCGCTGTTGATGAAATCTCGGAGATGGAGCATCCGAAACAAAAAATCAAACGGTTTTAGATTCAGTATGTAAATGGCTATAGCGCATATCATACGATTTTTTATATATGCAAAAATAATAAAATGGCGGGCATTTTTCGAAAAAAGAAAACAATAAACGTGTTTTCTCACCGTTTTTGGCAAAAAATAGTAAATAACAAAATTTAAAAAAATCATTTTATATTTAAAGTTTTAAAGAATATGTGGTTAAAATTTCGTAAGGATCGGTTCAGTAGTTTCGAAAATGTTATCAACAAGCCGGCGAAAAACGTTGTTTCGAGAAACACGCGTTTAAAGTTTGTTTGGGTTACATAAATACATAAAAAACATTTTTTTATGTATTTTGAAAGTGTATTTATTAAGTGTAACAACTTTTATATCAATATGTATAATATAAACCTATAAAAAAAATTGATGTTTAAAGCTCGTTTGGGTTACGTAAATACATTTTAAAAATTTTGATGTATTTCGAAAGTGTATTTATTAAGTGTAACAACTTTTATATCAATATCTATAATATAAACCTATCAAAAAAATTGATGAAAATAGCCTTTTTAGCGTCTAAAGGGAGAAGGACCCTTAAATATAAATGAGCTTTCGTCCATTCACTGGTTGGTTTACCCTATGTGTCCGTCGGTTCGTCTGTCTGTCCGCTCGATTCTGCTGTCTCTCCGTCGCCTCTCTATCTTTCCCTTACTCCTTCCGGCCGTCGGTCCGTGCGTACGTCCAATCAGTTCTTGGTAATACTGATTGAAATTTCGTCCCGATGACAGCCTATACCCTGATTGCAGTTCCAACCTCATAGTTCTCTCTATATCCTGAACAAGAGCCATACTGCTTCACTGGTTTTGCCGCGATGCAGTATCAACGAAGTGTTCACCATCTTTTCATGCGTTATTGACATTAGGATTGGAATCCTAATGTTAAAAATTCTAATATTAATATTCCATCTTTACACAGCTCGCCAACGACGCGGTCCGGTCCAGATGACGTTCCTGTCGATCCAGATCAGGGTATATACCCTCCGGCGAGTGACCGACCGCCTCTGCTTCTCGGCTCACTGGACAGTACTCAACCTTCCACGACCACGACATTTACCCCGTGGAAAACGAGTCGGAGACCCACTGGTACAGTAAAATAATCACGAGAGTTTTTTACTCGATAGGGAAAAAACGGCTTCTTTACAAAAATCCAACGAAACAAGTCTATTAATCATTCGGAGACTTATGATATTCGGCTAAATGAACTTGGAAAAATTACCACTTTTCGCAACTTTTCTCGAAGCCAAAATGGCTCGAACCTGCGTGACTGATTAACTGAAAACTTGGTTTACATCTAAAGACAGCGAAGAGAAGAAAATACCTTGTAATTGCGTGAAAATTTTCAGTTGGCACTACATTGTATCCCGAATCAAGCTCCAATAATGGTCAATGGAACGAGTACAGCAAACAAATATGTCCACCCGTGACGGCGAGAAATCTTTACTGGAACGCTACGAGAGCGAGTGACGTTGCCGTGCAAAGTTGTCCCGGTGGTGCAAACGGTCTTGCGCGATGGAGATGCGTGAGTGATGGCGAAACCGCAAAGTGGTATCGCGATGCTCCTGATTTGAGCGAGTGTCGGTCACTCTGGTTGACATCGCTCGAGAACCGCGTCATCGAGGGTGACATGATACTCGGTATAAGCAGCGATTTGTCACAAGTTACGAACAACAGTCGGGTGTTGTACGGTGGTGATATGATGATTACGACGAAGATAATCAAGAATATGGCCGAAAAAATGGCCCAGGACATAAGGACCTATCAGGACTCGAGACAGCGTGAAGTTAGCGTCACGGAACTCCTCCAGGGTGTCGTTAGAACGGGAAGCAATTTGTTGGATAAAGCACAAATGGGATCGTGGAACGATTTGAGTCATCAGGAACAAATGCGCGTTGCCACGTCCCTACTCATTGGCCTCGAGGAAAATGCATTCCTTCTGGCCGATACTCTGATGCACGAGAAAACTATCGTCCAAGAGGGCAAAAATATCAGTGAGTACATGTAGCTGTAATGTTGACTTTTTTAGCCGAAAGCACTTCGATGCCAGGATTCTTGGTTACGAATTAACTTACAATTTGTCCCAAGGCTTGCGTATCGGGAGAAAAAAACGCATACCCATTGTTGTTTAGAATGAATTTTTTCCCAGCTTTTCTACACATTGATACTGTATGTTTCATCATGTGGTCGAAATTGCGCCTCCTGTATGTTTCATCCTCCGGTATGTATCATCATCCTGTATGTTTCCTACATCCTGTATGTACCTACATCCTCCTGTATGTTTCATCATGTGGTCGAAATTACGCTGTCAATTGTACGTAGGAATAAACCTTAAAATTACGGCTCGCAAAAACTTTTACGATTTGAAGAAGTGGCTGAGGAATGTCAATATTTCTTCGACTGTAGTCTTTGAGGCCTCAGCAGTTTTTTCTTCATAATAATATCTCCCTCTACAAAGCGAAGTTTTTCATATGATGAACGTTCAATGATTTTTTTTTACAAGCATACTTTAGTCAAGCAACATCGTTCCAAACATTATAAAGTTCGTCGGTAATTATAACAACAGTGGACAACACCTGGAATAGTGGCATTGACTTTGATATATGTAGAAACGTCATTGTGCTGGACATGTTTATATATGTATATAATTCACGATACTGAGGCCGTCTTGAAATTTGCATCGTTGGAACGCAACAGAAACTCTTATTCTTGTTTTTCTTGTCACTTCAAATATTTGTCTGCAAATTTCGGTTGTAAAACTGAGAGCAAATCCTAAAAAAAACGTTCGAGTGATTCTCGTAGGCGAAAAGTGCCGAAGAAAAAGGATGATGGCCGATAGAATGTCGTCTGGGCGTCGCCATTTTGTTGCATTCCGACGACGCAAGCTTCGATGGCATCAATGAGTAGGCGAAAAATAGTCCACCAATGTATGGCAAACATATGTATATGCAACGAGTAAGTTTTTGACGCTTACAAATCTGGCCGACGTCGTTTTACTAAACATGGGCGTCAAGGGAACATTGTCTAAAACAGTCTCTGTCGTAATTCTTGCGATGCATCATGCCAAACAAGCAAAATCATTTCTATCGTCATCTCGCAGCCTTATCACTCATATCGTTATCTCAAAATGACCAAAAGCACTGCGGCTTTTGGTAATCCGAGTAATTTCCGACATCCCTCGATTAACATTTCTGCATAACCCTAAAGTTTTCTCCCGATAATTCGCAGTGATGGAGGTTCGAGTGCTCGAGACTCGTAACATCGAGAGGAGCGTCGAGATGTTTCCTATTGACACGCTTCTACAGAGGTGGGCAGCGTCCAATGATCGTGTTGAATTGACGAGACGCTCGTTGCTCGAGAACAGCGACGACGGCATCGTACGTCTAGTATTCATGGCATTCGATCGTCTCGAAGAAATTCTGCAGCCCCAGGATGAGGAACCGTCGGTTGTAGTCAACGATGAAACACAACCAAGGACGAAAAAAAACACTAGTCGAATACTTAACAGCAAGGTTATATCAGCCTCGTTGGGAAAAGGACGTCATATTCAATTATCGGAACCCGTAAGGGTATATTTTCAACATCTTACCGCAGAAAACGTTACGAATCCTAGATGTGTTTTTTGGGACTACATCATGAGGTAAAAAAACCACTTATTCTTCTTCTCTTTGACTAGGTTGTATCGACCAATAAATGCTCAAACGTTAATATTTATCCTTCAAGTCACATTGTCAAATGAATTGGGGGACCGTTGGCGTAGCTCGGAGGGAGCAGGGGTGGGCAACCCTCCCCCCCCCCCACAATCCCGCTGTTCTTCAGAAAAAAAACGTTCCAGAATAATTGAACTCAAACAATCGAGTAATTTTATTTGTTTCACCCAAGCAAGCATCAAGAAACAATTTAATAAAACTTGAACCATTTGCTCTGTCGTAATTTCTCAACTTCTATAAAAAGTAGATATTTCATTAGGTTTATACGAGATATTTAAATTTCAGAATTAAGTTAGTGGTGGGCAAAGGAGATACATTAGACTTGATGGCCGATCCACAACCAAAAGAATACTGGAAGTTTAACATTTACTACCAAGTAATCAATAATATCATGGTAAATCTAAAGTCCTGATTTGAGAATCTACCGTATCATCAATAATTATTTGAAAATCTTAATAACTGATACGTCAGCCTTAGAAGCTGAAGTGTTGGTCACGGAAAACATACTTCATTAAAAAATGATGAAATAAATGCTGGAAATTTAAGAAAGCATATTACAAAGAAATGACTTAACTTAAATGCACTTAAAAGCACAATGCTTCAGAAACAATTCTCTCATATGTCACTGCTGAACATAGAGAACGCCATTGCTAAAAGAAAAATGCTAACTGAAAAAGTGTTGGGCCGATTTGCAGAAACAAATAGAAAACTAAGACTTATTCAATTGAGTACCTACTGAAAGCAAAGTACAAAGACTAGATTAAAGAAAGAACGGTGAAGGTTAAAGAAAAAATGGATTAGAAAATGGTAAAAAAATTAGTTGATTATTTTGAAAGGCATTGCAAGGGTTTGATATTGACGTTGACATAAGCGAGCGATTGAAGCTTCATATTTTATGTGCGTCACGTGATTATCGACTATTATAGAAAATCAATTTCAAACAAAACCGCTTTTTGGCAGCCCCCCCCCCCTAGAAAAAAAGGCTGGCTACGCCAACGTGGGGGCCTATTGTTATACTCAAAGTTTCTATGAACGGTTACGAAATAAAGACGATCTTGGTGACTGCATTCGTAAAAATGTTTTTGTACGTAAGCTTGTCGTAATGATACGCAATACGACAACCGAAATAACATTTTACAAATATAACCAGTTTAATTTTCATATAACTGTGATTACGAATCACAACGGTGATCTCATGTTTAATAATTACCAACCCTTCTCCTTCGAATAATGAATCAATAAAAATGGTCAAAGTTCAAAACATTGTGTTTAGAAACAGACGCTTTTAATTTATACGAGCAACATTATCAAAAAATGTTTTCTAGTTTTGTAAATCATTTGACGGTGAAGAGATTCTTAAATTTTTCACGAGTTAACTCAAGAGCTCTAAAATCAAAAGAAGTATGTTAAAAGTATGCTCCACAAATGACCGCAGTGAATCGTTCAATTGTGAGTCAACTTTTCAATGTCGTTGTCTGTATGTCAGGCTCATTATTTTAATAATATCTCTAGAGCTTCTTTCGTAAACAATTAACAATCCACCATGAGAAATCTTCATTCCTCCATTCCGGAGTACAACTTCCGGCTTTTACGAATTCGTACTTCCTTCTTTTTTGTTCTTCCGAACGAGCCCCACATTGCGACCACAGCCGACTTCCCCGTCCGTGTCGCATTCGCCGTGACATTTTCGCCATGGCACAGGAAAATTGCAATTCACCTATGCCAATAAAGTCTGACCCAGGTTCGCTTCACAGTCTCTGCGCTTCGTCGCGTTTCAGGGAAAAATAAAACACGGGTACAGGCTGGACATGCGCGACTGCGTGGCCACGTTGATAATTGAAGCTATCGCACGCCCATGTTTATTTTCTTTCCGAGACTACGAGACTGGCTTTCGGGCTTGTGACCTCTCGATGTTCTTGCTTGAATACAAGCGTGCTAACCAAAATGCCAGTACACCGGTTTCCACCGCGACAATTAAAAAATATGTATTTTGGTCAAACGACAACTCTCGATTGCCTGACCGATCTCTCGTGAAATCAGGATGGAAATAATAGCCGTTCACTCGTTGAATTATTTTCGCAGCGCTTGGTCCGAAGAGGGTTGTCACATACGCAAAACAAACGAGACGCACACGATCTGTGAGTGCAATCATCTCACGAATTTCGCTGTGCTGATGGACGTGCACGCCATTAAGCTTGACATGGCGCATCGCGTTGCGCTGCAAATCATCACGTATATTGGGTGCATCATCTCCGCGGTCTGTCTCGTCCTGGCTATTCTGACGTTCCAACTGTTCCGTGGTCTTAAGGTGAACTTACTATAATTACACACCTACACACATATACGATACTCGTTATGATTAATTGTACATCCTGATGTCTGGTTCTCGTAACATTGTGACTCAACGGAATTGGGTACATTCCTTTTTTTTCGTTGCATCCATATTAACCATTCTTTTTATATGTTTGTACATATATTTAAGTATCTGTAACAATTGTTTCATTGCAAAATGTTTAAAAATGCGTCTGTGGCGGCTCGGTAAATAACAGACGTTATCTTGGCGGTCGAAAAACTTCTATCAAAATGGCTGGACTGAAAAGAAAATTAATTATAAGCTAAAATATGCAGCTAGAAATTCAATCACACACATCTTGGAGTTACGAGCAAATTAAAAGCTAAAATATGCAACTAGAAATTCAATCGCATACCTCTTTGAGTTACGAGAATGTAAAAGAGTAGCTACTCTATAAACACAACACAAAAATTCATCACTCTTCTGCACATTCGTTAAAGACAAAAAAAAGTAAACGGAAAATAGAGCAAAATCTTGCCAACTGAATTGCAAGATGAAGAAAAGAAGCATATGTTGTCCAAATTTAAATTGAATTGGTCAAAAAGTTTTCGCGTAGACTTCATACTTTGACCATGTCGAACTATGAAGAAAAAAAAACTCGATTTCGAGGAAAATGCATATGGAGTTTCAGGATTGCTTCGCACGATCAAAACATCGTTTTTTTTAAACTTGCCACTAGTCCACTATTCCTGAGCCGTAACGCAATCCTTGAGCATCCGTAAGTACATCCTCAGTCTTTTGACATCCCTGTCTCCTTTGTATTCACTATACGTTGGTGGCCGCGTGCGCTTTTCGCGCGACGAGCTGCTCGGATTTCGAATACAAAACTCTATATAACTCCGCAATTTCCTCAAATTTGGTCGAATATTTGAGGAAGGACTAGACGAAGGCTGATTTTCATGAAACATGCAAAGAAATGGCGAAATTGATGCGTTTTAATGCACCGGCTCCCATGACCGGCACCGAATCTCATTCGCGTTACTGCAGATTCAAGATTAAGGCGCTACATCCATGTGGCTCACCGAAAAACGAGACTATTTTGAGAAATGTTTCCGACAATTCTAAAAAAGCAATTGAAATGAGGCTTAAGGAGTTTATCAAATGATTTTTTTTCCATTTACGAAATGGCACGCAAATCTAGTTTTGCTGGAAAAGTACACACGATTATTAAAAAATATGATTTTTTTCGCAACATGGTATAATTTCGAATAAATTTTTCTTTTTTGCGCTCAAAAATCGGTATGATTGTTTGGACGGGTCTCGTTTCCACAATGTTTATCTCTACAACGAAGAAAGTCCGTTTTTTCAACTTTACAATGACTTTATCTCTCATCTGTATAAACGCGGAAATCCACCAACTGTAAGAGAGTCTCAAGTTTGCAATATTGAACCTCTACAACGATCTAGCTTTATGATTATCCCTACGACGTATTTATTCGGATTTGTATCAACTAGACATGACGGATTTGTAATATGTATTAATTCTATAATGTATCAACTCTACAAGAACTTTGAGTACTCAACATTCAACTGGGCAATATTCTTGTTAACTCTACAATAGCTGATATATCAGGTGTATCAATTTAAGAAGAGACATATTAGCCCATTAACGCCCAAGCGACTATGTTTTAACACTTGAGAGAAAAGGGGTGTTTTTTTGCAGTCTACAGCAAAGATAATGTCACCCTATAGTTGACCCGTTTTTCCAATTTATGGCATTATCTTTGACCTGTGACCCTAAGGGTCACAGGAATCCTAAGGGTTGAAAAAGGGGTTTTAACTTAAAAATCGGGGTAAAATGAAAACATTTGTGGACAAATGTATGAAAAAATATTTTTAATCGCTAAAAAACGTTTTCTTACTCATTTTGGTATAAAATTCACGAATTTGGCTCATACAGCGTATGTGAATGTAAAATATCTTCTTTGATGTCTATATATATATATATATATATATATATATATATATATATATATATATATATACAGGGTGAGGCACATAAAGTGTTACAGAGCAATAGCACTCAAACTATTGAGCATATCCAAAAATCTTTCAGACAAAAGTTTCAGTGTTCGAGAAGGCCGTCATACTGGACCACCCTATTTTTTTTATCGGTGGAGACGCTGAATCTACGTCAAGATCAACTCCACTTTTTTAAATGGAACCATATATTTTTTTTTCGATGGCATTATTGTCGATTGTAAGACGAATTCCGCGACCTACAACTCAAGGTCATTCTAGTCACGCAAAGTATGAAAATAGTCGAAGGATCGAAAAATATCGGGTTAATCACTTTCAAAGGATCCACTAAGCTTGGTTTGGGTCTACCTACAGAAGATGCTCGAAATGATGACCCTCGACTTGTAAACACTTGTTAGATCGCTGTTTTCATTTCTTACGATGCCAATGTTTCTTGTCGGCAGCAAGTACGCATTTCCTGTTGACATATCAGTTAGTCACGCATTACCTTCTAATGTGAGTACATCGGATCGCGAAAATGAACGATTTTCAAGAATCTTTTGATATGTTGGTGGTGCTGGGGGAATGCCGTAAACATTACAGAAACGCCCAAGATTTATACGCGGCTCGTTATCCGGATAGGCAACAAAAATCGCACATGGATTTTAAGCGATTAGCTGACCGTTTCTGTCGCTTCGGTACAGTGAAACAAACACGAGTCAAACGTCGACCAGTTGTTAGTGACTGGCTGCTATCTTAGCTTTTGCTACACTAAATCCACATGCGAGCAGCAGGCAAATGGAAAGAGAGACTGGAATTAGTCAGCGATCTGTATTGAGAATCTTACATCAACACAAGTTCCATCCGTATCGTATGTCATTACATCAGGATTTGTACGGCATTGAATTCCTAAATCGCGTCAATTTCTGTCACTGGATTCGTAGAAAAATGCGCACAAATGTCTCATTTTTGAGTCATGTGCTTTTTTCTGACGAATCTAACTTCACAAATACGGGAAATGTGAATAGGCATAACATGCATTGTCGGGCAAATGAGAATCCTCGATGGAAAAGAACTATGCCATTTCAACATTCGTGGTCCGTTAATTGTTGATGCGGCATTGTCGGCGATCACGTCATTGGTCCATACTTTTTGGAGGTCGCTTGACTGGGCAAGTTTACGCAAACTTTCTACAAAACACAAAACAAGTGATAAATGAGATTTTTGGTGAAAGGTTTGTCAAAGAACGGGTAACGGCAGTAGCACCCACCACGCCTGTCGACATCAAAGAAAGAATACGCCGAGCATGTACCGAAATTACACCACAAATGTTGGCTGAAGTTAGACGGTCTTTTCATCAGCGAATTAACAAGTGCTTACAAGTCGACGGTTATCACTTCGAGCATCTTCTTGTAGGTAGACCCAAACCAAGGTTAGTGGATCCTTTGGAAGTGATTATTCCGATGTTTTTCTATATTCCGACTATTTTCATTCTTTGCGTGACTAGAATGACCTTGCGTTGTAGGTCACTGAATTCGTCTTAAAACCGGTAATAATGTCATCGAAGAAAAATACATGGTTCCATTAAAAAAAAAGTGGAGTTGACCTTGACGTAGCTCCAACGCCTCTACCGATAAAAAAATAGGGTACCAGTATGGCGGCCTTCTCGAACACTGAAACTTTTGTCTGAAACAATTTTGGATATGATCAATAGTTTGAGTGCTATTGATCTGTAACACCCTGTGTATATATATATATATATATATATATATATATATATATATATATATATATATATATATATATATATATATACACCTTCTTTCTTCTTTAATGAAGAATACATCTGATATATCAGCTGTTGTAGAGCCAACAAGAATATTGCCCAGTTGAATGTTGAGTACTTAAAGTTCTTGTAGAGTTGATACATTATTGAATTAATGAAATATTGCAAATATGTATTGTGTAGTTGATGCAAATCCGTATAAATATGTTGTAGGGATAATCATAAGGCTAGATCGTTGTAGAGGTTCAGTATTGCAAACTTAACAGTTTATACAGATGAGAGATAAAGTCATTGGAAAATTAAAAAAACGTACTTGCAGCGTTGTAGAGTTAAACATTGTGAAAACAAGGCCTTTCCTATTTCTTTGTAAAAACGAGTATCGTTGATAAATCGTAAAATAGTGTTCAATTCTTTAGAGATTGTAAGAAGCGACCGTCAAAACCTCAATTCAATCAGAGAAAAATTGCCCGAATTATGTATCCTCCCAACTTCAAAAACGTGGTTTCGAGAAAAACGCGATTAAAGTTTCAAAACTGATTTAGGAGCTATCGTCCACACGACGGAATTGAAGCTCTCATTTGCATTCTGCGTGTACACACGGAGCCATTTTGATAGTAAGTCTTCAGTTGTTAGATCATCGTCCATTTTTTGTACAACAACTAGACTGAACGACTCCAAATTGCTACTCTCATCGTCTAGGTTGTTTCGTGCCTTCAGAAGGCGCTCCGGAAAATGAGGCCCAGATATTGTTTTTAAACTTTTTCGCGCATAATTCCTTTTCTACATCATTCTTGTGATTTTTATACATCATTTAAGTCAATTTTAAAAAACTAACACCATTTTTTTTCTACTCGGATGTAGCGCCTTGACTCATCACTGGCCGCACAATTATTTCGTAATTATGCAAATCTATTTGCAGAATATATATATATATATTTTTGTGAACTCGAATTTGCCTTATTGTAATTCCATCAGTAAATGTTCGTTCGCGTTTTATAAGATATCAGATTGACGATTACTTTCACGTAACATTTGCGTCACCATTTATAAATTGCCATTTTAATCAATTCTATTGGGATATCATAGTGATTGAGAAATGTAAGAAAACCATGTGTATCATTTCATAGTATCTTCTATAAGAAAAGAAGCAGCGGAAACTCTTATCACAAAAAAACAATATTTTTATATCTGCTGTGCAAAGTAAAAAAGAGCCAAATGGAACGGAACGGAAGTTCTTTTCATAAAATCGCGTAGGTTTATCGATAAAATATTTGACACCATTTTATTGTTCTACTTATATTAGGATACATGATTTTTTTTATCACAACCGTCGCTAATACTATTTCAATCTTATCACCCTTTCAGTCCGACAGAACGACAATTCATAAAAATCTGTGCGTATGTTTGCTCATTGCCGAAGTTCTCTTCGTGTGTGGTATCGCGCAGACCGATCAGCGAATCGTTTGCGGCATAATAGCTGGACTTCTTCATTTCTTTTTTCTGTGTGCCTTTGCGTGGATGTTCCTCGAAGGTAAACCATATTTTACTTTTTCCGCAAGCTCTAAAAAAATACTGTAAAAATAGATTTGATGAGTGATTTCAATAAAATTAATGATTATGTTTATTTTCGAAATGTGGTTCAAAAGAATTATCAATGTACTCATGATGTTTATCATTTTCCAGGATTTCAATTGTACGTTATGCTGATTGAAGTTTTTGAGGCTGAAAAGTCTCGCCTGCGCTGGTATTATCTGGTCGCTTATGGTGGCCCGTTACTCGTGGTTGCAATATCTTGTATAATCGATCCGCTGAGCTACGGCACCGATCAATACTGCTGGTTACGAGCCGACAACTATTTCATCTTCAGTTTCGTGGGACCCGTCATACTTGTTATTCTGGTATTTTTTTCCATACATATCTATCCTTTACTTCAATGAACGATCTTAGCATTTACATGGTCTTTATTCGATTATCGTTGCTAATGCTAGGTCAATGGTACCATTCATAATTCGAGATATTCATCTCTAGTAATTCGCTAGTAAGCTTCATTCTCTTAAAACAAATCAATACAACGGGACACTGGATGTGCAAAAATCGCCTAAATGTAATTTGCCATTACTCAAAGTCGAGAATTAAGCGTTCTTTCATTCAGTTAGTGGGAAAAATAAAAAACGACTCCAAGACAGTAAAAACACATTTGGAGTGCTTCATAAAATGTTATAACAAGTTAAACACTCTTTTGAAACTGATGGAAGTGAATGTCAGAATGGATTAAAAAAATATCTATATGTTCGGAAAAAGAATGTACAACGTACGAACAGCTTGCTAAGTATTGATTGTTTTTATACCAACAGTTTATGAACCGGATTTTTAAGCTTGTGTTGAAAGTTAAACTTACTTATGAAACTTATTTTTTCCACTGCACCGCGAATCATAAGTACATCTTATCTAATTGCATTAGTGCTACGCAGTAAGAAAAGACTCTTGTTGAGACATCCGACAAACTGAACTGGATCGCTAACCCATTCAGTGTAGTGATCTGTATCGATTCCATATTAAACGAGGTTATGTCGATGTCGATATATCCCCATTCATTGTTATGCAACAAAAGTGTGCAAACAATTTTCAAAATCATGCTAGGCGATTGAAATCAACATTCCTCAGTAGTCGTCACAATGTCCTTATTAAAAATAAACAGGCATAAACCATCTTTTCAATTTTTGGTGAGTTTTGAAAAATGAAAGAAAAAACATAACCGACAATTCTACTGACAAAACTCTTTGTAATATTCGATGCTTGAAGAAATACGCTTTTGCGTCAATGTGCCTTTTAGCGCACGTTCATCATTTACTTGCTCGATCATTCGGAATGAACAAAGAATGAACTGTCAGCAACATATTCCAAAAATAAAACGCTCAGAATTCAATTCATATTTAATTAATTAGATGGACGACGGAAAGTTAAATATGTATCAACTTTTATTCAGAAGAATAATTATTTAAAAAATGCGATAGTAATGGATCTTTTACGCATGACGAGATTACTCGCAATGAATCTCCAATAGCATAACTCTTATTTTGAGTTTTAAATTGTCGACAGTAGCAAGGAAAACGGTCGAAAAAAAAAGAAAGAGTGCAGCATCAATTAAAAACTTCCTTTTTCTCTTAGGCTAATCTGGTGTTCCTGTCAATGGCTGTTTACATGATGTGTCGACATACCAATACAACCGTATCTATGAAGAGCAAAGAACACTCGAGACTCGCCAGTGCAAAGTAAGCGACCATTTTTTTACTTCAATGTCTTATTTTTTTTATAACATAAGTTTTACAAAGAATCTTGAGTGCTCTACAAAATGCTCAAGTTTCTCATTTTCATAGGAAACCATTGGTGTAGGCTTAACGCGCTTGTCGATATACACTGACCAACCGGAAATAAAATTTTTTTCACACCACTGAACTGTCCCTACACCAGTTTAATTTTCAAAAATGTCCCATTGTTGTAAAGGAACTTTGTTGAGTATAAGTAATCTAATTTCCGGCGTGCGCCGAACACTAAACATTTCAACATTTCCGCATAGCGTTTGGCCGCAACGTAGAAAAATATATCTACGTTGCAGCCAAAGATTTTTTTCAACTGTATTTAAATTTGATGAAAACTCATGCCGATTGAACATTTTCAATGTAATAACTTCTTTTGCTTCGAGTAAAATATTGGAAAAATGTCTGCCTCACTAGCTGAAACATTCAAACTACGACGATGAAGTTTGCACGGTTAGAACACAACAAAAATTATTTTTTTTTTTTTTGGATTGCGATAATACGTTTTTGACAGATTTCGACTACAACAATCATTCCAACATTTTTCAGAATCCTCCTAAAAAATCTACAACATAAACTGGCAAGCAAATATTTTCATTAATAATTAAAATAAAGAAATGAATGAAGAAAGGAGAATTTCCGTTGCATTCCAACGATGCAAACTTCAACTTGTCAAATTTACCAACATCCAGAAGATTCGAATTCGCTTTTATATCTATTGTCTCTAGTTGAGAGTGATCATAATAGTCCTTCGAAAAGATTACGATTCCGTGTGCGCTAAGAAACAAAGTGAGCGCCGTTAACATACATGTGCAGCTACACGACAAGCTCGGCGAACATAATTTATGAAACATAACTTATTAAAAACTGACCTCCGTGCACGGTATGACCTGATTGTTAAGTTTCACTCGTAGAATCATCACATACAAAAGTTTGGTATGACAAGTTCGTCGATTTACGTTTATTCTTGTTGCTTCTCTTGTTTATTTGTACATTTTTTTTATCGTTTGCCTATTATTGTTATTGCCATTGATCGTATGTTGTGGAAAAGAATGAGAGCTGAAAATACTTAGGGAAAAAACCTTACTAAAGTGCGCAATTATGTAAAGAAAAAAAGTTACGAAATGTTCAGTGAAGTTTGTATTAAAAATGGTCAATCGTCAATGGTTGCCATTGCCACTGATCTCAATTACGCCCTAAAATATCCCGTAATTGCAGGAACGAAAATAATATTGCCGAACATATTCCAAAATTCAATAAAACTGAAGTTAATGTTACATGGTCGGAAAATGAGGCTTTTCGAGATTAAAAAATACTAATAATGCAATCAAAATGTTTTTTTTTTTAATACTAATGGTCGGAAAATGAGGCTTTTCGAGATTAAAAATACTAATAATGCAATCAAAATGTTTTTTTAATACTAATAAAGCAATCAATTTTTTTTTGTAATCTACATGAGTTTTCCTATAGAAGTACACACGATTATTACAAAATATTGATTTTTTTGCGAATTTAGCACCATTTTGGACAAAAGGGGCAACCGTAATTGTTGATCGATTGTAAAAGTGGCGTGTACTTCGCTACAAAATCTATCTAAAAAGCTACAGTTGAAATGCGAAGTCATTCGGTTGAAAATTGTAGAAGTTACAAGTCCGCCCGATTCTGGAAACACAATTTCAAGAAGAAAGCTTTTAAAGTTCTAAACCCATTTTACTTCAGACCATATCATTTTAGGGATGTTCATACATCGTTTAAGCTAATTGAAAAAAACGGATACATTTTTTTCTACAAAGGTATATAAGGACTTAAGGGGCTTCATCTACCTAGAGGCCCGGAAAAATGGCGAGTTCCGATTTTTTTTGGGAAACGGTTGGTGAAAAAGAAATGCATTGTCTTTAACGTAAAGGTACATATATTGAGAGCCTTTAGAAAAAAATCACCAAAAAATATAGAAAAACAACAAAAACATGGCCATATGCAGATGATGAAATTCTTTTTGCGACGTTTGGTGAGGCCACTCTCCAGCTTAAACGGTCCAGATGAAATCTACAAACCAAACGGTTTATTCAAGTTAACAATACGAGTCCTTGACGATCGTCGATTTTGAAAATTATTCTTTTTAACAACGTGGCGACAAATCGGAATTTTAGCATACAAAACGTGTGAAAAAAGTATCTCCTCTAAATCCATCAAATTCTTCTCGAGATATCATATCCACCGAATTTGAAAACAATGTTTCGAGAAAAACGCGTTTAAAGTTTCAAGTATGGTGCAGCTACCGCTCGCCTGGCCCACTGTATATTTAGCTGTAGCTTATTCAATTCTAGGAATATTTCAATGACATTTTCAGGAAATATAGCTAAAAGGTGATACTATCGAATAAAAACATCTTTGGAAAATGCAATTTTTTTACCCACGTAGGTACATGTAGCCCGTTAAAACGCCAATTACGCTTAACCCCGACTCGAATTCTTAGACGCAGCTATTTGCAAAAGTGGATGCATTCTTCGGGATAAAAAGAGTTCTAGGAGTTGTAGAATCGAAGAACGCGTGGTGTAAAACTTCGTCCTTTCTCCAAAATCCTACAAATAGTTGATTTCAGATTTTTTATGATGTTGAAGTTTGCATCGTTGGAATGCAAGGAAAGTTAATTTTTCCTCTATTGCTCACATTTTTTTTCGCTGATATGGAATACGAAAATTACTCGAACAGTATTTCTTGTCCTTATAAGAGACCCACAATCTTAATCTTCAAAAAAAATTGTCGATTTTAATGAAAACAAAGAAATAAAAAATAAATAAAACAAACGTTCGTTGCATTCTAGCGATGCAAACTTCAACGCTATATTTTTCTACCGACCGAGTGTCCTATCAAGGTGATGTGAAACCGATATTGGTTGATCAGTTTTTGTCGTAACATATTATATGTAAGGATATTTCGGATATACAGTAACGTACTGTGTAACGGAAATTAGGTTCGATGCGAATATATAATAGCGCGTCGTATCTTTTTCACATGTTTTTTTTAAAAGGTTGCATATTGTGTAACCCGGTGCGCAATGCAGTAAATTTCGAAGTCCTTGATTAGCCAAATTCAAAAGCACAATTTTCATATTTTCGACCGTTGAATAATCTTTAAAATATCTAGGCTAGTTTATGAGGAAAAACGTGTTTTTCAAGATTGATTTTATTGAATTAATTTGAGAATGTAGGACCAACGAATTAGCTTGAGTTTTCGTTACTTTTGAGCATAATTCTTCTTACGATTTAACGCTCTTAGTATCTTCGAAATGATAAAGGGGCTAGGCTACTAACCCGGCGACCCGAAATTCGGGGGGATGGAAAAAAATTAATTTTGAAGAAGTGAGAGAATAAAAAATCGTTGGGATATTTATTTGTATGTATATTAACAAAGTCGTGTACCAAATATCACTTTAAAATATTAATAAAGAAAGAAATTACAATTATTGTGGTGAAGGACCTATGAACGTGAGGGACTTAACCCTTTGCAGCATACATTTTTCTTTACGTGCAATTGGCTTGAATTTTTGTACTCGGGGGTTTTCGGGGCCGCTGATTACGAATCTGCACTCAAATTTCGGAAATTCAAGATGGCGGATCCAATATGGCGGACCATAAATGCAAAACGTCGTTTGATGATAGCGAAAGTTAGTACTCGGGGGTTTTCGGGGTCGCTGTTTCATGAAATAAGTTTCCCAAAAAATTGATCATCAAATTTGGAAAAACATCCTATAGTTTTTTCCATTTACAGCCGCCATATTGGATCCGCCATTTTCAGTTTGACGGTTTAGGCTTCGGGTTCGTATTCAGTGAATCAAAAACCAAGTTTTCACCTATTTTTTGGTTATCGTTTACCTGCTAGATTAGTCGTAATCAGATTTGTGATATAAAAAGTTCGTTTTTTTGCACTTTCGTTATTGATGACACCCTCTACGTGAAAAATAAACATTTAATAGATATGTTTTAGTAATTATCGAAGTCCTAGGAACCTTGGAACGCATTTACAACCGCCATATTTAATTAAAAAACACTTTTGAATCGTCAAAATCTGAATTGAATTGGGTGCAACACCAGTGTTACACTATGCCGCAAAGGGTTAAGGGTCACCCGGTTGACCAAAAACAAAAAAAAAACGCATTTTTTTAAATAGATGATATTGGCTAAGACTTGACCGAGCTTTTTTAGTTATCATGCTTCAGACATCAAACATTTTTTTTCCGAGTAAAAATGACTTATTTATTGTGAATAACTGATGAAAAAAAAATGGTAGGAAGAAAAACGGCGGTCAAGACTAAATGTAGTAAATTTCAAGTAAACCCATTGGGATAGATGTCAAAAAAAAACGTGTACACCGTTTTGAAAAGCATAGTTTCGAGAAAAACGAGTTTAGAGTTTTCATAGCAGTTCTATCGTTGTAATCATAAGTTTACCGTGAATCTGTGATTCCTGCACCATATGTTGGAACTTCCTCCTTAAGTTGGGTCGTTTCAAGCAACGAACGAGTGTTCATCATTTTCACAGTAGCCTAACCCCTTAAGTATGACGAAGTTCTACATCATTACGATAAACCAAAAATGGCATACGTATAGTGTGGTTACATGCATCACGCACTGCTACGATAATTAAACGACAATAGGGTAATAAAGCAAATAATTCTCAGAATGGTTGAAGGGACAATCACCTAACTGCTGTCTTGTCTTTTTTTTGTTATTAAATCTTCTACCCACTTCTGTCTACACTATTCTACATTCTCCTGCATGGCGCGGTTGGTTGGTAGTGGAAACGAAGAAAATGCTCTTCCCAACAAATTGCAAGCTCACTTGTAAGATATTTACTATTTTTATTATTATCATTCTTCATTATACATGATTCACTAACGGCATTGACATTTTTCGTATTAAATACATTTTACTTTCGTTCATTGAAAGCAACATTTTGGTCACGTGTCATCTTTCATTTAAATTTTTCATTTTAGTTGTAGTCGATTGCAGTTGTACTCAAAAGTGCGTGCTAACAAGGATACGATGCGACGTAAACCCCTCTGATTTATATTAATTTTTTCTAGAATGTAGTTTGCATTGTAGCAATTCGAAAAAAAAGCAAATCTTTCTCGTCATGTTATGCAAGAGTGTTATAGGGTAAAATCAATCTCCGATGTTGAACCTAATTCAAGAGTAATTTTATTGTTTTATGTAGAGTACATATAAAAGTATATAAAAATAAGTATAAAATGTAAAGTAAAAGTACGATACAAAAGTCTCGATAAATTTACGCTCCACAAAAAGGTTGATTGTCGACTAAGAAAGTTTTATTCTCAATCTGTTAAAAAAAATTCAATACCAGATATTAATTCCATTGAAGCAAACGAACGAGTTGAAAAAATTTAATTTCTACGCTTTTCTTTCCCTGACAATCGAACGTTTTCGAGGTACAATTTAAAAATTGCATACACAAACAAATTCCCTCATAGCGGAATTTATGTTCCTTTTTTTAATAAAAATTATAGTTTTTTTATCTTAACAACTATTCCTAAACTGTAAAATCCCTTATGTCAATTGCAGTCTTTGCATTTGATCCAAATGTTCATTTCGCATTAAGTAAAGTAACGTGGGTAAACGCAAAAAATAAGTCCAATTAGTGACGATTTTATTATCAGTCATCCTCAATTCAAGGATTGTGTTTAATGAGGAGTACATTAATATAATGTTCGAAGCTTTGCGTCCAATGCAGTTGCGGTGATTTATTGTTGGTTGAAGAGTTCGTAGAGGATATATTTCTGTATGCAATAGTAGATGAATGTTGGCGCTGCTTTCACGTATCCTAGGTGTTTGTATGTGAAACAGCATCAACAACCGACACCAGAGTCAACTTCGGGGATCGATTTCACTCCTTATAAGCCCGTTACAGCCGATTAAAAAAAATTACGCATCTCTTATTTTCCGACAAACTAAAACAAAAAAGAATGTTTTCACAGAGAGATAGCATATGCCACGTTTACAACATGCATGCTTTTTCTTTCATTCCTCGTGGCCGAGTAGACTACTTTTGCACAAAATACTTTTTGTTACGTTCAATCCCATTCCTCAGAGTCGAGCAATCGCCCCGTCATCATTACTGCGAGTTACATCAATTTATGGAGTTGCTACGAACGATCAGTGTTTGTGCGTAAATGGGACCCTCAGGTTGAAGAGGCCAATAAAATTGAAAACTCCATTTTTTTCGATAATTTGCTTTCTCGAGACTTTTTTCCAACGAGGGTGGGGCTCATTAAAAGCGAATGCTCGTCGTATTGTTAATCGATAACTAAATATGCACAATCAATTGATTTATCCCTTTAATTCCCAGAGCCTGGCTACGTGGAGCAATCGTGCTAGTCTTTTTACTGGGACACACGTGGACGTTCGGACTCCTCTACCTGAATCAAGAATCCGTCGTAATGGCTTACATCTTCACAGTACTGAATAGTCTTCAGGGTCTATTCATATTCGTTTTTCACTGCGTACAAAACGAGAAGGTAAGAGACTATTCTACGTCATGATGAACTATGCAAACACGAACACACTAACCCAGCCGGTCACTCGTTCAGATGTGTTAAGTATTGGCGTAAATTAGCACACGTGCCTGCAGAACCATACCCCAATACTGACAATCTTCGAAATCGATTCAAAAGATAACTCGTTATAAACGCATTTTTCTTAGCGCACAATTTTACAGGAATATTCAGAGTACCCGAGTAACGAGAATTGAAAAATCCTTGACAACATTTTTCAGACATTTATATGGAAATTAATCGTGAATAAAAATCATGGCATCGTGTAATTGAATCTCTAAAATTAGAAGCAGGCGTCAATGAAGTTTGCGGTCGGATCTGCTGTGGTAGAGTGACAATGTTTGAGCCAAGAATATTCTTGTAAGCGCCCGCGATTTTATAAATACTATCATTATTGAAGTAAACCAACCACACGACGCCAAATCTAATTGAAGTTCTACAAAATGACTGCCCTAAAATATGGAACGTCCTCTATCGATTTAAGCGAAAGTTAAAATTGTAAAGCATCAGGCAGCAATGTACCGAAACGGCAGCGATTAGCCTAGTTTTCCTGAACACAAGTACGAATCATTTTTCCAGTCTCAGACACTCGATTTAGCCAACGCAGCAAGAGAACCGCCTCGTTGCTGTACCGTGAACTCCGTTCAATCGATCAATTTCTATGAGAATCTGTTTTGCAAAGAAATCGCGCACACTCAGAAAAAAGATTTATTATGTTTCAATAAATTGGCACATTAGAACATAATTTCTTAGAAATTAATAAACGTTTACTCGTATGGAGACAGTTTTTATGTGATTGTAACTACAGAATTTATTCGGCGTCACTAAATATGTCTCTTTACGTGCCGATTTTTCGCATCAATTAAAAGCCATATTTAAAATAGAAAATTTGAATAAATATTTCCTCAAATCAAATAAATACTACTTTCCAATCACGAAAACCTCTTATTTCGCGACTATGATACTAATGCGCGCATGCGCACTTTGCCTTTCAACGCGACGGGCCCGATAGCAGGCCGCTCGTCAGATGTAGCTCACGCATACGCTTACCATGTAGCTTCTTCCTATGCCAATGCTTTTGGCACAAGTGTCAGTGTTGCGTTTCGGAAGTGAGAAACTCGACAGTGACGAATGATTTGAGTGTAAGTAAGAATATTAAGTGAGAAAAAAACGATCAAGTGAAAAAATAATGACGGACGAAATGACACAATTCCTCGAAGAAAACCAGCTGGGGGATTATGAAGAATCCTATTAGATGTTAAGAAAAACTCTATTTGTCGGACATAAAAGACCTATTTCTTCTAACTTATATATCGTATTAGATGTTAAGAAAAATTCTTAGTAAATCTTAAACATAAAGTTAAATAAAAAATGTTCTTAGCTGTTAATACAATCGTAGTAGGCCGACATACGAATAAGAAAACTTATTCGCCGGGAGACAAAATTCTTTGTCCTTAATAAATCTTTTTTCTGAGTGCAAAGACAAATGCAAATGCGTAATTAGTAGCATCGATAGAAGCGTCTTTTGTTAATTTTTTATCGAGAACATTTCTAAATACACTTTATTCCACCGCTGTCGACGCATTTGTCGAACCGTCGGCACATTTTCATTCAATGCCGACAGACTCTGCGATGCCGTTAAAAAACGGCATACCGACCAACAGATCTTCACAAAATGTGTGTGTGTGTGTGTGTGTTTTTTTTTCTCGTTCGCAATCAAGTTTATTGCGAAGTAATCAGCGCTGCGTTTATCTTTCGAGCACCTTAAAGACGTACGGGTTGGGGCTTGGTTTGTTGTTTCTCTCGTTCTGTCCACAGGTGAGAAAGGAATATCGAAAATTCATACGACGACACTCGTGGTTACCAAAGTGTCTGAGATGCTCGAAGACGGTGTCCGAAAGTTCGGGCGGTTCGTCGGGTACGAGCGGGGCTGCAGCGGGTACGAACGGCGGCAAGGATTTCACGTCTCACAACACGTCGTCAAATCCATCAGCGCCGACGACCGACAGCTCGGGATTGTCGCCTCATACAACGACCAATGTGGGTACACCGCCGAACAATATCAGCAACCTGACAGCAGCGGCTAACAATACAAATCTTTCGATAAACGTGAACCTGAACAATTTGTCGCTGAGATCACCGAACGGGGCATTCCAGATGCACATGATGGCACCTAACAACCACAATAGGCATCCCGCCCAGCAAGGTATCCAAACGACGCCTTAATACACCAAACCGAGGAACGCATACTTTTTGTTACATTTTTTTTTATTTTTTTTTATAGAAAACAAAAAAAATAGAACGAATTCTCTCAAGAGACCCGCTCATTTTGTCCGTCGCGATGTTAAAACTACTCGATGCGTAAACGTAGACCGGCTGTTTGCTATCGTTATCTCGATAAGGACTTTGCCGATAGTAACAGTCACGTGGAAGAGGATTCACACTTTTGTGAGCCTCCCGTGGTGTCCGAGGAATAATCATTCACGATTAGTTGGAATTATAATGAAACACAGTTCGGTTAATCGGTTTATCCGAAGCGCTGCTACGCAGTATGGCATGCTCATAGGCATCTGTTCTAAACAGAAACTTTAATGGTTATGCGACTGAAAAAAGAACAAAAACGCCCGTGGGACCGTAGTCATCTCCACGTTGTAGGGCTATTGATATTGCTTCTACAATCATTTCCCGAGCAATTTACGTCAATTATCCGCTTTACAAGCCAGAATGTATAGGTTTTATGAAAGAGAAAAAATAAACAGCTGCAGAAACCACTTGCAGAAACGATTAGTTCTTTACTGCAATTATCAACTTTTGTATTGAAAAATCCATAATAAGCGTCTGACTTTCATCCTATCCAGCTCTCTTCTATGCATTGCCAAGCTTTGTGGAAAATCTTACGATGAAGTGACTGAACTTTTAAATATTACAAAATACTAATTGTCATATTGAAAACCGGTTATGTGTGAGTACATCGATTGTTATTTGCCTCTTTCATTATGACACGAATATGCGATATGGCGTGAGTACAACGGATAACTGACGTTTCCTCGTGAAAAAGTTGCCAAAATGCTTTTGAAAAGGTTACTACTTCAGACATTAATGACTTCATAAACACTTATCGTGCGTAGTCCCGCGCGAAAAAAAATTGTTTCGAACAGTGTACGAGTGCAACGTGATCAAAATCGCGAGCAAAAAAATCGCCCGTAGTCAAGACTCCAAGAACATTGAGCCCACGAAACATGAATGCTAAAGGACGAACTATTTCTAGCCAACTTTACTATCTATGCAAACTTTTGGTGAATCCTGTTGTGAAGTGTTACTGACGATGTTCTTCGGGCTTTATAAGGTAATTATTTACAAAGCGCGCAATCTCGCCGATGACTTTGACCTTTGTATATAATTTTGGGTAAACCTGACAGTGAATTATGGGGCGATCACCCTCCTTTGAGAGTAAGAAATTTCAAAATTTCAAACGGCTTTGAAAAACGTGCGGACAATGTGCCGAAAATTTTAGTCCTTGATCGTGAAAAGTATCTCATTTACACTTTTATTCGATTTCCGTTGTCGTTGTGTCAGTCTGCTGTATTCGAGCCAATTCCATCAACCCAAATCAAGAAAGCGTAAAAATGTAGTTACACCAATTTCTTTAAATGATCAATAGTCGAAACACGTTTCTCAATTTTTTAAGAATCTTTCATAGTATAATTTGTGATTCGATAATTTGTCGAAATTCTGTTCGGTTTGCTTGGGCATCGGAAAAAGACCCGAATGAGTGAAATGACTATGGAAAAGTTTATGTCGGCGTTCTATTTTCAAAAGTCAAAACCTCAATAATGTTGGAACGGATAGTGACCGCCACACAATTCAAAGTCAGTATAACTTAGGAATCAAAATCCTTACGATGTATCTACCGGGTGAGGCAACAACCATTAGCAGTAGAAGTATTTTCTTACCTATCAGCTTTAGGACAAAACTTTCCTTCAAAAGTTGCATAGTTCGAAGGGGGTGGCTCGAGTGGTGGCTACGAAGTTCATTTCAAGAACTTCAAGATTTCAAAATCACTTCCTCTTTTTCCCAATTTCACCACTATTTTATTTTAAATTTTTATTAAGAAAGTAACAATATGTGCACACCCCAAATTTCAAAATGATCGATCGAGAATTGGCATAAAAAATCGATAAAACAGAAATTTCAATTTTTATAGCTTAACATCGATTTAACAAATGGTGCAAACACTTACTCCTATGAAAGGCCCTCGAAGTAATGGCCACCACTTTCGATGTACGCTTGCAATCTGATTCGCATTGATTCTTTTGTCTTTTTAAGCACGTCAGCCTGTGTCAACGCACAGGCTCCAATTCTTCCTCGCAAATCGTGCCCAGTATTCGGCACTGCCTTGTACCCCATGTCTTCTAAAGTCCCCCATAAAACAAAGTTCGGTGGAGTCAAGTCTGATTAACGAGCTTGCTACTTTGAGCACCTCTTATAGGACTTTGCACGGTTTTTTCTAAATCGATTCTAGAATAAAAACATTGGAACTTGTTCTTTGTCGATTTTTTATACTCTAATTCTTGATCGATTATCTTGAAATTTGGTGTCTAAACTTATTTTTAGTACCTTGATGAAATTAAGAAAAAAAGTGGTTTCTTTTTTTCTACACTCGATAACCCCCTTCGAACTATGCAACTTTTGTGAGAAAACTTTTCTCACAAAAGTCCGATAAGTTAGAAAATATTTATACTGCTAATAGTCGTCGCCTCATCGGGTATATGCAGGTTGAGATCACAAACGAGACTGCCTACTTTGTACATAATTACCCTTTCCTTTTCTTATTTGCCACACAATTGCCCGACGGGTGGTTTTTCTGTGATTGTTTTATCATCGAGTCTTTTACTTATTCGGGGCTATGGTAAAAACGGCAATTTTCTCCTGGTATCTTCCATTGCAGTCTGATTGTATTATGAATGTTCCCGGGCTTGAACACTTTCATTCTCAAAATAACGGCGAACATAGTTAATGTACGTTTAAGCAAAAAAACGTGTCATACGTGTAGGCAACACTTTTGTAGATTAGAAAAGTCATATTTAGAGGGGAGCGAGTGTTACCAATCAAATCAGCAAAACAAATAAAAATAATGCTTTTCATAAGTTGTGGCGCAATAACTGACACTAATACACTCTACTTACAATGAGTAAAATCGTTTCGCAAAATAAGGAATAGGATTAAAATCATGAAGCATTAATTGGCAATTTCATTGCGTACCAGCTCAATTAACTCATCACACGGTTCTTATCGAAATCTAATGTTGAGGTCCACCGCTCGTTTATTATTTTAAAAAGAAATCTATCCTTTTCCGAAGCAATAGACATATTTGTCCAAGTAACGTTACAAAGCATTTCACGATAAAAAATTGTATCGTTTCGATATTGTACGGCAAAGAATAGAATGGGCCACCATTGAAACACCAGGAGTAGTCTAACTATATCATTGTATACGATAAATCTTACTTCCATAAAGGCCCAATTAAGTTTACCTTGGTACATTATTACGGTGCTGTTCTTTACAAACCGCACAAAACAAAAGTGAGAAAGAAGCAAATGTCATGAAAAAAGGTTTTACTGGTGGGGTTAATAATTTCATCAACCTTGCTGATTTGATTGGTTCGTTGAGCTAAAACTCCGCCGGAGAAGTATTTCAATTTTCTTTGAGGAGCGTACACGAGTGAGAAAAACATAGGGATGGGTGCAAACGAAGAAGTAACATTATGTCAAATAACTAAAAACTTAGACAACGTTTTCAATATAGTTAGATAGTTAGCGAAGGTAATTAACTAATTTCAAGCTGGTGAACTGGATATACATGATTTTTCGAAGGTGTCTCCTTGGTAAATTGTGTCTCCTTGTGTCATTCAGATCTCGAGATATGGTCTACTTGCATGTCACTACATTTAAATTGCCTTATTTGTTTCATAATTGAATTAAAATCATTTTTTCCAATTGATTGACCTATATAGATTACTACTTAAGGTTTTTATTGACACAAAATAAAAGTATTATCAATATATCGACAAAAAGAACGAATTTATTCACATTTAACATACCTGCTTCAACGTTTCTTCCGGAAAATTTGGATTTGCAAAATTATCATGTTCAAACAGAAAGTCAAAAAATACTTATCAATGTCTACTCGAAATAGTTGCAACCAATAAAAAAAAGTACCGCTACCCCGGTAACATAAAGGAAAAAGCTATCCTTTCATAGAAGCTGAATACTGTCAACTAATATAGGTATTGAATAATGAACTGTTAGGAGAACTCAAAAGGCGAATGGTTTTGGTAATTCTATATAGAAAGAATCAAATATGGTATTTGAATTCAAATTGAGTCTGTACACCTTCATCGACTGCAAGCATGCATATTATGTACATATCTTTTTTCTCTTCTTGCCCATCACAATCTTTCCGTAATTGGTTTTTTTTTTCTTGAATTCGAATCTCTTCTTCTCTACATTTCTTCCTTCAATACTAGCTCTCGAGTTTGTAGAACAGAAAATGCACATACCGGTAGCATTGCACAATTACATGAATGATTTAACGGAAGTGAATCTACACACGTATACAGTATCTTAAATCCTCGTCAGCGTTTGTTAGCGTTTGTAAAATGAAGGAAAAAAAAACGCTAAACGGTCTCTGTACTAACAAATTTGGTGCTTTTCTTCTGTAATCACTCCTATGCGGGGTTTGGTGTACGCGGCTGTCGGCTACTTTGCTCAGCGATTGGCGCAAACGCGAATGCACATATGTCATATGACATTTGTTGCTGATCCCCGAATATTTTATACTCGTGGATTGTACGTAAATTGGAGAAAAAAAAATGTCGATACGTCGGTTAAAAGAGATGTCGAGAAATCAACGTAACGAAATATCGCCACATCGATACGACGTTCAAGAATAATGATTGAGGTGATGGACAGTTGCGCGGTTCGCGACTCGAAAGATTCGTAGTGTCCGGCTTTGAAAACAAAGACACTCGTTATCGTGGGCAAAGTGCGGACACGTGCTTTTTGATAAATACGACTGAAACGACGCCACGAAAAAGTTGAGCAAGTTCAACTTTGCCCACGTGTAGTTTATTAGTTTGTAAAACACCATTGGCTTGACACTCGCTGAGCACATATTTAATCCCCTCGACGCTACCCCACGTAATCACGGGAGCGCGCCTCATCTTTGCCAACGAAACTTGTTCGCTGTTGTTGTTTTTTGTTTTTATCTTCGCAGATGCAAACGAAGCAAAACGAGCTTGTTTGCATTTTTGCAAGCGAGTACTACGTGACCCAAATTTATTGCGACATCCAACAATTGCTTCATTGCTTCATACGCACACGTTGAACGAAAAATCGTATTCCATCTGAACTTTTCCATTTAGCGATCTTCCCACCCTTGTCAATATTTGAAACAGTTCAGGGTTGAAATCCGAACGGCAGTTTAAAAAAATTACGATTTATGTTGCTAAAAGTGAATATTTCCAATCGAATAACATTTCGCCTGTGTCAGCCATACGCTCCGACTATATAACGAAAAGATACATGACGGGAAAAAGAATTTTGTTCGGGAAAATGGTTTCCTACATTGTGGAGCATTGGCATTTTTAAACGAGCCCTTCATATAAATATCGGCCTTGAAGATAATCCGTTGCAAAGGATCTCTCCCTGTCATCCGACATCATCCTCGCTCGGTTCCCTCATTATAAACGTTTGATGTTAAAGAAGGTGAGCGAAGTTTAAAAATTCCGTCGTGGTCGTGGAAAAGCTCGTTGTCAAAATGCTATCAAAGACGAAATACGAGAATAAGAACAAAGCACACCGCGTATGCGATTTATGGTATTAAAGGAATCTTATTATTTACGTGATATTGTCAACGAATTTTAACAGTTGGAAAAAAAGTTATAAATCATTTGAGACATGATCGCATAAATGAGTAAGGCGGTTGGTTTACAGTATTTGGTTTCCGGGCGAGGCTGGCCAAGCACCGAGAGACAACCCATTGCGACAGCACCCAATGAATCCTCCACAACGTTGTCAGATGCTCACGCAGTGGCGACACTGCCGCACGCCCGACACGCATACTTCCCATCAGCTTCCAATATTCCTAAATCTGCAACTGCCACTTGGGGACCTATTAACAAAAACCTCATGTGGAAGGTAACTAATTAATCGTGGCTTCGAAGGCTCGCTGTACTAACTACTGTTGCTGCTACTAATTAAACATTTCCGCTTGGATGAGTGCTTTCTGCTCGTCACGAGTTGCTCCAGGACATTTAGAATGGTACGAAGAATCCATCGACAGCTATATCAACAAACTTACTGCATATTCAATATAATTTTATACAGAGTGTTGAACGATCAAAACATTTAACTCCATTTTCGGAACCTTCACCTCGAATCTCTACATTTTCAGATTAACCCTTTGCGGCATAGTGTAACACTGGTGTTGCACCTAATTCAATTCAGATTTTGACGATTCAAAAGTGTTTTTAAATCAAATATGGCGGTCGTAAATATGTTTCAAGGTTCCTACGACTTCAATAACTACTAAAACATACCTATTCAATTTTTATTTTTCACGTAGCGGGTGTCATCAATAACGAAAGTGCAAAAAAACGTGCACGCAAAGAAAAATGTATGCTTCAAAGGGTTAACTTGCAGATTGACGACACAAAAAAAAACACAAAAATGTCGAAATTGCTTTATGACATTTCACACGTCCTGTTAATTTTATCGTGAATATACTAGTCGTTATTTTCAAGTAGTGACGTAGCCCGCTCGCAACGATTTATTGACTATTAAGAGAGTGTGTAAATATTTCTCTAAGAGCCACTTGCAAATACATATGATCAGTAACATTTTCATATAAAAAAGGTGTCTGTATGAAAAAAAATATCGACGTCAAACAGCCAAAGTTCCACGTAATATCGCTTTAACTGTCAACGAAAACACTTGGTAGAGAATAGTAACATTACAACCAATTGTATGCAATGCCAGGTTAATACTTTTTCGCGATATTCTTTTGGAAAGCTTTTTTTTTGAAAGCAAGAATCTACCTATAATCGCCTCACTAAATTTACTACTCGAGATACAAATAATCACGATTCACAGCAACTCGAACGCTGATACGCGATTATGTAACTTTTTAGCGTCTCGGATCATGGAAATACAGTTGCATATTGTTTTCACTGATGCATTGTACTGAATCAAACGTGTATGCCCTATCGGCAATTTTATCATCTTTAAGCAGAACTCGCTTTTTTATGTTTTTGGCATTCTTGAATATAAACAAAATATTCTTATGAATTATGGGATTTATAAGTCCAATCATATTTAACGTTTCCATGTAGGGTGGTGAGTGAAAAGTACAGTTTTACTGACACTACCTGTGCTTATTTATGAACAACCATTTTATAATAGCGGCGCATCCGTTGTAATTCGTAGATTATAAAAATCAACCATTGCGCAATTGACACAATACGTATTTTGAGAGATATTACATAAATACAATCCGCCCATATACAATATACATTGTATATCGGATTTTTGTACATAGTATAAAATCAGTTCGAATACTAGCAGTAAACATGTTCAATCTACTAAATATGCTTTCTTCGTTTGGAATATTATGTAACATTGTAATTGTTTTTAAGGAGCTTGTTTTTAATGTGCGTGATGGCCAAAAAAGTAATAGATGATACATGCTTTTTGCAGCATACTAAGCCTTCTATCTCGATTCAATGGATACTAACACCGCGTAGTTCAATATGTATGCCGTGCCTCAATAGTTCAATCGTCCCTGACGCAGAGATGTACTTGAGGCAGTATTGTTGTCTAGGGTACTGTTTTAGAGGTCATTTTTAGGATGGAATAACTTTTAAACTGTACAAGTTTTCTTTCTGCATTTTTACAAATACTTATTAATTCCTCAAGAATATGCACAATCTAACAAACAAACAAAATCTATATTATCACGTGTGTACACGTTTGTTTACAAGGGTGCGCAGAAAATGCTCCCAATTGGCGACCCGTGTTGTGGACGGTGCATGTATCTGAAAAGAAAACACCAAACACATTCTTAATCTGTATGAGTATTGTGATGTTTGGTGCCAGATTCAGCGAGAAAAAATTACAAAATGGCGGCATACTAAACTTTGATTATTAGTTTTTCCTATTTTTCGGACCGTTCTACGAGTTATATTTAAAAAAAAACTATTTCGGCTCAATTCTGCTACCAACGTTGAATATCGTTAAACGGTTGTCACAGACGTGTTCAGTAAGGTCTGTAGAATAATTAAATAAAATTTAAATTAAAAAACGTTTTTTTTCTTCAAATTTCTAGACAGGAATACTGCCTTGACGGGTTATGGGAAAGTTGAATATTGACAAACCTTCAAAAAACATGTACCAATTCGTTCCCAGAAAGTACGATATAGATTGTAATTCTTGGCAGGCACGTAACACTGCATCATATAGTCAGGCAATTATAGGACATTGTTTCGGAAACTAGCACAATGTTATGATGAACTTACTTAGTGGAGCTTTTTCATCGTCATGTCTGAGCATCTACATATCTGGGGACTACTGTACCTAATTCCCATTTGAACAGCAGGGTTCACGCTTTCAGTTGTATTCTACGACTGTATTTCACAGAAGTATAGGTAGACAAAATAGACAAAAAAAAATTCGAGATTCTGGGTGAAAAATAAGAGTTCGATTGTTGCACTCAGAAGGAACATCACTCAAGTGTTCGCCTTCGATTTGGTTGAAACTCATATATGTGGTAAAGCACTGAAAACTATTAGCGACGTGTTTTCTTTTCGGCGGAAAAACTTTTAAGGGGGAAAACCACCCCTCCAAGAAAGGCGTGTTACTCCTTAAATTAATTTTTGTTCAATACTTCTATAGTGAAACTGCAAAATCACCCCTCAACATACCTGTCTTTAAGGGGTGCATTGCCTTCTTAAAAGCGTTTTCCGCCGATAAAAAAAATACGTGTTTAATAGTTTTTAATGATTTGTCACATATATATGAGTTTCAATAAAATCGAAGGCGGACACTTAAGTGAAATTCTTTGTAAATGTGTATGAAAATAATGGTAGATAGGGGCAAACTAATTTCTTCTTCTGGAGAAGAGAAGCAAGTGGCAAGTTACGGGGGGATTCGGCGTCTCTTTTTTGTAAAGTTTAGCATGAGACTGAAGTTTACATCGTTGGAATGGAATAAAAATGATTATTTCTCAACGGCTCGAATTACTTTTGCCAAATCTTCGTTATGAAATTCGCTCAATAGTCTTTCAAGTCAGTCTTTTATTCAGAGATTGGGGAGGAAAATCTGCAGAAAAAATGTTTGTATAATAATAAAAACGAGCAAATGAAAATGTAAAAAGGATATTTTGTTGCATTTCAACGATTCAAACTTCAAGACCATCATTCAGCTACCTGTTTCGGAACATGTTTCTTCCAGTTTCACTGTAAATCAAATCAAATGGCAAGTGTCAGGGTAATAGTCAAAGAGACGGAAGCATAAAAGCTCAAAAATACGACAAGATGTATTGTAGCCATGACTAAATTTTGAATTGACAACAAAAGGAAGGAAAATTTTATTTTAACTATTTTGTAACGAAACACGAAAAACTTCAACTCTGCAGTGAAAAGTTGAGTAATCTTACGAACAGTTAAAAACATTAATATTTTTGGATTTGCGATGTCGGAGAATGCTTAGCTCTATACTCATATCGAAAGTCAACACAGTCCAGTGGCATACTTTATAAGCGTGGACTATTACTTGCAATGATTCTATTAGAGGCTATAATTGACTTATAGAAACTATTTAGGACGCTCACGGTGATTTAGATTTTCTGGGCAACAACAAGCGATGTAGCTCAAAAAACGTATTTGTCAAAACGCTTATCGAACTTCTGTATCCCGTTTACAATGTCCATTTCCATTTAATCAGCACTCGTAATACAAAACATTTAATTCAAGAATAGCGAGTAATTTCAAACTCACGGACATATGTTTTCTATAGGCACTGATTTTGTGCAATATTGACTATAATTAGGTTGTTAACAAAAAAGGCCGATTTTTTTTTCTAGAATTCTCGATAGTAAAACGGAATGGCAAAGGAATTTTTTAAAGAAATAATTCTAAAGATAATTAGTAATTGTTTTTATGTCGGGAAAATTTAAGTCGTAGATGCTTACGCGAAACGCCGCACCATTGGCGCTGGCGGTTGTGACGTCATAATGTTATAAACTCTAGAATTATTGGTTACACGGCTTACGTGTCGGTGTAAATAAATGTGACATTCGGTGAGATTTTGCATACGAAAACACCTTGAAAACGCTTAAAAAGTCAAAGGCTACTGTAATTTTCTTGCAATGATATGTGAAAGTGAGCTTATTGTAAAGGCGAATTCAAGAAATTTGCCAACAGACATTTTTATGGTGACAGAATTTCTGAGCGACGATTCTCGATCTAACGTTGCAGAAATTTGTGGAGCCAAAGCTTCATTGTAAGTTTAACTATCGACGAACTACTGTTCGTGGTATTGAAACAAAGAGGAACGAAAGAAATCCTATATAACTTTATCCTTGCCATTTTTGACAGAATGCTTGGACTCACGGCCTTCCATACAGGTCTTGCAACAACGGTGGTGGGGGTACGTTCGCTAAACGTGATTTTTTTGTTTCGATCTACGGCCGCGAGGTGCGTGACGATAGGTCGGTAAACTGTGCAACGAAGACAGAGTAGCATCCTGTCTCTTTTTCTACCCCATGTAACGCATGCGCTGTAAACCCGAACCCCATTACTCGTATTTATTCCGTGTTTCGTAAACAATATTTAGTTTACGGACGAAAAAAGTACAAGTACATGTTCAACACGATCAAAGATAACTAACTAATTGACACTTCATCGGATTTATGTTAAAATGTAAATTGAACACTTGCAAAATTTAAGTGATTCTGATAAGAATTAATGAAATTTCGTTAATCGTAAAGTCAAAGTTTGTCACAAAGGTAATTTGGTCAAGTGGATTCGTACCGCGCTTACACTCATAGTATTTTGGGTTCAATTCCCTAATCGGCGTTTTTTTCTCCTGAAATTATGTCCGATGTACGCAAATCACCTTGAGTGGGAATGGGCGTAATTGAAATATTAAAAAAAAACTCGATTTCGAATGCAATTGAGAAAGAATCTTAAGATAATTATTGTAAAAGAATTATCACCCTGAGTGATCAACGATGATTTTTATTCTAGTTCTTTATCTTATGAAAGTATTTTGAATCATCCCTAATTTAAAGCGTCCCCATCCCGGCTTAAAAGTGTAGAAGAAAAATACGAGAAAACATGTAAATATTTGTTCGCTCTAGTACAGAGATTATATCACGCACCAAGCCTCACCGTACCGATCTACAGCAGCGACGCGCAGTGGCGCTGAGGCGAGCGAAAAACTCGCTCAATGAGGGTACGAATCCTCACCACTCAAATTCGCCTGCGTTTCGAGACCTGTATATAAGACCGTGCTTGGACTCTTTGGATTACAAGAGTAGTTCGTATAACATTGTGGCGTCGAAGCATGCTCGGGTAACTGCGGCGCATTCTTGCCGAGCCGAATAGAATAAACATTTCGAACTGCTATCATTTCCTCGATTATTGTTTGAAAAAAAAATACTTTTGTCTTGAAAACCGCACATGACTTTTACAATGAAAAAAAAAACAATGATTTAATAACCTAATAGTTATGTTTATCACTCAAAGTAACAGGTTTTTCATAAAAGTTCAAACCAATTGTTTTCGTACGTTGCCAACTTAGGCACCTTTTGGTAAACGTCCATAATGTCAATAAACTATAGCCTTATGATGATAGTACAGTTGTAATAGAATTTCTCTCAGAGATTTCAACGATTTTTGAACATGCCAATTCCCCAGGGTCATTGAATTCTCACAAGCACGCGATACACAAGCATTCGACGATTGACGAGTCTGCATCAAACGAGCATGTGACTCTCAAGCATTGAGCCAGAATTTTAGTAATCTACTCTTCGATCCTTTCGGAACGACTACCTTCCACTTACACTTAACCCTTCACTTGCCCGTTGCCTAAACATTCGCAATACGACGCTCAGAGCCGCTCATTCTCGGTTTTGATTTTTCTTCCCACAGAACATTTCTTTTAAGTCTTATTCGCGTGATTCTGGACACGGGGGTTCGGAGCAAGAAGATTCACCACGGACGCACAACGTGATGACCCTCGGACATACTGTGAGAACGCGCGATCGCCGCGCCCTCGTAGATGGCGGTGAAGTCGGCAACGGTCGTACGACGGGTCGCAGAGCCGCATCGCCCTACAATCATACTTACACGGAGATTCGCGACGGCAGCGTACGCGGCGGCATCTATCAGCAGAGTCACGTGACGTATCATCAGAATTACGGGAACGGTCATGGGCACGGGTCCCGTGGCGCGGCTGGCGATGACGATCCCGTTTACGAGGAAATCGAACGCGGCGGAGAGATACAAGTTTCGGATTTATCGGACGAAGATGGCAGACGCCAGAGCGATATGAGTAGACAATCGTCGCGGAGTTACGGCGACCATCGACCTTTGATTCCGTATTCACCGGCCAACGATCGCAACCTGATTCATTACGGCCAAACGGCCGACCGCAACGCCCTTCACTTTGATCCGTCGCAGTACAGCCCGGCCCAAGAAAGGAGCCTCAATGCGTGCTGGGAAAAGTTGCGCAGACAACCGGCTAAGTACGAATTGGGCGAAATTGCCGGCAGAATGCCCGCTAGTTACGCAATATCCCAGCCGGACCACACGAGAACCGTAGCAGTACTGGATGGTCATACGGTCGTGTGTCATCTTCAACCGCAAACGGACATGTACACCGGTCGAGGCATGCCACCACCGTCTTACAGTGAATGTTAAAAGTCTCCGGAGCCTAAGTCTGAGCGTAAGGGGCTGGAGAAACGAGAAAACGAGTGGTTCGATGGCACGTAGAACTTGGGTGCAGAGGAAAATATGCGATATGCGTCAAGCGGGGTTTCGCGCACGGTCACAATGCCAAATATTGCCATTTTCATAACGACGAATATCGCGCACGTAACGACGTTAAATCACGTGAAAACAAGAGACTGTATAATAAATTTATAAAACTTCGTTAACGTTACGTATGCATAATTCGTGTGCCTCCGCAACGAGGAATTCTGACGAACTGGCTATCGTGCCAACGATCATTTTGGCATATTTTTTATTCTTTGCATCAGCGGCTCAAATTCGCCGAAGCCTCTGTTGACGGGACGGGGATTTCAGTTAAATCAAACGAAAAGGAAAAGTGCGTAAACTAATCTTTCGCAGGCCGAAATTTGAGAAGAACTCGTACAACTGATGTATTTTCAGTTATTTTTTTGTTCCCTTGCTGCAACGAATTTGGCGGACGCGAATATCTCCATATATGCGGAAAATCGTGAACAATCGTGTTAGACTGTACCCGAATAAACTTTAACTAGAATTTGTACCATCCTCGTGTGCGTGTAACGTAACTGTTTATAAATAAATGACGTCGAGGTTTATGAAATAAAGCTGAGGGAGATTCACGTGACACCGATGTAGCGCATACGAACGAAATTAAACGAAGGAGTTGAGGAACGATATAAGTAACGAATGACCGCGTAAGGATATTCGAGAGCATGGGTTAACGTTAGTTGAAACTCATCAATTGTATATTAATTATCTACGTGGCGTAATGAGGTTCGGATTCCCTAAAACGTAATAATAATTATTGACGCCCAGTCCTCTCATATGTATCTACTAGCCGCAGATAAATTGCGAGTGATGATTCATGTTGGCTGAACCGACTCCATACCTTTTGAGGCCGTTCATCGTTGACGAGACGAACCGCGCTCGGCAAGTTACAAATTGATGGAACGCTGAATAAATGGCCGTAAAGAAATTTCGAACAATATCATTTTTCCCGCTTGCCAGCTGATGTTTAACTGATGAGTTTTCGTAAGAATTGGACTGAGTTCCCATAATGATTTGCAATTTGTAATATTCAACTGAAGAAAGTCGAGCGATTTTTCGTAACCGATTTGTTTTTCTTACGTTCATTACTGAACGAGGGGGACATTACAAAGTCTTTCAGAGATCAACCAATTTACAGACATGTGGTCTGCGCTGAAGGGATTAGAGTTTGTTCTCGAAGATTTGCATCAGACATCGAAGAGCCCGAGACCGTTGACGCGAAATGACAAACGCATTGTATTAATCAAGGCTGCATGTCGGAATCCTCGTGTTTCCATGCCACAAAAAGTCTCGAGTGATTTATTCGCACTTTTGATCGTGGAAATCCCGCAAACGCTACACTGACTATCGAACTTCTATTCTTGAGGAATAATATGAAAATACAGTAGATGGAGAGAAAAGCTTCTCAGTGAAACTGGCCAGTTTTTTTTTATTGTAAGATACGGTCTTGAAAGAGATGTAAATCGGCTAGCATGAAAAACAGTAAACATATCGGCAGCGTTAGTCCTGTGTTATTTATCGACGAAGCGAGAGCGCGTAAGGGGACATAAGTGAATAAACAATCGCGTACAATAACGTACAATCATGTGTTTTCTCACGCAATATTGTACGGACACCGAGCGACGAATGTCGCGACGGTTTCCTTGGATTATGGAAAAAGTATACACGTACGTTACGTGGAAACACCGGTGTATGCTACTGATCGTTGCACCACCTGCCCGACATCTTACCCATCATTAATTTAGAAACGTTTTCCATCTCCGAAACATTATTTTTATAAATATCGAGCGCATAAAAGATCATTAGAAAAAAAAAGTACAGTTATATTATTTAGTCCACATTCCACCTTATTGTGGAGTGTGGTAAACCGGTGTGCGTGTACGTGTGTGTGCGCGCGCGAGCGCCCGCGCGTATGGCCTGTGTATGTGAATGCATCATGTTGATCATTAATTTTTAAGGAACGCGAGAGATTTACGACAATAGACACAACTTAGTCACTTTTTTAATATTTTGTCATTATCATCGTCATTATTATTATTATTATTGCTATTATTGTGGCTGTTTTGCAATAACGGTCGTTGACATTCTATTTATTTTTTTTTACCGTTCAGGTTGCTTAGAGGTTGAAATTGATCGATGGATTTTCACTTGAGAAAGCGATAGAGATCGATTGCAAAAGTTGCGCGTAAATCGACGGTATTTGTGTATTTATTAATTTTTCTTTAACTTCTTCGTTAATTTGCCTATTCTGTGCGTGTAAAAGAAATTTGAAATCACCGGAAAGTGAGAGCTGGTCGCAGCTTGTTACAATATATTTACAGTCGCATAAAAAAAAATAACTGTGTTGTCGGTATGAATGTTTTATCAACGATGTCTGCGATGATTAAGAAACGATCGATTGTAACGTCCCGAGAGAATAGAATCCAAAACTAAAAGGAGAACAATATATGTCGATTTGATAAGAATTTTTGACCGACGAGCCGAATTGACCCTTCGGTGGCGTGGAATTTTTTAGAACATTCTTCGGACTTTTCACTTGAACTAAATCGGTCGAAAATGGAACGCGGTATACCTAATGCAGGTTGAGTGATAGCCGTGCAAAAATGTTGGCCCTTAAGGTGTTCATTGAGCAGTTGAACTGGGACTCTAAGAATAATGTGAATGATAGTTGCATTAACCATTTTTGTTTTGGCTGCGGATAAGAGGCGGACGAACGATAAATGCCCTTTCAGATTGGGAAGTTAAAACTAATCGTGGTGACATTGTTTCTTGATACAACATACCCTCTGCACAGAATTCACTGATCTTTTTAATAACTTAATCATAGTGAACATGTTTTTTTTTATCCGTGGGCATATTTTCTTGTCGATTTTGAGAATGATGCCTGAGCATTATGGAAACGTGAAAATTTGAGATTATTCATGTCCGACTGCATGTAGGGATTGAGAACTTTTCAGTAGTCGACCTGTTGTAACCTCCGAAAAACTCAAGAGAACTATCCGAAAAAATGCGGTGCGGTGGGCCGAAATTCGAAACCGGGACCTTTCGATTGCCGGTCGAATGCTCTGACCACTGAGCTACGCAAGCCCGCTTACCAAATTTTCTCGGATAGTCCTGATCTTCGCAACGTTACAGTGTACAGCCGACTCCGCTGTCTTCAATCGAATAATTCAACATCACCCCACAACGCTTATAAGTCACACCCATATTGATGCAAGGCCACGCAGGATACTTTCAGTAGCTATAATAAATATAATTGAGTTACCCCATGTTTTATTTCGCTTTCTGCTGCTATTTCGAACACAATGAAACGTCCCTGCGAAAACGCAATGTTTCATTTACACAATTAAAATTAGCGTCAACGTTCGTACCGTCTGATCAATGAGTACGATTTGATTGAAGCCTTCAGTAAAGGAAAATGGTTATTTGCCTATTAATTCTTCAACGTAAGACGATGTAATACTTTTCATAACGAGTACATAGTATCCTACACGTGCAAACGTAAATGAGCGCACGTGGCCGTATGGGTGACGGGCGAATCGACAGCATTCCGCAAACTATAGTTCTAAATAACGGAACTGACGAAACAAAAAAACGGCTCAACGTCCGAATCCGTAGTTTAGTGTACATGGACAACGCAAAGAAAAAGTAAAGAGAAAACGGGATTAGCGCCTTGTACAAGGAGCGCCATTCGGCATTAGACGTTTAAAGCGTTTCTGTGTTATCACGACCATCATTATGCTTACGCGCCCCTCCCCCCTTCCCCTGCCGTTATCTTCGATAAAAACTTAATTCGAGAAATTGTAAATAATGTAAATATGGCTTTGTACATGTTGAATACTTGTAATGTAAATGGACACGATAATTAAGAGCGTAATTATTACATGTGAGATATGGATAGACGTTAGGAGAAGATTTTTTCTTCTTTAGCTTAGTAACGGAGGATGATGAACAATTGACGTGGAGGGGGGGTATAGAGAAAAAAAAATTAGGAAGTTAAAGACACTATGACCCCGATTTAGGGAACTTCGATGTAAGCAATAGTCACCAACAAGCCACGCTTCTCGATTTTCCTAGCATTTGATGGAATAGCCTCTGCGCCTGTCGTATCTCCGCTTGCTGTGCGGTAAGAGCGCAGAGTTGAGTAAATCATTTCAATCTGAGATGAAGCAAAACACACTCAGTCGATAAGAAAAACTGTAATCAAATATTTTTATAGATTTTTCAGTTCAATGGAAGAGCTAAGTTTCAAGGCTGGCGCCCATTAATTCTACGTACGATTCAACTTTGTTACTTTGTGGAAAATCAACGCCCCTTGAAAAATAATGTAAACTAAGAAGTCGGGTGAGAATAAAGCAGGAATGGGAATCGAACCTCACCTTAAGCAAGCGCGACGCGGTGCCCGTTCTGCAACGGTTCCGTAAATCGAGGTCGTAGCGTAGACAAAATTGGACAATTAATTGTATGGTCTCGATATAATAGGTATGTAAATAAATTGAGCAAAGAAAATAAAATATTAAAAGCTGATCTAACACTATTAGATATTTCTGACAATGAAATCACGCGTAGCATGAACAGCGATTACGGTTTCAGTATAACAACTGAAGAAAAACAATTTTTTTAAATTGAAGAGCAGCAAAAGATTTCTCGGGGAAGCACGTTGCGCAAAACATTGCGTACTTTTGGTCCAAAGCCAATGGCAAGAGACACAGAGTGAAATAAGTAGAAATGAAGAAAAAAACACTATGATTAACGCGCAAACAGATTATCAGATAGATGAAGGATAAAAATGCATGTTCTATCCTTAGCCATTTTATGAAGTAATGTCCCTCATCATCGTCTCGCACCGAGAACAAAATAAAATGATAAACGCAAGACAAACGCTCAAAAAATGCACTTTATCCTGATGGTGTTGAAATTTAAATCATTGGAATGAAACGAAAATTCATTTGAATGGTTGAGTTTATCTATTTTCAGTATTGTCCAAAAGTTGCTTTGGCCAACTGAAGTTTTAATTCTGCAATAAGCAATTAACATTTAAATGATTTTCATTGGTTGAATTCGCCAGAAAAGATGTGAGCAATTTAAAAAAATCAATTTGCATTACATTCCAACGATGTAAAATTCAACATTGTCTGTCCTGTATGAGTTCGCGCCTCATACATTTAGTATGATAGCAAGTCCGAAATAAAATTTAAGAATTGAATCAGGCCAAATCATCTCGTTGATGTCTTCTTCAATTACTTACGATATTTTTGTTTGGATAATCTGATGAATAAATACGATTGCCGCGGCATGATTGGAATTCTCCGATGCTCAAAGAAAAAGCGCGAAATATATTGTGATATCGATCTCTTGTACTTCGCCGTGCGATTATATACATTTATATATGTATATAATGTATAAGATATTTATACATATATTTATGTTTCTCCGTAGCGAATGATTGGGACTCGTCGAAGCATATTTACTTGTACGGTTCTACAACAACATCGCTTATTCGCTCGTACTGTTCAAATCGCGTAGCGCGACGTTTATCGTAAAACACCGTATTTTTCAACTCGAAAAAGAGCTTTGTTTGCTGATTTTTTATGCTTCTCTAAGACTGTCAAATACGGAAAAAAAACTGAATAAATAAATGTGTACCAATTCTCTGAACACTCCAGGTTTTAAAAATTATATTACATCCTCGTTTTCCTGAAATCGTTCTAACTTAAATATAAGAGACAACGAAATAAGAAACATTTTCGAATACGGTTTATAAAATAATAATTATATTTTCCACGTGCTCGGGTATTATACATTGCTGAGTCAGGACGTCGGTCATTTCTAGACAAGACGATCCTATAACTTACATGAAGGACATGTTGGCAACTAAATTATTACGATTCATTTTCAAGTAATTAAAAAATCTCTGTTTTCACAAAACTTATCCTTTACGCGTTGAATTATATTAATCAATAACGAACCGTCAGCAAACAAGCGAATTCAACTATTAAAACTCACCACCTGTTTATCTGGCACTATCTACTAGCTAGCCGCGAAAACTAAGTTTATCCCGTAATATTCACTCCCGAATTATTCTTGAAGGTTCTGCATAAGTTTGGAATGTCAAGAATACGATGTTTTTTGTTGCATAGTTTTATAGCCTAGGATCTTAGCTTTAATTTGCAACAAATATGTGATAAAAATTCTAAAAATTACCGAGGTATGACGATGTTTGTGACAGGTGAGATCGCGAAGTGCCCTACGGTAAACCGCCCCGCTGCGATATGGAGTATACCTAACGGTATATATAATATTGAAGCCAATTATACGTTCTGCTAATGATGCGATTGATGAAAGTGACATTTGGGCCCAAAGCCTAGGCAAGGTGCCACGATGCACAGCAAATATAGTCGGCAGACAAACGGACACTGAAAACATCGAACGAAGAGCGACAACTTCGTCGAGCGGCAGCTCAAAGCGAAGCGGAAGAATCGCAAATTGAAGGTACACATTTTTTAATTATTTTTTTCAGATTTGTATTCTATACGCCAGTGACGTTCTTACAATGAAATTGTTAAAGTGACGATTGTTGTAGAACGATGCATTTTTGAAAATAAAACCCTCTAAAAAAACGGTTCTTTCATCAATTTACAAAAAAAATGTCTTATTAATTTATTTGCTAACGCTATTCATAATGCTGATATAAACAGCGAAAGTTTATCTAGTCATCTGTCACGCCTCACTTCATCTCCCGTCCTCATTAAAACTGTCGTTGTATATTACTCCATTACAACATAGACTTTGCAAAAAAGGCATAAGGCCATTTTGGTTATATATTCATAAAGGAATGTTTCGTATTTCGAACTTGTCTCTCTATTATGCATCGTTTTGCCACAATAGTCATCTTAACAATTCATTTGTTTACATAAAAAAGACTTCACTCAGAAAAAAGATTTATTATGTTTCAATAAATTGGCACATTAGAACATAATTTCTTAGAAATTAATAAACGTTTACTCGTATGGAGACAGTTTTTATGTGATTGTAACTACAGAATTTATTCGGCGTCACTAAATATGTCTCTTTACGTGCCGATTTTTCGCATCAATTAAAAGCCATATTTAAAATAGAAAATTTGAATAAATATTTCCTCAAATCAAATAAATACTACTTTCCAATCACGAAAACCTCTTATTTCGCGACTATGATACTAATGCGCGCATGCGCACTTTGCCTTTCAACGCGACGGGCCCGACAGCAGGCCGCTCGTCAGATGTAGCTCACGCATACGCTTACCATGTAGCTTCTTCCTATGCCAATGCTTTTGGCACAAGTGTCAGTGTTGCGTTTCGGAAGTGAGAAACTCGACAGTGAGGAATGATTTGAGTGTAAGTAAGAATATTAAGTGAGAAAAAAACGATCAAGTGAAAAAATAATGACGGACGAAATGACACAATTCCTCGAAGAAAACCAGCTGGGGGATTATGAAGAATCCTATTAGATGTTAAGAAAAACTATTTGTCGGACATAAAAGACCTATTTCTTCTAACTTATATATCGTATTAGATGTTAAGAAAAATTCTTAGTAAATCTTAAACATAAAGTTAAATAAAAAATGTTCTTAGCTGTTAATACAATCGTAGTAGGCCGACATACGAATAAGAAAACTTATTCGCCGGGAGACAAAATTCTTTGTCCTTAATAAATCTTTTTTCTGAGTGTTTTACCAAAAAAAATAACATTCATATTCGATTTCTTCACACCCAAAGGCACAATAAAAGTAACATGGATATTGAATAGACCTCTTAATTTAAAAGGAACATGTAGATTTCACTACACCTTTTTCTTTTGCGCTTTTCTCGAAACTATGTTTTATGAAATGGTGTAAGTGGTATCAAAATATATGCATCCAATTCACTCCAATCCCGAAGAGAGCATAGTTTCAAGTCTTTTTCCGTATAGCTGGATGACTTTTTTATATCTTTATCCGTTTGTCAATAACAGGTGATTAACGCTTTGCGGTCACACGTTCTGACTATAACAACTAGCCAACGTGTTATAGCCAGAACGTGTATCCGCGAAGAGTTAAAGTTGTTTCTGCTGGTAAAAAATCGAACTTATTGTTTTATTTTTGATTATCTCTGCTACGGCGAACGCTTCGCTTATTGTAGCTTCCATCTATCTAACTTCGCAAGGCTTTGTATCAATTGTGTGTAAAATTCCAACCTCGTCATCTTAAGGAGCTACATCTACCTAGAGGCCTGGAGAAAAGGCGAATCCCGATTCTTTTTTTCCTAGGAAACGGTTGGTGAAAAATAAACGCATTTTTTAAAACCTAAAGGTACATATATTGAGAGGCTTAAAAAATCACCAAGGAATACAGAGAAATAACAAAAACATGAGCGCCGGGCGATGAAGTTTTTTTCGCGACGTTTTGCGGTGGACATTCTCCAGCGGTCCATCTGAAATCTAAAACCGAACAGGTTATTTAAGTTAACAATAAATACGAAACGTTAACGATGAAACGAATACGAAATGTTTCTCATCGTATCGCCTGTAAATTTGGAAACAATCCATCAAGTAGTTTTCGAGATATCATATCCACCGACTTTGAAAACAGTATTTCAAGAAAAACACGTTCAAAGTTTGAAGTATACCGCTCGCCCGGCCGACTGTTAGAAGCTGCAGCTCATTCAATTTTAAGAATATTGAAATTACTTTTTCAGGGAGTATAGCTTAAAAGTGATACTATCGAATACAAATATTTTTGGAAAATGCCATTTTTTCACCCACCTAAGTAGGTGTAGCCCGTTAAGGGGTGAGGTGCAGTCAGAATTTTCAAAGAATCGATTTTTTTAATACATTTTCTTGAAGTATGATGTTTCGAAACTATTTCCTAAAAATTTAAAGTGAATCTGATGAATAGTTTCCGGGATATCCCACAATTAGTGAAGGGGCGTCGGGTCCCCATGGCAGGTAGCGGACGGCAGTTGCAAGCAACCGGTTTCGAACCCCCCCCCCAATTATACTCTATAAATAGTCTTGTTCGTAACTGAAAATTTTCGGTTAGGCTTCAGTATATACGTGGCAGTCGAACGGAGTGGTCGATACTTGTGTGTTTATATAAAAACTTATTCGATTATATCGTAGCAAAGGTTCTAGAGTACGTCAAAATTCTGATAATCTTCGTAAGTCGCGTACCGTGAAAAGAAAAAATGTTTTCAATCCGAGCACAGCGGAACGTGATGAAAGTGTTACGAAGTCACGAAGTTCATCAGCTAAAAAATTAAAACGTAACATAGAAGATGATGTACCTGAAGATAGTCGTATTGAATATAGAATAATAAACTTTTTTTCGTATTTACGGTCATTTCGAGCCTTGTAAAGTGCAAAAAGTGTAATGGGGATGTGGCATTTCAGACAACCAGCACGAGTGGTCTTGGATTAAAAAGAGTCGTATCATGTGACAGTTGTGTCAACCATCACATTCCTCCGTGTTCTTTTATAGGACATTCCTATGAAATAAATCGACGAATTTCTATTTTTTTAAATCAATAATCGAGCGATTTTTTGGTCGATAATCGAAAATTATCTGTCGGAAGCCGCCATTTTGTTAATTTTGGAAAAAAGCTTCGATTTAGGACTAGATTTGTTATTAAACTAATGACTTTTTGTGGTTTTTTTTATTTCAGATGATCCAGAAAAATTTTATGACGGTCACCGCAAAACACTACATGCCGAAAGGGGTTCGTCAAAGATGGCGATATTTTTATAAATATTTAATTTTTTTCTTTGAAAATTTGTACAAGTGTAGTTGAAATATAACATAAAAAGTCTGTGTAAACACTTTTGTAAAACAAACTTAATTATTATTTTTTTAAAATGATTGAAAATGCTCGTTTTTTCACGCCTCTGACTGCATCTCACCCCTTAATACTCCAATCAGAAAAAAATATTTCTCGCAAAAGCGAGAAAAGTCGATATAAAGTACTTATTAAATGATTTTTCAACAAATTGTACTCCACTTCAATCATGTAGAAACCGAAAAATTTTTGCGACCGCTTCGTTCGTCTACCGCCTTCCTCTATTCTGGCATAGCAACTCTGAGCTTACATCGTTACCCGTTAAATTTAGACTTTGGCAATCTTAAAAATAAAATAATCAATGTTTTGGAACAATCAGTAAAATGTCAACATTCGGGTTGAAGTCTAGCCGAATACACGACTTGGTTGTAAGCTCAACAAGTACTGTTGTGTTCCTAATAAAACCTCCACAGTCAAATTACCAAACTACTAAAGGGGGAATATACCTTTGTAAAAATTTTTTTGCATATTTTTTTCTTGGCTTAAAAGCTCCTTTAACTATCCAAACTGTTGAATTATAAGGACAATTGTATGGTCCAGGCATCGCCGATTAAAGGTCAACACGAAATTTCCATCATTTTACAGTACTTAAAACTTTAAACGCGTCTTTCTCGAAACTATATTTTTAGATACGGGCGTATCCGTAGCGCCTCGAGTTTTCAATCGATTGACTTGAAATTTTAACTGTAGCTTCTTGACAACATTTTCTAATCCAGTACGTAGGATTTTTTCGATAAGTTGAAATTTAAAAAAATTATGATCGACATTCGGCCGATTTTTTTTCCGTACTAATGCCATTTTTTTTAATTAATATTTTGAAAAACCCCTACGTACTGGACTAGTTTTTTATATCTACTTTCAAAATATTTTTCGTTTTTTGTTCTAGCTTGGAAATTATGACCTGTGCGAATACGCCCGTAGAGGACTATGAAAAAAAAGGAGTCTTCTTCTATCGACTACTGCGCCGCCATTTTGTTTCAAAATTATTTTTAAAAAAATCTCTCACTTTAAAAATTGTACTAACATGTATAAAAAACCGAATTTAAAAATATTGTTTTGTTTTTCTTAAATAAATTGTCAAAAATGACCCTTGATTTTGCGCTCACAAAGATATATCCCCCCTTAACTAGACTTCACTTGTCCAAATCTAGCCTATGAAATTAGCAAACTCTATTGACTGACTTGTAATCACATTACGCTTATGGAACCCTCCCAATCATGTTTCAGTACATTTTTTATATCTGCCGAAAATGCTACGGAGCTAAAAAGTAGGCAAGGTTCGACTAATTATTGAACTAAGCATTGGCAACATGGAAATAAGGATTAACAGCACCGTTATGAAATTATTAATGTTTTTAATCGCGAATATGTACGCGTTAGGCTTTGCAAATATGGCAACGCCGTAGACGGCATAAATGCGACCGACCTTATCCACATTCGGTAATTATGCTCGGGGACCTCAGAATACTTGGTTAGGTCAATTAAGGAAGACTATTATCTGATCTCATTCTATTAATTGGTAATGATTACTTTATATCAGTTGGAGATCGATGTTCAACATTTTTTGTTTCTAGACATTTCTAGGAAAAGACCAAATACAGTGGATTTTTTTTTGAGGTTATGAATGCGGCGCGTATGTCTCTAACTTCGCGACACTTCTGCTAACTTGAGCATTATCGGCATTATCATATACCACGATTGACGACGTTGCCAATTCGTCTCGCGTTAAGGCGGTATATGCATTTACAACGATCAAAAAATCGATTTCTTTTTTTTTCTCTAAACGATAGAACTATATATGTAGAATATTTTCCTAAAGTTTCAAAGCGAAATTCGAAAAACTTCAAACGTTACAGCCCGTCAACGCTGTGCCTCGCCGCTCGGATTCGAAGCGGGCGTGAACTTCAAACGCGTTTTTCTCAAAACTGTATTATCGAAACTGGCATGCAGGATTACTCAAAAACTATTAAGCCGATTGAGTTAAAACTAGGTAGAAATATTGATAATATTGTCCTTCATTGTACCTATAATATAATATTGTAGGTAATATTGTACCTTCACTTGACGAGAATTGTTTTTGAAAAATTGAAAAAAAAAAATACTTTTTTTATCCACATTTTACAGAAATGTTGATTTTTTTTTGTAAATGCGTGCCATTTTCTTCATTTCAAATACCGTCACATAGAAACTATACATGTTCTAACTGAAAAAATGTTTGAACTTTTTTGCAAATCAGAGTCTACGGGAAGCTAGACTGCACGCCCATTCGCAACTCCTGCGGCGACCTTGCTGTAACACTGCCACAGCTCCGTCATTTTGATAATGAATTTATTTAAAAAAAATTGTTTTGTATACTTAAATATACTATTAAAGTATACCTAAAGTTTGATAATTGTAGAATAATTATTTCTTAGTTTAAATAATCCCTCAATATTGCTTATTTTTTCCTGTCTAAATGTTTATCCCGCCTTGATTGAGCGAGAAAACATAGAAAATAATTATACAAAGTAATGAAAACCCGTCGTGGAATCATAGAATATTCAAAAAATAAGTATTTTTATACCCTGATAGACAAACTTGCTGTGAAAATTCATGTCAGCATTATAGCGGCAAGAGGACAGCATAGGGCGGCACACCGTGACACCAATATGCTGTCTTCTGCTTCCGCATTAAGCTGCAAATTTGCGCCACAGTGCGTGTTTTGGCGAAATAAAAGTGTGATGCCAAGACGGCAAGTTTGTAGCAATTATACGCAACAATTACCTGCTGCAACAACGGAACTGATACGGCAAGCTCCAGATTTGGAGTGATGTCATCTTTATATCGCGTTTCAGTCATAAATGCACCACGCTGTGACGCTCCGTTGCCGGTAAAAATGAGGCAAGTTATCGCGGCATTGCGACGGAAAATTTGGAATACGTTACTTCGGCAAGGTTAGGGCACACTGGCGGCACGCTGTGGCGTTCCATTGCCGGCAAAAACAAGGTACATGGTTATAACCATAGATTCGCTACGACCAGTATCATGATCCTAAAATTAGTTACATAAGTTGAACCAGTTGGATGGGCGAGTGGTTAGCGTGCTTGCCTTCTAAATCAGCCCATCGTAAAGTTGCGGATTCGAACCCCAGCCTCGTGCTTTCGGAAAAAAATAATTACGGGCATGACGCGTAGCCCTCAGTCATACGCGGGCGTCGCACACGAACCGGTACGGGTGTGCGATTGTATTCAATAAAATTATTTATTTTGCCCTCTTTTTATTCCCACCTGTCCACGCTGGTAATACAGAACCCCATTTAGCCAGTCACAACACCGCAATAGCGGTCCTCGTTTATGCCGACGAAGGAGCGTTACGGCGTGTTCTAAATATGCCGGCAATGTAACGTTACAGTATGCCGCCAATGTGCCCTCACCTTGCCGAACAGGGTATTCCAAATTTTCCGTCTCAATGCCGCGACAACGTGCCCAGTTTCTACCGGCAATGGAGCGTCACAGCGTGCCACCAATGTGCCTCCAGCTTGCCGAAATAACGCATTCCAAATTTTATGTAGCAATGCTGCAATAACCCAGCAATGAACGTGCTCCAAATGTATCTCCAATATTCTGTATTTTCGTACTGCAATATTAACACCAACATTCACGCGAGGATGCGCAATGCTGTGCTGCTCGAACACAGCTCAATGCGGCGGCAAAGGATGCCATTTTTCCGTCACAACTTGCTCTCGCTTGGCGTGGTGTTGCCAATGTGTTGTCGCCAAATTTCTTACTGGGTAGTTTTATAAGGTGTTTGAGAAATAAACACGAACGTTTGGTGCAATATTGTTACCCCGAGTCTCACAAGATATTGTAGGCAGATGGGTTAAAACTACAATATTAAGTCGCTGGATGACTTGATGATACTCTATATACCAGTGATATAATTTTTTACCGTACATTATTTAATTAAGCAAAGATATTAATAAAAATAAGCTCAAATGATTTTGCCAAACAGCAACACACCGAAATTTCGACGATATTATTTGTCACTATTCTCGATCCAACGTTTAATCTTACTGTGCTGCTCTCTATATCCTTCCTCATAAGCAGCAAAATGCGCTACTGAATTTGGATCACTTGACCATTTCGCTGCTGCAGCATGCTGCAAGTAAACATGTATCCTCAGAAGTCAACATAAACGAATTTACCTCTCATGTAAAGAGCGATTACAATGATTTAGGGTTTAGGCTACTGTGTATGATTAAAACGCTAGGACTGCTAGTAAAACTTTAACCACGTTTTTCTCGAAACTATGTTTTCAAGCGGTATAGACGATTGCTCGAGATCTAGTAAACGGATTGAGGTCGTCGTTCACTTATCAACCCAGCGACGACCAGCACCGCCTCGCCTCGAGCGGTTGTCATTTCTTATAAGGGCTTGCCATACATATGCACTCACTTTTCACCTCCGTAGCGTCACCGAATTGCCTCGCTCGCGAGCTGTCCATATGCGGACAGCGAGTGAACTACTCGGTAACTTAGCAATGCCTTCGCCTAGTTAACCACCCGTTGACAACGAGTGGACGCCGTGCGGCGAGGCGGTGCTGGTCGGGTGCCGGGTTGATAAATGAGCGACGACCTTTACCTTGAAATTTGGTACACTTGTTCAAGGTAATAGTAGTTTAGTCTTGACCGACGATTTTCTTTACATTTTTCTCATTAGTTATGAACAATAATGATGTCATTTCTCGTCTAAAAATCGGGAAAAATTCTTTATTTGATTATTGAAGCATGATAATAGAAAAAGATCTTTCAAGTCTCAGCCAATATTATCTATTTTAGAGAATTTTTTTTGTTTCACATCAACCAGGTGGCCAAAATCAAGTACATCGTTGAGCCCGTTACTTTCAAAGGTCCTTCACGAGATTGATTATAACTCCTTTAGTTATTAATATTTTTTAAATCAAATTTTGTACTCAACTTTGTTAACGTACATAGAAATAAATGTCCAAACGACTTTTCAATCACCGTACGTATTGCTTCAGAATTGATTTGTTCAAATAACCCTCATTTTCAGGTTGTCGCAGTAGCCTTACTCCTTAACATCTTTTCTACTCACTCATTTGAATGCAATTATCACCCGGTATTCATATAGATAAAGCTTTATTAAAATTAACATGGCTTTAAAACTTTAATGCTAGTGCACAACCCTCAGTCGACAAAAGACTTAATTCCCGGATGGAAAGTTGTAGTTTCACAGAGGTGGCTCAGTAATATCCATAATCTTGCCGGTGATGCCTACTGTTGTACTTCACCAGAGGCTAATTGTTCATATCCAAACTGCTGTCAATTCGTGAAACTTTATTAGCGAGCCTACATAAAAATGGACTCCATAAGAACACAATGTTAAAGCATCAATTATATACAGGGTACAGTACTATATTGCTGGGCAGGATAACCCACATTTTTAGTGCCATAAGAATTAACATAAAAAAAAACAACGAAAATGTGGGAATGTCATGAATCCTAATTGAACTACTCAGTCTTGATTGCCAAGTCATACCGAAAATAACAATGTCTACCGATTAGGGCACATTGTAAATCCAGTTTCGATTGTCATGAACTCGCATTCTTCTCTGGTACCCACTCAAGTTGGTCCAGTTGCCGTTGAATATCTTCAAATTTGTCGTAAACATTTGTAAGATCATTTTTGTCTATTTCAATGGTGAGTTTCGAGTTTTTTTTCGGCCCAGTGAGACCCAGCTGCAGCCAAACTACAGGATTCGCTTCGTGGGATAGAGCAGAAGACGATGACCGAATATTCAACGCCCAATTTACGGTGTCTACCTACAATTAATAACCCAATTAACTAGGAAAAAATTGCATCATCTTAAAAATAAATGTCCATAGGTTGCAGCCTTACAATGTTCTGACAGCATGATCCTCAAATATATAGAAAAGCATATTCCTTTCCTTCATTTGTCACAGGAATATATGTTTCAATGAAAAAATTTGGGTCACAATAACAGGTAATTACTTTATTGGGAGAAATATATGTGAATGTTTATGAGATGCAAAATAAATTACTCAAATTAGTTTACAATTAATGTACTTAACCCTCTGCGTATACACTATTCTTTCAAGACACAGTGTGTAAACTGGGTCTTTTATGATATTCAAGTTTGCATTGTTAGAATGCAGCGACAGTTAATTTTTCTTCTACTGGTCACTTTTTTTGGCTGATTTAGGTCACGTAAATCGCCAAAACGGTTTTTTATCATTCTCATTACAGATCCAAGACTGTAATGGACAAGAAAATTATTGATGATAATAAAGTGAGGAATAAAAGGAAAATAAAAAATAACTTTTGTTGCATTCCAACATTGCATATTTCAATGCCATGGTCTTTTAGGGATCAGTTAGGTTTTTCAAGTTATCTAGGCTTTCAAAAAATCTGAAAAATTGACATGAAGTAAAAAATGCCCCAAAACAGGGGCGTTCAAAATTTTGATTGTTCCTTTCGAGACCCACTGTATACAGACAGGATTAATATTCTGATACTCTTTGGAGATATAGAGACCACCAAGGGTTGAACAACCAAGATGAAAATACTTTCATTACCCATACACTCCAGGCATCATTTATTTTGCATGATTATTCATGATTTTAGCAACATATGGGTAGTATAGAAATTGTGGGAATTTCAAATATTAGATAACCACCAATGTACAAATTCTTTTTTAAAAACCCAAACCTTTTGTGTCAGGAGCATTTAAACTTGCATCTCTATGAACAAGGCTTTCAATTCAATTATCTGCATGTCGAAGGAAAAGTTGCCCAAAAGTATACAAATTGAGAACCTCAATGTACAAAATATATACGACTGTGAAGCCTTCAGTTTTTAAACAAATGGAAAGGGATTGGCACCTCTTTCTCCCCTGGCAATCCTGGGCAAATTACAATATGCACTTACACACTTGTCATAACATTGTCGGACTACAGTATCAAGAAAGAATTGACTCGGAGTCTAAATAAAGTATACAATATACATTTTTTCAGACCCGAAGCATAAAAAAACATTAAGAGGTTGGGCTACTGTGAAAAGTTCAAAAAATCATTTGTCACTTGAGGCAACTTAAAATGAAGAGGAAGGTCCAACATAAAGTGCAGGAATTGTAGGTTCAAGGTAAACTTATGATTCCAACGATAGAACTGCTAGTAAAACTTTAAACACGTTTTTATCGAAACTATATTTCTCAAAACAGTGCATACGATTTATCAACATCTAATGAACGAATTTACTTGAAATTTGGTACATTTATTCAGTGTAATAGTAGTTTAGTCTTGACCTACATGTTTTTTTCATTAGTTATTGACAACAATGTCATTTTTACCCGAAAAAAAACAACAACAATTCGATTTTTTTTTCGATGACGAAACACAGCATAAAAGGGTCGGTCAGTCTTAGCCAATGTTATCTATTTTTTTTAAACCGGTTTTTTTGTTTCATATCAACAAGGTAGCAAAAATGAAGTATACCGTTGAGCTCCTCATGTTCAAGGGTCCTCCACAAGATTCTTTATAACTTCTCCAATTATTGATATTGTTTAATGAAATTTGGTACACAACTTTGTTAATGTACATAGAAATAAATGTCGCAACAGTCATCACTTTTCAATAAGCTCCATTATTCCTTTAAGATTAACTTTTGTCCAATAACTCTGATTTTTGGGTCGTCACAATAGCCTAACCCCTTAAATCATACATTAGCAGAATGTGCGTAGAAGAGATTGTTCAGTATTTCTGACCTGTACTGGAAATATAGATTTCTGCCTTAGACATTCAATAACAGTCTTGGCGTGCGTCGTCCAAGCATTGGTAAAAATGAATATTTTTTCTTCCGATATAGGAAAATAATTCTTCATGAAAGTTTCCATTGCCAAAGGTTTGACATTTCCGTATGCAGCTTGCAGATATATCAATTGAATTGTATCCATGACGATTTTAAGTGTCTCTTTGTTCACCTCCAAAGACGCTTGAATTTTTTTTTCTTCGTCGTAACTGAATACGTTTCCACTGCTACTAAATTGTAGAGTTGGGCAGATATGGTTAACCAACGTTCGAAATTTTCCATTATCGAGTTGGTCGATCATCTTCAAACCATTTTCCAGGCTATCGACAGATGCATCTTTTAGTACATTTGCATCGTTAACGCTCAGAATTCACTAAATTTAGTTATAAGGGGTTCGAATCGTCGCAGATGGCCATTATTTGCGTATTACCTTGGCGTTATTTTCAGCCATTCGGACATTGTTACACAATTGCTGAAATAATTAATAGATCAGTAAAAAAACATTGGTATCAAGGACTCTATCGGTCGCTCACAGTTATTCTTTATGCAAAACAGATTGTCCATCTCTCTTGGTCTGCCGTTAGCGTCACTGTACCAACGAATTCAGACGTACATAGAAGAGCAGTTCTTAAGGATATTATGTGCCGATTTTATTGGGGGAATTCCTCCAAGGTTAGTTCTCGATTAGCGGCGCTGACGGTAGTTTCCATTCTCGCTCTCGCTCTCGCTTCCGCTCGTAGGCTTAAACCCTGGGGACATAACGGCGTTCTGCTTACTTTCATAGATGTTATACGCTGGGGGAATCATTGTGTCCTGCTTTTTCTTATAGGTACTATGCGCTGGGAACACATGCGATCGTTCTCGCTGAAGACACGCTCGCTCTCTCCTGCACCTTCTCGTTTCGCTAGCGGTCTCTCGTTGTTCCATTGTAAAATAGTTTTTATTTGTTTTTTAAAACAAACATTTTATTTTATTTTTATTTTATTTTATAATTATTATTTTGATTTCTTTTAATTATTCTGTTTGTTGTGTGTATTTTTATTCATTTTTTATGAAAATCAAAGTTTTAATGTAAAATAGTTTTTATTGATACAGTTCGGTTAGGCATCAGAAAAATCCTCTTTGAAGGGGTGATCTAACTACAACAGTCGTGACACAAGGCTCATTCCCAGGTAGCAAAATGTTATCTATATGGTATCCGAAAGATATCCCAAAGCGGATATGGATAACTTTTTGGTTGTCCAAAAAGATCCCAGTTTGGAGTAAAAATAGTATCACTAATGACCGCTTCGCGGATAACTTATTTCTATCCAATAGTTTTAACTATGCGGCAACTTTTAATGGTTGGCAAATGGACAACCAGAGGTTAATTTTTATCCGTCACCGGTGCGTTGGCGTTAAGTTATCAAATCGACATCCTATTAAAGGCATGAGAATGCCAAGATGCCATAGGCATATAAAAGTTGACAAAACAGCATCCAAACGGCATCAAAAAGTCCTATCGAATGGCTATTTATTGGCGATATATATATATATATATATATATATATATATATCAATTTCTTTATCAAAATCAACTTATTAATAGTCTAGGATATTTAATATAAACGACTATTACCTATTTTTTGTTAGTACATGGTAAGCATCGTTAACCCTTTGACTGTCAGTGACACACATATGGGCAAAAAAAAATCGTGCCTTTTTTGTGTCATGACACATATGTGGTCATTTGAAGAAAAAAAAACATATTTCTACTAAAGCGATTTGACTATAATTTGGTAAATCATAGGTTTTGAGGTCGCTGAATCTGAATTTGAAATCAGATTTCCAAAATTCAAAATGGCGGATCCAATATGGCGGACGCAAATTCGACAAGTAATTGGATTTCGACAAAAATATATGTCTTTAGGATGTTTATGGTCGGGAATTTCGAATCTGAATCCTAACTTCAAGTATCTGACGCTCGGATATAATATGATGAATTGAAATTTAGCAAATCATGCATGACAATCTATCCATAGTAACAAATGTAAACAAATTCTTTTTTGGTTTTATATCCCGCTCTCTGCCGAACCCAGAGTCACCAATCGAGGACGTGGCGGCCATTGACTCCGATTTTGTATTTTTTGTACTTTTTGTATTTTTCTGTTCATTTGTATTTTTTAAATTTCTTGTTACTATTCATATTTTTATTTTTTTTCTCGTGTTAATTTTCTTTTGTATTTTTGCAACTTCAAATATTTGTATTTCTTTTGTATTTTGATTTTTTTTTCGATTTTGATTTTATTCTTTTTCTGTTGTTGTCTGTGTGTGTGTTGTTTTTTTTTCATTCTTTATGGATTTTTTTTCATTCATTCATTTCTTTTGTTTTATGTTTTGACAACAAATAAAAAAGAATTTCGGTATTTCACCTGATCATACCGTTATTCGTGGTACTTTTGGAAGCAAGGTACCGCGCACAGTGGAATGTTACCACAATCTATGCACATAAAGAATGTTGCCTACAATTGATTACAATGATCTTCTAACAGCTCTGTTGCCAGTGCACGACTAAACTGTAAAGAAGTCATTCTTTTCGAGTCAGTTTGGAAATGATTATAGACGACGGAAGCATTTGTAAATTGCAGTATCGAATAAATGAAAGTATAATTTGTGATGCCACTTGACGGTCTTGTGAATTGTTTCGTAAGAAGAAATAGACTGTTCTGTTTTGTCTACACTTCCCATATTGTTATTATAAGAAATAACAACATTTGGCTTCATGATCTGTTTCTTGGTGAGCCTATGTATATTGTTGGTAACAGTCATGGCTGGTTTGTGCATGGTTGTGAGCATCGTAACAACTTTTTTGTCTTCCCATGCCATAAAAGCCATTTTTGGGGTGTACCAAACTTCCATGTCACCAACTCTTAGATTTTTTGTATTTATCTGTAGAATGTACTTACGATTTCCCCGCATGGTTCCACAAATATTCGTTTTTTCATCGATAAGCCGTTTACACAGAAGTGGAGATGTATACCAGTTATCAATGTAAAGCGATCGGCCTTGACGTGCGAGATCTCCAAGTAATCTTTTTACTACTGTGCCAGATATGCCTATTCCTTCACGGGTTCTTTGATTTTCACGTTCTTTACCTGTGTATATGCTCAGATCATAAACGTCGCCAGTTTTCGAGTCGTAATTTTTGTATATCTTTATCCCAAAACGAGCACGTTTATTTCGATTACATCGTCTGAAATTTACCCGACCTTTCCACGGTATCAATGATTCGTCAATGCTTATGTCTTCTCCTGGTCTATAAAGGGCTTTGAAGTTTTCAACTAGAAGTTCGTAAACAGGACGAATTTTTCTGAGCTTATCTGTTGAATCATCCTTATTTTCGGAGAAATGTAATAGAGTTAGCACCTGGCGGATTCTATTGTATGTCATCACAGTAGAGAAAAAGGGTGTTGCTAACATTTTGTCTTTGGTCCAATACATATCGAACGATGGTTTTTTTTTATAATTCCCATCAAAATAATCATTGCATGGAATGTATACATTTCATCGGGATCTGTTTGTAAACATCAAGGTATCTGTTTGTAAACATCTTGTTAGTAAACATCAAGATATTTGTTTTCTCTACAGCAAACTTATTTGTTTCGTGACAAATCATTTCAATCATATCTTCCGAAGGCAACTTTTTGAAAATATTGGCTGGACTGCTGTATCCATTGAGACCACTTTCAGATTGCACACCTGCATTTAAATCCGTAATTGGATGAAGTATTGGCTCAAATGGTGACCGCTCAGATTGTTTAGTCCATGTCAGATCTTTTCGGAACTTGTCTAAACGCTCAAATAATGGTACACTAGATTCATTCTTTGATTCTAAAAGCTCATCTTGAGCACTTTCCTGTGGCTTATTATTGGATTGCTGAATCCGCCCTTCTGCTCCATCGTCACTTTCGCCTATCAACTATTCATCGTTGTCGAGAGAAATGTCTGGATCCAAATCAGAATGATTTTTTGTATCTCATCAATTTTCCGTTTTCGAGTAAACACCAAACGTGTCCTCGGCGTCGCAGTAAAAAAAATTTGACCGTTTCTTACAATACCGTGTGTTTCCGCAGAAATATGATACAATAGTCTGTCAAAGCAAAGAATGAAAATTCGATTTTCATTTCATTTGATACCCTGGAATAAAATTGATTGTTTCCTCCAATCCTTCGATGATGACCACGTGAAGAATGGTGGTTTAGAAGGGATAATCGGAGAACGACGATGCGTATCGTAGATCGACTTCAGGTCAAAACAGAGCGAGTCAAGTGTATAATAGATGAATGCCTTTAGAACGATCTCGAATAGATATGAGTTAAACGGTAGCAATGGAGTTAATCTATAACTGATACAGATAGGACATACGCATATGAAGCCAAATAAAGCCGGTCTATTTCAAGTATGAATGTTGTGTCTATATTTCCGTGATTTAGGAGCCTGTACGAGATAACAAAATTGTCGCTAGATATTTACATTGTTTAGAGTATTATTAATATTATGTTAAATAATTTCTCGCATTTAGGCACTCAAATTCGAATCAACTTGATCATACTAAAACTGCAAACCTTACCTGTCACATTGGAGCCACCATTTTGAAATTTGGAAATCCGATTTCAGATTTGGATTCAGCGACCTCGAAAACCCTGAGGTTCTCAGTTTCGTCGAAATCAAACCATTCTTCAAATTTGCGTCCGCTATATTGGACCCGCCATTTTTAATTTTTGAAATCCGATTTCAGATTCGGATTCAGCGACATCGAAAGCCTTAAGGTACTCACTTTCGTCGGAATCAAACCATTTTTCCAGTGGTGGATTAAGGGGTGCGCGGAGGGGGCGGTCCGCCCCGGGCTTCTGGTCCTGGGGGGCCTCCAAATCTCGAGAAGTCATTTTTAGACAAATTCCAACCAAGGCGGAAATATGTTCAGTAAGGGGCAGTTTGGGGTTGGAAGTACATATGCAAAATATAAACATAGGTAGGTAGGTACTAATTCACCTGTTATCAGGTCATAATAGCAATTGTCAATATAGCATGAAGCTCCACCTACTTATAGCCAGCGCCATAAAAATGTTGCGCCCCGCGCGGTGGGTCACGCTCACTCTATGGTGGCTTTGGCCTGAAACATAAATCCCAGATCCGAACAATAGAGAAATTTCGTAAAAAAAAAAATTACATACATACGTGCTAACGATATTACATCCCTACGTACTAAAGAATAACAACAGGGGAAATCAACCAATCTGAACCTTACTGACATAAAATTACATTATAAATTGTAACTTGTTAGAGGCCAAAATAAAGATAGTAGTCGCCGCTGTTGCCAACTTGTTTTGTTATACTCACCATAAGCGGTTCTTCAAACCACCAGAAAACCTCTAATACCGCCTGGTGTGACCACTTACTGTCTAGTAAGTAAGCAACTACATCTGATGCACTTACATAAAAAATTGTTAAGTATTTTAACACATACTTTTTCAAGCAAATTGAACTCGCTTTAATTACTATACCCTGTGGTCTATATTCATTCAAATCTTTATACAGCCAAAACATTATTCAGGGAATCCCCATGGCGTCGTGGCAATGCTGCCAACTTCACGTGGCTTGCAGCGTGCTATGGGAATGAAAAGTTTTTTAACGATAAAACAAAATTTAACTCTAACAAACGATCAAATTCGACTAACAATCACGAACAAACGACTAACAAACAATTGGTTACGAGGAAAAGTTCGAAATTATTAGAAAACCATTTTCCTGCGGCTAACTTTGACATGAAATTTGTTTTTTGTATAATTAAATAAATAAAGTCTAACAAACGCTGGATTTTGTCTAACAAACACTAACAAACGACTAACAATCGAGTAGGATTGAAATAATCATTATTTTGCTTAAATTGAGGAGTCACATGGGCAATGCCGTGCTCAGCCGTCGTGGCAATGCTGCCAACTTCACGTGGCTTCCAGCGTGCTATGGGAATGAAAAGTTTTTTAACGATGAAACAAAAATTAAACTCTAACAAACGATAGAAATCGACTAACAATCACTCACAAACAACTAACAATCGATTTGTTACGAAGAAAAGTTCGAAATCATTAGAAAACCATTTTCCCGCGGCTAGCTTTGACATGAAATTTGTTTTTCGAATAATTAAATAAATAAAGTCTAACAAACGCTGGATTTTGTCTAACAAACACTCACAAACGACCAACAATCGAATGGCATGAGAAAAGGTTCGATGTTTTCATAGTCGGCGGCTAAGTTTATTGAGCTGAAAAAGCTGGCTACAAAAATGTGGTCAAACAGGGATGGCGCCACTATTGCTAAGACCTCGAAAAGTGAGCCGCGGGTGACAGTGACGAAACAAATAAATAATGAGAAGTGAGCTGTGTATGAGGCAGAATGATACTTGAGAAGTGGGCTGCATGCGAAAGAGATGTAAAATGATATATACCAGAGAGATTTCCGTAAATGCGTAAAGATAGAAGAATATTTTTAATATAGAAATGCCTAATGAACAATATACGTTAGTTGCATAATTAACGGTGAAAAAGGTCGATAATAAAAATAATGCAATACGTAGTGATAGAAAAATATTTTTATTATAACAGTGTTTAATTACAATGGTGGCAAATATCTTAAATAATACTGATGCTTTTTGTAAATCCATTTTTATTTTCTTAGGTAAATACGACGGTAAATTGATCCCTGCTGTCAAAGAACACTGCTTTGCGATTTGATTATATAAAAACTCGCAAACAGCGAACGGTAACGCGATAATTGTTACGATAACGATATTTAACCCAAGAACTCATGACATTTTTTTACCGTCAAACGCATGACTGCGCTGTATATGCACCCCGTGTTTTTCTTTGTCATTAAACTGGTCGTATGGAAATAAATGGACTTTATCATACGTCAATTTCTTCGTATTTTCATAAAAAAGTAAATAGTGTGCGAGCCATCTGATTTAATTAACATTCCATTAGTGAACATTCCATTTAAAGCCTGAAAAACGGCAAAAATCGGCAAAAACCACATTTTTGCATACAAATTGGGGTGCGACCGGACCCCAATCATTTTTTAACCGTCAAACGCATCACTGTGCTGTATATGCACCCCGTGTTTTTCTTTGTCATTAAACTGGTCGTATGGAAATAAATGGACTTTATCATACCTCAATTTCTTCGTATTTTCATAAAAAAGTAAATAGTGTGCGAGCCATCTGATTTAATTAACATTCCATTAGTGAACATTCCATTTAAAGCCTGAAAAACGGCAAAAATCGGCAAAAACCACATTTTTGCATACAAATTGGGGTGCGACCGGGCCCCAATCATGAGTTTTAGTGTTAAATTTAAATTAAAAGATAATCATGCACAAAAAATTGCAATTATTCAGTGCCGTATGGCATTTTAAAAAATGTCCTGAATTGTTTTCTTGTACAATGAACGGTGGAAAACGTTTTAAATAATATTTTTTTTATTCTTGAATACATTTCTTACTCAGTTCAATATGATGGTAAATTATTTCTAGTCAAAAAACAATCCTTTGCGATCTATTTGTATTAAAACTCGCAATCAGCAATTCGGTAACGCTTTCATTCTGACGATAACATATATGAATGAAAAGAAAAAGAAAAGCACACGAAAGAAATTGCAATTATTCATTGAGGCAAGAAATTTTAAATGATTGTTCTGTAGTTATTTGTCGATTTGAGAAAAACCCCGTAATAACAACATAGAGTCGAAGCCATATTGCTTGCGTCAATGTTTTCAAGGTAAAAACATGCTTCAATTTTTCAAAGATAAAATATCTGTGTCCTCTTGTTAACGTCAAGGCTGGTTTGTCTCGAAAATTCGATTTAAACTACCTAACTCATCCGAGTCCTCCGCATTATCCGAGGTGTATCCTCGGATAATATGCAGAATCTCGGATAAAACGGAAGAATCTGCTATGCCTATGCGTGGAATAGTCTTATATTGTTACTGTTTTCCGTATTATCCGAGATTTCACTTATCTGAGGTACCCTCTCCCCACATTATCTCGGATAAGCGAGGTTCTACTGTATTTGCTGTGGAGGCTAGGACACGGTCTTACATACAGGTCTTACAACGAAGCTACATTTTCGTGTTGGGGGTAGGCACGCTTATCATCTCCACTTTTCGATTCACTAGGCACCGCTACGCGTCGCCACTAGCAAGAGGAGTGCTTTTCCGCTTACCTCTTACCGGCGAATAGGGCCAAGGTGTTTACGTCTGTTTTGTGGCGCGATTGTCGAAATAACCTTTCAGGTAGGTTTACACTACGACACTTTGGTGTATACACTCAATGTATACATCGAGTGCCTGTGTGTGAACCCCACTGTCTGATCTCGCGACATTTATTGCGACATCTCGCTAGGTGTCGCGCCGAGCGCCGTATGAACAGGTTGTGTCGGAGTATCTGTCGCAGTGTTCAAGTTTTCGAACCGGCGCGAAATTATCCAGACACTCGCGACGCGCGTTAAATCAAAATGGCCATTACATGGAGGAAGGAGAGCATTAAAAATTTGATATCTCTTGTGGAAGGACTGCCTGAACTTTGGCAAATATGTTGTGCTTAATATAAAAAGATTTTTGAAAAATATCAAAATCTAACAAAATGGCGTAGTTATGAAAAAAGTCTGTTTTCTTGCCTATAAAATGGTCATTTTTTTCAATGCCAAATCGTCAATTTTCCTCCAATCAAAAATATCCTACGTCATTGTAGAGTAAATATATTCAAGAGTACTCAGTTCAAATTTCCAATCAATCGGATCTCTTTGAGTTACAATGTCAGCAAATTTGAAAAATCTCATTTCGAGAAAAATGCGTTTAAAGATTTAACTATCGATTTTTGCAAGATAAAATGATATTGATATATATATATAGATGATAATGATATTCTTGAAAGAATAAACTGTCGAAAAAGGAAAAAAAATCGATTTTTTTAAGTGTCACACTGGTATAGCCCCTTAATAACAGCGCACAAAATTACGGCTGCCGCCGCACGGCGTTTCTCCATGGCGTGCGAGCGGTTACTGCATACGTGTCAGTAGTTTTGTGTGTGAACATCTGAGACATTCGTGTAGCGACATCACAGTACAGACACTTTCTGAGACACCGAAACCGTCTTATGTGTGAACAGAACGGACATTAGTGTTAGACATTTGTGTCGCAATAAGTGTCGTAGTCTATGCAGACCTTAATCGATTTACAGCTGATGTCCGGGAAACACCTCTCGAAAACGTCTTCCACAGTGAGCCCTTCTGAACCAGGTCATTTAAAATAAAGAATCAAACAGATTTCGTTAGTATCTTAGTTTTCCCTATGATTAATCGAAGGAATTTCCGAAATGTAAAACAAAATGGCACGTATTCAAAGTGAGTATTGATATTTTCGAAAAAATGGCCATTTTTAGTTCATTAAATCGAAAGTATGCATCGGACGAAAAATCCTTCGATCGATATATATTTTGATATCTTTTTTTTCCCCTTAGGTACACGCTTTTCGCGCGTTTATTACCTATTCTTTCCCTCATTATGCCCCTTTCTTTCCTCTACTGTTTACTCCTTTTTTTCTCCATCTTTCTCCCTGTTCCCCCCTCTTGCGCCCGCAGCCGACTTCCCCCTCTGTATTATATTCATCATGACATTTCTGTCATAGGTATAGGGAAACTGCGGAAAACCTACACCAATACAGCCGGTCATCGAGTTCACCCCCCAGTCGTGGAACTAGTCTTATTTCGCCACGAAATGCCGAAGAAAAACATTTCACAACGAAATGTACGCGACTGGGTTTCGAACCCGGGACCTCCCGGTCTGCTGGTTTAGTGGCGAGCACGCTAACCACTAAGAACATCGCACCGGTTTTTATTTTGATAACTATAAAAACACCTAAAAATTTCAGGAAGATCGATGCAATAGTTTTTTAGATACTTTACTCACCAACTTCGAGAAAAAAGCGTTTAAAGTTTCAAAAGCGGATTATACATAATTATCAGCCATATTTATAGATGTTCCTTGAGGAATATAGGTGTAAAACATTTATTTGAGGGGTGCGGCGACAGTAGAATTTTCAAAAAATCAATTTTTTTTTCGCTAAAACGGTGATTTATCATCATAAGAATAACTTACTATTCGATTATTAGCAAGACATTTTTTTTCACCGACTTTGAGCGTATAACGTGAGCCCACCTCTGGCACGGTCAGAGGCATATGTAAAACTCTATACGCATTTTTCTCGAAACAGCTTTTTTCCAATTGGCGTGACCAATAACTTCAACAATTTTCACTCGATTTACTTCAAATTTAAAAGTTATGTACCTCATTGCATTTTGCAGAGAAGTACGTACGGAATTTCTGATTAATCGAAAACTTTTCATTTTGTGAGCAGTTTTATATGAAATTTTTCACTCAAAATTCAAGTTAAAATACCTACAACTTTTGAATAAAACAATATTTTTTAAATTCCGTACGTACCTCTCTAGGTATTCTAATGTAGATTGACGAGAATTTTTGTTTTTTGTTCTAGGTAAAAAATTGTGGATGCAAAATGTCACGCCGCGGAGTGCCTAAAAAAAAGATAACAGAAAATATTAGTAGTCGGCCATTTTGTACATTGAAAAAAAATATATATTTTTTCTAACAGCTTGATATTCATACTAAACAGATGTGTAATTAATTTTATGAGTGAATCACTTTTTCATACGAAAAAAATTGTTAAATTCTCACATGATTTTATACCTGTTACTGTGGCCCAACGCCTTAATAATTTACGCAGAGTCTTCTATTTCGGACCCGTACATTTCGTCTTCAGCTGTAGATACTGCGTCTACGTAATTTACAAAAGTCCAGAGGTAGGTAGAAAGTGGAAGCGTTCTCCCTAACGCAGCCTGATACACTCACGAACGACGCTCCGAGCATTCCGACGGGCGTCAACGTAACAGCCTACAAATCTGTCAATTTTCATCCGAAACCCTTGACATTTTCGGGGAACATTTATAAGGTGATTTACTGTCAACATACATTGGTTTTGAAAAAAGTGATTAACGATTCTTACAACGAGGCATAACCCCTTAAATCACCCGAGGAAGGAAAGTACTCGCAGCGCCAAGTTGCACTCCCCGGGTGTTAGACAATCGAAGAATGTGCACTATGGCGCCGGCGCGCCGGTTCAGCAGCCGGCGGGGGGGAGGGGGGACACCATAAATGCTAGATACTAGTCGTGGATGGCGTCTGTTTTGAGATTTTGACACTTGGCACACTATTCAGTGAAATTTGTTGACAAATTGTAGAATGACGGAGTATAGATAGCAGTAAATCGATTTCGGAGCGAAAAATCAAGTTTTCGCATCCAATGTAACGCAGGAAATTGAAAACAGTTGAAACAATTCCACCGACAGTGCACTGGGCCAAGAATTTTTTCGAAAATAAGTCCATGCCATATCGTTACATGGGGTGTGCACTAAGTGACCTTATATGGGACCTTTTGTGACCGTTTGCAAAACGATTAAGGAATGCTCATATGGGGTAAAAAGAGAACCATTGTGTATACCGGGTGATGGAGACAGAGAGTATAAAGTCCGGGGCTAGTGAACATAGTCACAGCCAGCATAGCCGAAGTTCCCAGAAACATCATCGACCCCATAGCAATAAACAGCAAAATCACCGTCAGCCTAACCACCGTAGTTCCAGGTACTTCAATTGTCTCATCAACACTTCAAGAATGTCATATACACCTTCAATCGTTACTACACTCACAGAATTCTCATCGATTATCCAAATACCGGACGCTCTAGGTTTCATTCTACTTTGTTTCGTTATCGGTCACTGTAACGTTTTTTCCATCAAAGTTGATGATATCCTGTAGCAGTTTTGTGTTCGCTAAAGTAGGCCCAAATGAAATGGAAACGCAAGCAATCTTTGGACTAGAATTTAAACATTCGGTCAAAAGTTTTCGATCCCTTTGGATAATAGCAGAATTCTGGTTCCCTCCGATGGTGCTGAAGTTTGCATTGTTGGATTCTAACAAGAATCCTTCATTTCTTATTTTTATCATCCAAATCCATCTTTTGCATATTTGGATCGTAGATAGCTAAATAAAGATCCTATAAAATGTTTTTTTCATTTTTGTTGCATCTTAACACTGAACACTTTAACGCCATTTGCTTTGGATAATTTAGAATCATATTAGAACAATAGAATTCATTTTATAGAGCTATATAGTGCATTCGTGAAGAAATAAAATTAATTTTACTATTCTAATATAATTTTGAAATTTCCAGACCGATCCAAATTCTTGCTATTATCCAAAGTGATTGAAAACTTCTGACCACTAATGTATGTCAAAGCGACATTCAGTAATTCTCTAGTTCATACCTGTTACTTTTTCTGTTTTCTCGCAACACTTCCATTTTTGTTTTCAATTCTTGATGTGCCAGCTGGTGCACGGCTAAGCAGTCACCGCTCAGAGTATCGGCTATGCACAACACCGCTTAACTCGAAGTCCATCCGCCTATCCACCAGTGTTGGTTTTTTCAGATGTATTGTATTACATTTCTATCTCTTATGCGATCAGCGAAACATTTTGCCGGCAGAGGTTGCTATATTTTGCCATGGTTCGGTTGTGTTAATGTAAGAAATACTGCAAAACTGTCTCATGACTGTACGTGTGCAAGCCACTGTATAACGAGACTGATACTTGTTCGAGTTTAGCACCTGGCTGGTGCTGTCAAACAAAGGGACTGCAAGAGTTGAGCGATAATTGTGTATCTACTGTATTTCACTTTGTAAAACAATAATGTATGAGTAGAATTTGGTACGACCTTTGTATCTTGAATGCCTTTAGGTTGAAAACCTCTATTAGACAAATATTTTGTTGGTTTCCTTCTGTCCATGGCCAAAACCTCTGTACATCTGAAAATGAAGTTCTGTTATCTTGAACGCCTTTCTTACAACTAGTTTATCCTACAGAAAACTAGAAAGTACCGGTATTTAAATGTTAATCAAAAATAGTTTTAACTAGGAACAACTAGTTCTAACAAAATGAATCAGTTAAATCTGTTTGGTTTTGTTCGGGTTCAAGACAAGAAAACGGGTTTTAACTATACATATGAAAACCTTACATGAAAAACATGATACTGCTATGACTCGAATATAATTTTCTCTGATCTCTATAACTTGATGGATTGTTCAAATATATTAAAGTTTTCTCACACATTCGTACCTATTTCTTCTACTAATGTACAATAATACATGAATGGTTTCAAATGGCCTTAACAAGTCAGATTTTAAATGCTTTGGCTTAGAGTTTTGGTTACAGGGTAAGACTACAAAATCTATCCAACAGCAAAGTGTTGAGGATACTTTTATACTGTTTTCATCCTATTTGGACATATCAGCATAAAATTTATGAGTCATTATGAAATCCACGACTAATCTTCATTGAGCTTAAAAAGCTAAAATGGAATATAGTAGAGTTTGCTCTACTTGTTAGCGCTAAAATTTGAATAGTGTAGCTGTACAGAGGCTGCAAAATATTTTTTTCTAAGGGTGTTGAAGGAATGCGACGAAAATGTCTTATCTTCATTTCTTTATTTTTATTATTATTCAAAATATTTTCTCGCCAATTTGTGTTGTAGATTTTTAATGGGGATCCTAAAAACGTTCGAGTGATTTTCATAGCCCAGAGCACCAAAAGAAAAATGTCGCACTCCAAAAAAATTGATTTTCGTTGCGACCAACGATGCAAATGTCAACATCGTTATTTTTCAATAGGTAAAGGTTTTTTTTTTTATTTCACAGGAGTAATAGGAGTCAACGAACTAAAGAAAGATGTGACATTGATTCAAGTGAAATGGCACCTTTTCAAACAACGGTGAATGTGCGCACAAACAGTGTCGAGAACGTTGGTCAAGAAGTAATAGAAGTCCAAATACTACCGCAAGATGAAAATTGGGGAGAAAACACGACTGCTGTTACGGGCAATACATCAGAGCGTTCGGAATCAACGGAAGACGTTAGTCACTGGCCTAGTGAAACCGATGGATCCTTTAATTTCAGTTGTAATCGATACGTTGGACCGATAATAGCACTATCGCTAGGGACGAGCGCTTTTTTAAGTCCAATAGCCATGGTCGTGCTACCGAAATTGGGTTTTTTTCCCGATTCGACAACGGTCCTCACAATGCGACAGAGACTCCAACTGTTATCCTGCAATGCAGAGTGCAAGGGTCAACTTCTAGGTCTAGCATTCAAACTAGTGCTCTTGGCAATAGGAAGCTGGGCAGTATTCCTGCGAAATCGAAATGCCTCTATGCCACGTGTTTTTTTATTCAGAGCCGGAGTACTACTACTAACAATGCTCTGCGTCTGTACTTACTGGTTATTTTATATTGTTCAAGTAAGAATGGAGCTTTCGATCGAAGTGTAGTTACAGTGATGAAATATTTGTCGTATTAACCATACTTATTATTTCAGGTCACTGAGAGTGCTAAGACTACCGCCAATGGCGAGATAACGGAGTACAAAAGTTTAGTGAACTACGCGGGTACTTTTGCCGATACACTATTATTCATTCACTATATTGCCGTTCTCTTAATCGAGATTCGACATTTGCAGCCGACTTTTTACATTAAGGTAATTGCATTTTATGCTATCCATTATCCGTGCATTCGTTGCGACTGCCTTGGTCACATGAACGGTGCAAACATGTGAAAACGTCTGAGTTATCAGTGATCACTTCGTAGATGAATCATGTGACTGAAACTGTTGTCATTAAAGATGCAAAAATTACGTGTTTGAGCATTCTGTGCACGGGAAGTTTGTGATTGTCGCGTAAAAGCTACGTAACTTTTACACGAGGTGTGTTTTACACGATGGTGAACAATTTCGGGTATCGGTCCGTCAACGTAAAATTTCCTTTATCAAACGACATATGTATTGACGTGATATATAACGGAACTCTAAAATGCGGCATGTAGTCCACTGTAATCATTGAGTGGCGATTCAGCCCCCGAAATGTTTTTTCCCCACTCTTATTCATATGACAGCCAAAATGATTAGTCGATTTTGATTAAATCTCTTCGCTTAAGCCTTATATACCTTTCAATGGTCGGAAAACAAGGTGTTTTCGGGAATTTTCTTTGAAAATACTCATAAAGCAATTAAAATGAGGTTTCGAGGGTTTATTTTCCATATCTGCAGGAGTTCAAATCAATTGTCCAAAAAAATACAAAATAGCCGCCCAGTGGCCGGTAAAAAGATGAACGCCTTTTTTAGGCCCTCCATGGGCGGTCTAGTTGGAGACGCACATGAGCACCCAGAACCCAATTTTTTTTCGTAATCCACTTTAATTTGCTAGCGAAGTACACACAATTAATATAAAATATTGATTGTTGCAAATTTGGCACCATTCTGAAAAAAAGTCGCGTTTTCGACTGAGAATACTTTAACGTGTTTATAAAATCGGTATTTGTTAGTCAATCGTAAAAATCGTGTGTATTTCGCCAAGAAATTTCATATAAGACTCTACAGTTGAGATTCTAAGTCAATCGTTTGGAAATGATAGGAGCTACGAGACCGCCCAAATTTTGAGAACATGGTTTCAAGAAAACGCGCTTAAAGTTTTAAAACCATTTTTCTTCGGACAATATCATTCTTGGGATGTTCATACATAATTCAAGACGATAAAAAAATGATATATTTTTTGTTTTCAAAGGCCTCAAAGTAATCGGGGAAAAAACCAAAGCTTTGTATTTCGGTGTCTTGCTCCGCTATTCGCTTTTGTTATTTTAAAATTGGCAAAAAAAAAGTTGTCCGTTTTGTTGCCAAAGGTAGGACAGTAAACATTTGAGGGAGTGATTCACACCTGCGTGCCGAAGGTGCTTGAAAATAAAACATCTAAAATCTGAATTTTATTAGCATAACGGGAGCGTCGCCACTTGTTTTTTGTAAACTTTTATGATAAAAATAATTGTTGAAATATATTGTTGTTGCATGTTATTCTAGGTTGTTCGATCACCGGACGGCGAGTCGAAATCATACGCCATTGGTCACCTGTCGATTCAACGCGCAGCTGTATGGGTTTTAGAGAGATATTATACAGAATTTTCGGTATACAATCCATACCTCGATCGACTTCCGGTGTCAAAATCCGGCAGAAAACAATCGAGTTTCAAGTTCTACGATGTCGACGGCTCATTGAGCGCAGGAACCCAGCAGCGAAGTGGCGGTGACAGAGCAGTATTGGCGGCTCAGGCACGTCGCAGGGATTCCAGCCATAACGAACGTTTTTACGAAGAACACGACTACGAGAGGAGAGTGAGGAAACGGCGTGCTCGTTTAATAACAGCTGCTGAGGAAGCTTTTGCTCATATCAAAAGACTGCATTCCGAATCTGAATTAGCGCCGAATCCTGGACCAATGAATCCGATGGAAGCGGCCCAAGCTGTCTTTCCATCAATGGCCCGAGCTTTGCAAAAATATCTTCGAGTGACGCGACAGCAACCTCGACATTCCGTGGAGTCCATACTCGGTCGGTTAGCTCACTGTTTAGCCCAGGACGCCGCACCGCGAGCCTTTCTAGAACCTTTTTTCACCACTTCTCCCGTACTTTCGAATGAAAAGGAACGCCAGAGACGCTCGCATCACTGGGCACTTGTTTGCGAGGGTGAATTACCTTCTCGTACTCTCGCACCTGGATGCGAATTTCAATTGAGACAGGGTGAGGTTGCTCTTCTTTGTACGGCTTATCGGTTGCCGCATTTCAATCTCACCGAACAACTTGCTCATCCGAAATCTAACAAATTTTTACTGAGGCTCAATTCTGAAACGTCGGTATAACATAGCCTCGCGCAACTGACGAAGCGGTCTCAATGCCCCTGTCGATTCTTATCATTCCATTGGTATTCATTTCACATTTGTCGCAATATATACCAAAAGTATATCCATGACGTACTCCACTATTTTTGAGTGAGGTCTCACAAAACTAGAATAATCGTGATATAAAGAAGAATGCATCTGTTGTTGTAAAACTTTGCGAGTAACTCGAACATCTTACCAAGAGTGTGCGAGTCGAGAAATACCTAAAGTTGTGCTTTCGATATTTCGATGTGAAATGGTCGCCGTATACAAAAATGTCAGCGCAACTAAATTAGGGGAAATTGAAGGTCGAACGAAACATATACTAATTCTCATACCGAAGAACCAAAAATGACAACTGTAGGGTTTGTACAGTTATACATAAAAAATTATCGTACATTTCTGAAACATTGGGCAAGTGGCCTTACAGTCAATTTGCTGTGGTGATACAAAACGAAAATACACAACAATTTCATATGGCTATCAAATGAATAAGGCCCATCATTTTCCTACGCGATAACAAATGTTCCGTATGTAAACGGCCATTGCAGGTATTGGCTTTTTTTAAATGTGCGTTTCGTATCTGCAATCGGCCCAAATTTTCCTTTCTGTTTCGTGAAAACACGTCGCAGCCTGTGCGCTTGTATGTGCATGCAGTTTTATTATTTGAAAAGAAAAACAATATATTTTGCCGCAGTCTGATTGGGACAACTTTCAAAATTGCTTCGGTCGTGGTGAAATGTTAACGATAGTTCTCAGGAGTGCGTGTCTTTTTACAGATTGTTGCCTTAAGACACTCGTAGGATTAGTAATTGATACGGACAATTGGAAAACGGGAGTGCACAACTTGGTTAATCAAGAACAACTTTTGAAATATTGATAATACTCACAAAATACCTTCGTACAAAAGTTTGACGCTGCTTAGCTTTTTCATTGATTCAAAATCTTAGTATACCGTCCTCTCATCGTAGGGCATTCAGTGTAAATCTCATTACACAACGAGTTGAACATATCTCCGTTTACATTTTGTTTCGAGCCTTGTCGCTGTATCGATCGATATTTTTCTGGTCCGAAATACTTTGTACTATAGAAAAAATGATAAGTTCGTAAAAAAAATTGTTTCGAGTAATTTCGCTTTATTGGTCGATATCTTTGTAGCATGAGAATACGGGTTTATACGTGGTTGACTTGACTTTTATAACCCGTAACGTGTACGACATAACATCCAAGAAAATAAAATTCTTGGTGTTTTCGATATCGATACCGGTCAATCTACGAAAAAAACCTTTAGAAAATCTACAACTAGGTACTCGAATCTAACGATATTACCGTTGTTTTTTGCAGCGTAGTCGTACGCTCATCAACGTTAATTGTAAATCGTGAAAAATTACATAAGAACTCAATATGTAAAATGGCAATTTCGACAACTATGCACTGGGTTGTACCCGCGACAACGAAACGATCCTAATTTTTTCAAGTTTTTGTAAATGTTCTACTCTGAACGAGCAAGCAATTTTAAGTTTTAGAAAAGAGCTTTTTTATAAATTATTTTGTCTTGGATAGACGACTTTGTTGTGTCTATGTGACCGACAGCCCAAGATTATGTTTGGCGATGACATGCTATATAAATTCGATCTCGGTCGTTTTAATTGACCTTCACAATCCCACTTTTAGATTTGATATTTGTATTGGACGACTAACGCTTTTATATGAGAAGTGCACATTGCAGAGCGGAATCTCCACGCATTCTCGTTAACTAGTTTTCTTTAAGAAGTGACAACACAGAATTATGATTCGTTTATAGTCTAAGTCGGGAATTCTGAAACGGTGAACGCTCACTCCAGATGTTTAATATACGGCCAGAAGCGCACCGCTTTTTTCAGATACTTCTTTACAGTTTTTTTTCCGAGGTTTACAGTATTTACGAAGCAATTGTCCTGAAGCTTATCTCACTATTGATTTCAATAGATTTTACAAGGCCGTTTATGTATGAATATATGTATATATATTCGCACTCGTGTGCCACGATATCACGTACACATACATACGTGCCACGGCGATTCGGCATCATGTAACTGGGATCGAAGTTTCAAGTATCCATTTCACATTTTCACAGAACACCGGTATTGCTCCGGTGGCACCGGATACGGGTGGTGAGAGCCAACGAGACCGTAATCTGCCTTTCGAATGCGTACAATTAGACATGTAGTAATTATTTTGCCACGAAATATCAACGGAATATTTTTTGAAAACTTTGTTTAATATCACGAAAAACGGTAATTTTTTCTTCATTGAATAATTGCCAAGCGAATAAGAATTAAATTAAAGAAACATTCAATTTTTGAATGGATTACATAGCGTACAAGCAAACGATCTCGCGAGTTTTTTGTTGTTGTTGGAAGCGATCGCAGACCTATTTAACATATTGCGCGGACCGACAAGGAGATACGAAGTTCGATGAATGATCATCTAATAATTAACTATTCAAAATAACTACATGGGATGATTCAAATGTTCATAATATTTAATGATACAAGAAGAGAAAGAGATATTTCATCGTATAACATTTTATAATGGAATTGCCATTTCGTACTTTTTTTATACAAGTGACTGAAAAACTCATGGCGAAACGTGCAGCACAAATGATTGCCCCTTACCTCAGTTGTGACAGGTCATGACTTGCTTCATAATGTGAAACTATAAAGTAACGAAAGATGCCAATTTTGTCTCGAGGTACTAGAGCAGACTAATTGCCTACAAATATTTAAATAAAATAAATTATTTGCGTTATACGTAAGAACAGCCAACGCTAGAAAATCATTATGAATGATCTAATGTCAAATTACGAATATAATTTTAAGTTCACCATGACTAATGCGTTCCACTATTTTAAAATATCAAAGAGGTATGCGGATTGTACTTTATAAATTAACCGAGGGCGGTGGACATACCTATGTACATGTGGATCAAATTGGGTATAATTCGCGCTGTCACCATAAAACGTCACAATTGGATGTTGCTAAGCTATGTATGGCATATCACCAAAACAGTGCTCTATGACTGGTCAGGCAAGACGAAATGTTTCATCTGTATTGTACTCATAGATGCGCTAGTAATTAGTATCATAGCTTTATTACTTTGGTCTTTGTTTGATAAAACTCTTCTGTTTATTGATCCATTGTTTAACGACAATTTATCATGTTATTTTATTTGTGTGTGAGTGATATGATCGTATATGTGACGATTTACAATAAATGACGCCAAACACGAACATTATCGTCAATCAATTTTTTAAACATATCTTTCGAGACATTTTTGTACTTATAAATCCGCGAGGTGATCCGTGAAAATAATTAGATTTTGATAACAGCTAGGTTATTTTCTGAAAGTAAAATTTGTTTTTTTTCTTCAGTTTTCCGTCGTTATTGGTATATTTCGGTAAAATTCTTTATTTAGTATTTTTCATCTGTAGGAAAATTATCAATTTTTATTTGTTTTCATGTTTTTACCGAGTTTTTCAACGGATATCTTCAAAATATGATACCTTGAAGGTCTTTTCGACCAAACGATACAATCAATTACAATGAAATTTATTGTGCATGCGATATCGTTGCAACAAGAGCCTAACGGTCGACATTTTCCCGAACTCTGGAAAAAAAGAATACAGATCGTAGTTACCATAAGATGAATTGTGAATTACTAACTGACGCACCGAATTCGGGCACATGTTAAGACCGTTAGGTGCTCTAGAGTGAAAAAAACATTCTAGGCGGCGCACATGCATGCACATACGGACTCGTAGCAATCGTCGACTATTAGGCCTCGATTCTTTGCTATGGAGCGAGTAGCAGACGGTTACTCCGACATCTGACAGTATATAGTTTACAGCGACTCGTACACAAAGTACAAATTCTGTAAAACCGTCGTGACCGCGACGAAATTTCGCACGGTGTACCGTCCGCGCGGCCATGAATGCGAGAGAGATAGCTGATTTTCAGACTCTCAGTATTCTGCGGGACGGCTAATATTGTGAAAAAAAATAAAAGAAACTCCTGCTCTGTCGAACGACGAGCAACGCCTTTTTCTTCGTTTGCCCGGAATGTGATCAGTCTAGGAGAAAACTTGGCCGTAGGATTTTACCGACTGAACGTGTGACCCATGTCCTTAAGGTATTCGTTTCGCGGATGGCCGTATTTTGTGGGGTCATGAGAAGGGCCCTTTTGAGTCATTGGTTAAATTACAGTGGCGTTTAATCAAAAAAATAAGTCACAATCAATTATCAAACCCAACGATAAACTGGAATTAAACATTTGTCACAAATTCAGTAGATTTTTACGTTTTCACATTTTTACATTTTTACATTTTCTCTGAAAAGTTGCGGCTAGAAAAATTCTGTTAGTCACATTTTTCTAACTTTTATCATTAATATTTCCTTAAAACATTCGGTGACCCCCTTTTTATTGTCGTTACGGAATCTTTAGATTTGTTTACACGAGTGAACAGTTCACATCAGGCATCTAGAGTTATTTAGTCTGTAAATTATTAGATAGAAATGTGGCCAACGTGTCATCTCCATAGAGCGCCGTATAAATGAGACGATTTTTTGAGTCATAATTTTTCGTCAAAAGTTCTGTAACTTGGCTTGAAATTTCACCAGCATATTGGGATTTATTTTTACTTTATTAGAGACGAAAATCAGTTAATTCTTAAATATTCGGATTCGTGAAAGAAATACCTTAAAGGAAACTAAGTGACAAAAGTTTGATTTGTACATAACGTTTGGGGCCATCAGTGTTTATCCCGTTCCGTCCCGCTATTTGCTCCCCTTGTCGACCCAAGAGCTCATCCAGGAACACCATTCCGATTGTTGGAAGCTTCCCGAAGCGTGTTATCTGCGAAGAATCTCCTTACGATAAACGTTAGAAAGGAAAATTAACAAAACTGTATGTATTTGTTTAAAAAAATCGGCAGCATTTTCGAGTTTAATGACAATAAATACAGGTTCTGTGACTACACCGTAATTTAGCAGATGAAGAATTTTATTTAACTTTGAAAAAAAAATGCTTAAATGAATATTCTTCCAGGGCATCGTCTTGAGCGAAAGTGTAACATATCAAGCGTCTAACGTATTCCGCCATAATTATTCACAAATTGATAATTACTAATTACGTATAAACTTTAGTCAATTGCGGATATATTGAGTCAATCCATCACATTGAAATTCTCTTACACCCTATTAAAGACGAATTAAACGCTACTGGATCTTTACTGCAATTTTCGAATCGGTAATAAGTGTCGCTCAATTACTCTTCATAATCCTAATTTACAATGCAATTGTTGGGCCGTGTTAGTGCAATTTTAACGAGGACTTGACGGATATTTGGACTATACACTTTTATAGTCTTTCTAAAAATTCGATTTTTTTTATCACGCTTACATGGCTTGTTTCATTCGCACTAATCGGACAGTTGAGGAGTTTCAATACTTTCATTGGTACGGATGATTGTTAGAACCCCTCGAGATATCTTTTTCTTTGCCTCGCACAAAAAAAAATTCGCACCCAACGCAAACAGGCTGTTCATCTTCAATGAACATTTCTCACACGGAGTTACATTTTGCCTGTAATGAATATGGATTTCGGTCGTCGGTACATATACAGTACCAATGAAAGATTGAGCTTTTAATTTCTAATGGATTCGCCTAGAATTAAATCGCGACTTGTGCTCGTCACCCTTCTTTCATTTCGCATATACATATGTACACACACAGACACACACGCGCCCGCACATAGACAAAACGTTCAATGACAACTGCTATAACGGAGAATCGCATCACCTTCGATTTCCCTCATTGTTTTATATCGTTGCTATCTGTTGGAAGGCTGTTTACCAAATACAAAACGTTAACAGATGTTTGCCTTCATTGGTTATAATGTTATATATCCTCAAAGTTATGGACGTGAAAGTTTCCAAGCAACTGAAGTAATGAAAAAACATAATGTTGCGTGTTAAAATGATGCTAACTCACAAACACTACGATACCGTTACTCATCATCGGATCTATAAAGCTATGAAACATCGTGGCAAGCATTTTCAAGGAAACATCTGACAGTACTCGACAGGCGCTTGTTAAAAAAGTGTACGTATATTTTTGGTGAGAAACACCCAAACTAACGCCCTGTTGAATGGAAGAAAAATAAGTTTTTTCTTTTCTGTAAACGAGGACAGATTTGTAGGTGAAGTTTAGTCGAAATCCTACCACGTTGTTATTAACATTACAGCGTTCGCATAATATTTCAACAACTTTGTAAAATTCATATCGTCAAACTGCATTTGACGTCGCAAAACTATGAGCCAAACGTATCGATATGGTCTATTAAATGTTCTTGTTCGTAATTAAATTGAATCGGAGCGGTTGATCCTCAAATGAAAAAAAAACCCTAGAATACTAACGAATAGAGAGCAATATTGGGAAAAATTATGGACACTTTTGTCGATGACACCAACAGCATAAAACAGTTGTAGGATAAGTGGCTACGACTTCAAACTGCGGAGATTGGCAATGGAACCCGTTATTGGGCAATTTCATCAAATTAACAGTAAATTCGTTATGGCCTTGCACGTGGTGAAACGTCTTTTACTCGTATCAATTCGTCTGCTTTTTCGATATAATCAGAAAAACCCCAAAAAAATGTTCATATAATATAAAATTACTTCAGCGACATGACGTATATATTCCAATGCCTTTGGTTCAAAAATTTTGGAAAACAAGCATAGTCATAGTTTTTATTACGAGCTTTCTATAGAATTTGTCCAGTATATGCTCGAGTACAAATTTGTCCACCGTCAAAAATTGCAGCAACTCAAAGTCATACTCGTTAATGGCAGTAAATATGATTACCATTTTACGAATGTTATTTAGAAATTCCAATCAATACTTAAATATTATCCATCTTCCTATTTCCAACAATGTGATATTTCCTCAACTCGCTTTCTTTTTCTTCTGTTTAACCTACTTCAGTCTCTACTGTCTTGGCCGTTAATGCGCTTACTATAATCCGTGGCACACCTTAGAACTCAAATATAAATTCACACGTATTCTCCTCTTACTCCAGGTTTTATGTTATTCGCCATCCGTCGTTTGTAACTGCGGGTAAAAGTGTGGTTTGCTGCGCTGCTCAATGCTGCTGTTGTGCATGCCACGGAACTTTTCTCCTAACCTCTGACCCTGAAATACAATTACAGTATTATTAGCGGTTGGATTTGTGTCTTGTTTTGTATAGTCGAAGACGAAATAGAGATACAAATAAATTATTGGTTTGTCAAGAAGACAACATTAGTAGAATTTTCGAGAAAAAAAATGAAAATCGATCTTGGCAATCATGGACTTGCGGTGGTGATTTATCATATTTTCCTCATCGTGTATATTATTGAAATTAAAATCCTTTGTAAGTATCGCAGTCTTACGTATAGGTCGCGAAATGACCCCACCTTTTCATGACGGAGAGTTTGCCTATTGCGGCCTGCGTTGTGGTTCAATATTGCCGCTACACGGCACAATAGCGGAGCGGTAATACATAAAAAAGTACACAACGTAATCTCAACTTGCTTCATAATTCACAAGGTATTTTTATCTTTTCTACCTTCTCTAAAAAAGCATGCTAATTCTAAACTTGCACGTTGCTTCCTGATTACTTTATTGCGCTTCTAAAATTTTTCCTATGGGCCAATCGGTTTTGTGGCCAGAAGTATAAATCGTTAGGGTCATTAACCCTTCAACGGCCACGCCTATTTCTGGATGGCTCAAAATCAATTCCTCTGGTAGTATAGCTAAAAAAGGGTTAAATATGAATATCCAACCATAATTGTGTCGATAAGGGCCTGGGAAGTAGTATTTTCGGACTGTAGCAAATTTGCTACTAACATTTTCATCCGCTCGGTTCGAACTATTATTTTAATTCAATCAAAAATCATGCAGGCCTAGTTGGTTCAGTCAAGCTTCCTTGACACAATTCTATCAAAAAATATTTCAAGAATGTCCATTTACTTACTTTTTTGGACCAAAAACGGGCAGCAGATCAAATGCTGGTGCAAGCGTCGTAAATTTTCACGCCAACATTGTTGCCATATTAAGGGGTGAGATGCAGTCAGAATTTTCAAAAAATCGATTTTTTTTACACCTTCTTAAAGTATATAATGATGTTTCGAAAATATTCCCTGAACATTTCAAGTCAATCCGATGAATAGTTTCCGGGATATCCCACGATTAGTGAAGGGGCGTCGGGTCCCCATGGCAGGTAGCGGACGGCAGCTGCTAGCAACCGGTTTCGACCCCCCTATTATATTCTATAAATAGTCTTGTTCGTAACTGAAAATTTTCGGTTCCACATCGGCAGAAGCCCTATTGTTTGGGCCAGGAATTGATGATTCGATGTATGTAATTTTTTAATTAGTATTTCTAGACATAAATCAAGTGTAAAATTGGAAAACTCTTTCAGAAATGTTCAAAAATTTATAACTAAAAAATTATGAAATTTAGCAAAATTTTATAAAGAATACTTTCGTTTTAAAATTGCCCAAAAAGTTAAAAAAATTATAATTCATCCCGAAAAACTTCAATTTTTTGAAAAATTGTTTTAACAATTGGCTATAAACAATTGGATACTCGACTTTTCGGCAAAAATTGTGCTATTCGGATTCAGCGGATCAAAATACATAAAAAAAAGTTTATCTTCATCCATCGAGCTCAACGTTTTACGAACATATAATATCGTATCCACATCGAAAAACTTTAAACGCGTTTTTCTCGAAACCATGTTTTTCAAGTCGGTAACCACTATAATTCAAACCGACTCCATGGATTTTGATGAAATTTGGTGTGCTTATTGATAGCATTAAAAACTAGTCCTTAATCGAAGGATTTTCATTTTTGTTGAAAATTTCTATTTTTTTTAACAATAAACGAGCGATTTTTTGGTCGAAAATCGAAAGTTATCTGTCGGAAGCCGCCATTTTGTTAATTTTTGAAAAAAAAAGCTTCGATTAAGGACTAGATTTATTATTAGACTAATGATTTTTTTTATTTTTATTTTATTTCAGATGATCCAGTAGAATTTTATGATGGTCACCGCAAAGCACTACATGCTGAAGGGGGTCCGACAAAGATGGTGATATTTTTATAAATAATCAATGTTTTCTTTTAAAATTTGACAAGTCAAGTTGAAATATACTGCATCTCACTCCTTAACATAATTCATATGTTTACGTTTGAATTTCAAGCTATCCCGGCATTTGTAGCTGCATCTAACATAGATTGATGGAACTGTAAAGTAGCTTGTCCGCTATAGCGTCCTTACGCTTTTACCGACGGGGTCAAAGTGAACGTAGCAAATTTGCTACAATGGCAGTTAAAGGGTTTAGGGGCTATACCAGTGTGACACTTTCAAAAAATCGATCTTTTTGCCTTTTTCGGCAGTTTATACTTTCAAGAATATCATTATCATTTATATCGTTTATATCAATATAATTTTATCTTGCAAACATCGATAGGTAAATATTTAAACGCGTTTTTCTCGAAATGAGATTTTTCAAAATTGCTGACATTGTAACTCAAAGAGCAATTATCCGATAGACTTGAAATTTGAACTGGGTACTCTTGAATATATTTACTCTACAATGCCGTAGGATCTTTTTGATTGGATGAAAATTGACGATTTGGCATTGAAAAAATACGAACATTTTATAGGCAAGAAAACAGACTTTTGTTTTTCATAACTACGCCATTTTGTTAGATTTTGAAATTTTTTCGAAAATTGTACAGGAAATACCTTCCAGTTTAACGACATATTTTCCTTTTTCGGTTTCAGCTACTCAATCGGCCGGAATCATGTTAGCAGTGGAGAAACTTTTTTTTTGGCGCCTCCGAAGGCAGCGCATAAGTCGCTTGTATCTCACTATTTTTCTATGAAAAAATTATGTAATATAGGTCAAATATAGCCAAATATATTCTCAATTTTCTGAAATATTTAATTGAGTACTTTTCTTTCAAAAAATTCCCGAAAATCATCCAAATTTTCAGCGTTCACACTGGTAAAGCCCCTTAAAGGTGAATTTTCACCATGTACAGTATCTTGGAGAAGCCACGCGAATAAAAATGGTCGAGATAACAGTCATGTCGATACCACACGGAATAAACCACATATAACACTAGAGTGGCGACTTTTCAAAGTTTTTATAGGATTCATCACTTTATATATTAATTACGTATTTCGTATCATATACGAAGTCCGTCGATGTACAGTACTGGACAAAAAAGTACGTACCAATGTAATTCCAATACATATTTGTGCTAATGTGAACATGAAAATCAAAAATAGAATAGTCATTGAGCAGTTTAGAGGAAAGTTAACTAGTCTGCTCCTATGTATTCACAGAAATAGTATCGAAAATATGCGAAAACCGTGTGAGATCGAGGCAAACTCGTAGAGTACCAATTTTACGTTGGACAAAAAAGTACGCCCGCGACAAAAAAGTAGCGATCTAACAAAAAGAATACGATCGTATTCTTACCTAATACTCTGTGTGACCACCTTTTGCTTCAATGACAACTTATAAATGTTGAGAACCTAGCTGTTCACTAGGTTGTGGATGTGCTGCTCGTCTATATAATTTCACGCTTTGCAATAAACGACAAAAAGTTTTTTTTTATTCGTCACTTCACCCCTGTCTTCTTTTCGGTCCAAAATCGACGACAGACTTTCTACACGATTTAAACCTGGCGATTGCGCCTACCAGTCTAAAACTTTAATTTGCGATGAATGAAAAACAGTTACTGTTTTGCGAGCCGTACGATTCGGGTCATTGTCTAGTTAAAAATTAAAGTCATCCTGTAGATCGACCTTCAGCGGCGATTCCTCCAAATGTTCATTTACAATATTAATATAAATTTTTGCTGCCATCGTACGATTGATGTCAGCAAAATTTTCCATTCCGGACTACGCAAAACAGCCCGAAACTAATATACCGCTTCCTCCGAATAAAACAGTTTTCTGTACATTTTTTTCAAGCAGCCGTTCTCCCGGCTTCAATCACACGCAAGGGCGCTGATTATCAAACTCAAACATCAAATTTACTCTCATCACTCAAGATAACTTTTTTCCCAATATTGTACGGGTTCATCAACATATATTTTTGCGAATTCTAGCAGCTTGATATTATTTGCCCTCCGAATCGAACAGCAACGCTGTGCAAAACGATTTTTTAGTCCTGCTTCCCGCAGGCTTCTGCGCATTGTACGAATAGAAATTTTCAGTCCTGTGTTTTCTAAAACTACACGGCTGGTAATGAACGTTTTTTTTGTTTCCCTGATAATTCTACGATCATCGAATAAGCTCGTCTCTCTTTTTCTTCCATGTCCGTCCTTATCCGTTGCTACCCCAAGCTTGATAAGCTTCTCATATATTTTCCTTATTGCACCTTCACTCACTTCATATTTTCTCTCGAGTTCTCTATTAGATAGACCTTTTTCTGGTCTCTACGAGTTTTCCTCGAATCGAAATTTTCGGCATTGTCCGCTTTTTAATACCGTTCATTTTCGCAGGACAACAGTAACTGGCAGTAAACAGACGATTCTATTTGTTTACATAATGCCTGTTCTTTCGAGAAACCTTGGGCAAAAATCGTGTCGTCGTTATCTGTAAAAAAAAGTAAACATTACGGTGCGTACTTTTTTGTCCAATGTAAAATTGGCCCTCTACGGGTTTCATTTAATCTTACACGGTTTTCAAGTATTTTCGATATTATTCCTGTGTCAACATAGAAATAGACTTGTTAACCTTCCTCTAGACTACTTAATGCCTATTTTATTCATCATTTTCACATACATATTAGCACAAATATCGAAATCACACCCACGCGTACTTTTTTTGTATGCGCAGTACGCATGGGCTAACTATCAGCTCTGCGTTCGAGACTGCAAAGTTCAAGGTACATCGTCATTTGCAACACGATGCAGCAGCAATCGTCCCTTGACAGCAAAGTAGCACCATCCATAACCGGACGCAGAAGTTTCCGCCAATCGCCAAAGTAACGAGCGGCAAAGCAGCAACAAGTGCCGCAAAAATGATGTAACTGTGATTCAAAGTTTTAAAGTATCCAAAGCTTCAAATAAGCTAAGATGTAAATTAAAATATGTAAATTCAAATGATTTTAATAAACAGCAATGAACCAACATTTTGGCGATATTATTGTTTATATTTGGGACAAGTCTCTTTTATTTTTTATTGTACTGCGGCCTCTATCACGTTTCATGAGCAGTAAGATGAGCCAGCAAACTTCGATCGCGTGACCGTTTGGCTGCTACAGCATGCTGCCAATAAATGGGCACCGTAAAACGAACAAACATTTTATTCTACAAATTTTGCCGAAAATGTGACAATATCATCTAATTACAACGTTTCACTCATAAAAATGTCGGTCTGGCCATTTTTTTAAATAATTTTTTTCTCGTAGTGCAATAAATTATAGAAAAATCGGGGTCGTTTTCAGTTTCCGATCCAAAAAAATATTTTCCGATCAAAATTATTGAAAAAATAAGCTATCATCAGTAGAGTACAATCGCAGGTGTGGACGCGTGGCTGTGACCATATTTAGACCCGATGCAACGTAATTCTTAGCCCCGGGTTTTCACGGTAGATTCGCTAGTCGTGGCTGTCAGTAAAAAACCGACGAGCGGCAGTAGCGGTGCAAGACCCGACGCGGCTGAGTGGTCCGATTATCTTGTAATTAACATTACAAGGACCCGACATATAAATGCAGCGTCACTGATATGTTCTATTCTGATATACCATTAGCCATAAACTTATGCTGGATAGATACTTTGTCTCAATTACTGCAAGGGGGCATTGATTGCATTGTTATTTTAGACGATCTTTACCGCACCAGGCGCCAGACTTGATTCTGAGCCGGTCACATAACAATTTTCTTCACCCTAGAGACCAAAAAATCAGAATGGTGACATCTTAGGATCCCAGATGCTACCTACGACAACTGGGAAAGCTACCACATCGAGATTTCTTTTGGTGCATTTTTCTCTACTCAAAAAACCGCTGAACCATGGAGGGGTACTAAATTATCGTTTTTCTGATTTTCAGGACTCTACCTTATCCCTGTCGTTTCGAGACCTGTATGTAAGACCGTGGCGAGTAGAAATAATTTTGATATAACTTCTCTTATATTTCTGATTTTCAATTACGATTAAACTGCGTGCCTATTTAATACAAGTTTTAAGAAGAATGTGAGTGAACAAAAGAAATCATACCCAGGCCCAGGGAAGTAATAGGGCGGCGGACGCTCGTATTCCGTGCTTAATGGTGGAGCGGCAGCGGGCGGTGCATATCTTGGCGGACCGCCGTTGGGATAGACCCAAGTTCTAAGAGAAACAATATTACCTTTTTACATTAGGCTTCGTGCAAAGTATAATGCTGCAATAAACGCTCATTATTCGTGTTATAGAGTAGTCTATTATTCGAACGTATGGATTAGGGAGAGTCGCGTATTACATGTTTTCTAGGCATTTAAATTATGTACAACATGTTAATCATATAGACAAATGTGCTTCAAAAATATGAATCACAGCACAATGGTCATAACTTGGAGACCTGGCACTTCATGCCATAACGCGTATATGTCATACTTCGCTTCAGATTCAAGCTGCGAGCTGATGACCGATTAGCAAATTTGGCGGCACAGTTGCGTAACATGGTAATGTGACAATGTTAGCACTATTAATGGATGTTACCGCTCGCAGTAATTGCACGTTGACAGCATATTCGCGGCACGCTGTTGTGATGTGCTAGCAACCAAAGTGCGTCCTGCATTGCCGGCGGTAAAGTACCACGCTTGTGTCACGGTGTGGCGCAGCCCGCCCTAGACTATTATACAGTGCGCCTGACATGTCTGCTGAATGTCTGCGACCATAAAATTATTCGCAAGCGGATTGGGGCTCGAGCTTTTGTAAGATTTTTGTATCACTTTTGTTCAGTTTTGTGGACAAATGCGTGTTTCCTGGTGGGAGACTTTCCCGTCGATGCTAGGCTGCTAATACACGTGCCGTATTTAGGCCGTCAACTATATGCCGTGGCCTTGAAACATTCGCCCAGTTTGCCGTTTCAACATGTCGCAAAATGGTTTTTCGTTGCTGCAGTAACATGTCTCTACTCTGAGTGTGTCGTGCCGCTTAGGCGTGCCGTAAATATACTGTCAACGCGTTGTTACAGCGAGTCACTAATCTGCTGGAATATAGAAGTTTCATGTCGACATTTATAGACCAGTATTATGCCGATATTTAACGCAATAGCTTGTTTTTAGAGAGCAGCTCAATGCGAAAGCAGAACATGTAATATCGCCGTTGCATCGTGCTGCTGCGATGGCATTTCCGCAAAAGTCTATCCGGGATATCTTGCATTTCGTTTATTTTGCGATACAAAAGTAAACATCGATACGAGAGTATCGATTGTGAGAGATCACAGTAAACGTAAGTGGTGATATGTTCTATCTAAATGTTCATGGAAGACGGCAGTATGTTATATTATTAATTGTTAATTCCAGCACGAACAAAATCGGTAAACAAATGGCAGGGTCTGGTGTAAGTTTGCAATGGATAGAGATAGATAACGGCAACATATACTTGGGAAATGTAATGCCTTGTCAAGATATAAAAAAAAACGTTTATGAGAAATGAAAATCATTCCCAGACATTATGATTCTGCACAGAATTATGGATACTCTGCGTGATCTCATTCGCTGGGATACGGAAATAATGTTTGAAAAAATACTGGTCGCGCGACATAATATGTAGAATATACAGCTTGATTAACGGGTTTGCATAAGTTTAAAATATCAAAAACACAATGCTTTCATTGCGTTGTGTTATAGCATAGGGGTTTAACTTTAATTGGCAACAAAGATTTTGTAACACTTTTCAAAATTAACAGAGTTATGACGATTTTGTGAAGGGACAGATCGCCTACTGCGCTACAGCGAACCGCCTTCTGTGGTACGTGGTACGGTCGTCACGCATCTTTATCGAATTATACATAACGGTATACATAATATTGAATTCGATGATACGATCCCTTGTAGGTAAAATTATGCAGCTGCTCACTCTACCAAATAAAAGCCGATATTTCACGGCCTGTTTATGCAGTTGCAGTGCTACAGTACTGATCGATGTGTAAAATGGATAAGAACGCAGTGAAAATGAAGCGAATGCAACGGTTCGAGAGATCCCACTGAACGTCCTGTCATAAAGAAAAAAAGAGCAACCTCCACTGAAACGTCGCGTATGGGAGGATGTTGTTAATGACACGAGTACTGCCGCGAAAAAATTGACAACAAGCGTCAACAACTTCGTCGAGCTTCCAAGGGAAGCTGAAGATATTGCTGCTACTGTAGAATGATTACTATATGGCCCAGAAATTTCGGGTTAAAGATACAATCGTTGTAAAATATTTATTTTCGGAATAATAGTCTACGCGCCAAGGTCTTTTCTTTCATTTCAATTCTTTAAGTGACGATTGGAATGAAACGATGTATTTTGAAGAAAAAAATTTCAAATAGAAAAGTTTCTTTATCAATTTATAATAAAGAGGGGGCCTATTCATTGCTTTTCTCACTTTGATAGTAATGGAGATATAAACGATGAAAGTCTATCTAGTCATCTGACATGCACGATTCCATCACCCGGCCTTACCGAAACCATTGTTGTTTATAACTCCATTATTAAGCGTGTGTGGAAAATGAACAAGAGCTTTCTTGTTGTAAATTAATAGAGGAACATTTGTTATTCGAAACTTTTTTCACTAAAATGCTTCATTTCTACATAATAGTCATTCAAACAATTATGGTGTTTATAAGAAAAGAACGGCACTTGTGGAAAAAAATAACTTTCCTATTCGTATCCTAACTCCCCACACCCAAACCAAAAAAATAACGATATTGAACTGGCCTTTATATCTATACGGAAAATGTAGATTTTACTACCCTTTTATATCTAGCGTTTTCCGCGAAACTATGTTTCATGACAAGGTTTTATTAAGTCGTATCTCGAAATCTATGCGTTCGGTCCACTTTAAATTCGGACTGAGCATAGTTTATAATATTTTTTATCGTATGACCAGATGATTTTCTTATACGTTTATCCATTCGTTAGTAACAAATTATTAAAGCAGTTTTTTTTCGCCGGAAATCGAATTGTATTCCACCGCTTGCCAATCTCGTAATTTTCAAAAAATTTAACAAGTATCCAATCATACAAAAGTTTTATTATGATACTTCGAATATATTTTTTTATTATTAATTTTAGTTCATCCTAAGTTCCAAAACCACGTACACCGATTGGCCATGCAGCAACGGCGGCACTTTATTTGAATAATGATAACTTCATCGTTTATACATATTTTTCAAGAAAAATACTCAACCTTTGCAAGACTATGTATTAATTGTATGTAAAATCTCGACCTCGACATGCTAACATTCTCATAGAAAGAAATCGACCCATTTTTCGGGCCTCAAGCTTATGCAGACCTCTTAAGGGGGGATTGTCTTTTTTTTCGCAAAATTTACCGCTTTTTGGGAATTTTTTTGTGAAGAAAGTATACAACGGAAAAATTGTGAAACTTGGCATATAGTTTTATTGATCTGTTTACTACATACAAAAAAATTTTTAAACAATTTCATCAAAAAATCCGCCTCCCACCCCCCTCGACGCGCGATGGTCCTTTTTTGATGGTGTGCACGATTTCTCAAAAACTATTCAACCGATTGCCTTCAAATTTGGACAGAATGCTCAGCTGACATCCTTTTATCGTTTGATGAAGCAAAAAAGCAATACGTTTAATAGTTTTTTATTTATAACAAAAAATCGATCAATTTTTTTCGAAAAATCGATACTTCAAGTTCAAAACGTCACCAAATCGTCAATTTTTGTTTTCCCTTCATCGAACGATAGCTATATGTGTCTAAAGTAAAATGCTTTTTGGGTTTTTGTTGCAGGATGAACGTGAAGGCTGTAATCGTGCACACCATCAAAAAAGGACCATCGCGCGTCGAGGGGGGTAGGAGGCGGATTTTTTGATGAAATTGTTTAAAATTTTTTTTGTATGTAGTAAACAGATCAATAAAACTATATGCCAAGTTTCACAAGTTTTCCGTTGTATACTTTCTTCACAAAAAAATTCCCAAAAAGCGGTAAATTTTGCGAAAAAAAAGACAATCCCCCCTTAAGTGCATAGTAGCAAAAGGTTTTGATTTCTATCTTGAGGCAAAAACACCAGGTTGAATGGAAAACGACAACTTTGAAATTTTTGTTTTAACCTCTCAATAGAATGAAGCTTTCAACACATATTCTCATTGGCTGCATGAGACGCTATGATGGGCATGGTGAAATGAGCCTTTGGTGAGTGACATACTCAAAGAATCGGACGGAATTTCGGAAATTCAAAACATCCATTGCATGGTTCGTTGGAAGTCAAAAACGTGCGTAACGGCTTTATCACTGAATGTTGCAATCACGGACTTGTTAACTGCCTACAGTTGAGTTGGTTTATGGCTTCGGTCGCTTCTAGTGGGCAAAACCACGGCAATGTCGGCTGCCGAGTCCATTTCGGAGAGGTCCTGATAGAAACAGGAACAGTCAGCGGAATACTTGAGCTATCAGACGACTTGCACCTTTTTTAAAGACGCAAAATTATGTTTCAAAGCTTAAAAAAATCGTTGTCGTCAACCCGTCCAGCGGTCTTGCACTTTAAATCGGTTCAATGTAAAACAAAATAGAGCTTAAAGATAGGACTTAGCCACCAACTTGAATTCATTGGAAATAGAGAAAAACTTTTTTTTTTCTCTTTTCAATTAATTACTTTTTCCTATCATGGTACTAAGAAAAAAAAAGAAAGTATTTCACATAAAGAACCTACCGATTTAGTGCCATTAAACAAAATCGCTCGTAGTCTAAGATGCTACATTAGTAGCTACTTGTTTATTCCTCGTAAAATCTATTCCTGAAAGATCTAGTTTTAATTATGTACATTTTCCGATAGATGGTTTCGAGTTTGAACCGGATATAAGACACGGTGCAGGCCTGCTGCCGTATTGGATCTCCTCAGCTTGACTGTTCTTTCATTTACACTGCGTTGGGGTGATAGTCGTTCTTCTTTACGACTAAGGTGTTTCATTCTGCCGTTAAATTTCTACCTTGAATCGATATACAGCGCTGGACAACAAAAAAATATCCACCGGTATAATATTTATATTTGTGTTAATATGTACATGAAAAAAGAGAAATATAATCGGCATTAAGCAGCCGAGAGGAAAGTTAACTATTCTGCTTCTATGCTTTCACAGCAATATAATCGAAAACATTCGAAACCCGTGTGAGATTGAGTGACACCCGTAGAGAACCAATTTTACGTTGGACAAAAAAAGTACGCACGCGACAAACAGAGTAAATATACGATCGCATTCTTACTTAATACTTTGTGTGACCACCGTTTGCTTGAATGGCAGCTTGAAAACGTCGAGGCATATTTTCCACAAGGTTGTGGATGTGCTGCTCGTCTATATCATTGCACTCTTTACAGTAAGCTTCGAAAAGTATTTTTTTTATTCGTAACTTCGCCCTTGTCAACTTTTCGATAAAAAATCGACAACAGAGGATTTCTTAGAGGATTTAAATCTGGCGATCGTGCTGGCCAGCCTAAAACTTTAATCACCCTTTTTCTTTTCTTTGTTTTCCTGATAATTCTACGATCATCGAATGAGCTCGTCTTTCTTTTCCTTTCACGTCCGTCCTTATCCGCTATCACGCCAAGCTTTGAAAACTTATTACATATTTTCCTCACTGCACGTTAACTGATTTCATATTTTCTTCCGATTTCCCTATTGGATAGACCTTTTTCTGATCTCTAACAACGACTTTTCCGACTTGAATCGTAATTTTCGGCATTGCGTGCTTTTTAATAGTGTTCACATTCGCAGAACAACGATAGCTGGCAAAGAATAGATAGAATTTATTTGTTCATCTTACGCCTGGTCTTCCAAGCAACCTTGGGGAAAAAATCGCGTCGACGCTACCTACGAAAATAAGTAAACACTACGGCGCGTACTTTTTGCTCAACATCGAATTGGCACGCTATGAGTTTCATTAAATCTTACACAGTTTTCGAATAGTTTAGAAATTATTTCTGTGGAAACATAGACGCCGCCTAGTTAACTTCCCTCTACACTGCTTGGTGCCTATTCTATTTATCAGTTTTATACTCATACTAGCAAATAAATTCGGCTTCGCTCGGGTGTGTACGATTTTCCATATGCCTCACTATGCGTTTCTTTTTCGCACCCACACTGTTGCGACCAAGTGCAGATGACCTTTTTGGCATTGCGAAAACGTCAAATTAATCTCCGTGACATTCATGTACGTAAGAAACGTCATCTGATTACGAAAACAAAAAAAGTACACTCGACGTCTCGAGTGGAGCGCGTGGTGGCGCACGCTTGCTCGCAGACGTGTTCGCTGTCAACATTTTCTTTCAGCGAGTTAAAAAAAAATTTATTCGCTGCTCAATATTAAGGAAGTTGGAGTGTTGGCCACAATTCAAGATTAAACAAATAAATAAATGTACAAGTTATTGTCTAGACTGCACTGGATGTTTACGATTTTTTTTCCCGACACCAAACACCGGTGATAAAAAATAGTTTAATGTGTATCATTTTACGTGCGGTTAGATGGGTGATGTAATTTTTTAGCTATTTGGCACCAAGATAAACCATTCCTAACAACGGATTAACGCAAACTAAACCTTTGTCAACATGTAGAAAAAAAAACCCCACCTTGTGCATGGTAAACAATATATCAGGGTGCATTTTTCTACTAGTTTTCCGTTTGTAGCATATAGAGTGTACCTTTTCAAGCAAAACTTCTTTTTTTTAATGTGCGACAAAAATTGGCCGAGATATTCACGAGTAAAGTCCAACGGTGAGTAAACAATAGCACAGCAGTTTCGGCGTCCAAGCGAGCGCGGGCGCGGGTTCGAATCCAGATTCACAAAAGTGGATTTTAACTTTCAATTTTGAATTCTAAAATTTGAGTTTTGAACGTTATCCGGTCGCCCAAATCCGATCGCCCGGGTGAAACCTGCATCAAGCTGGGACCATCGATTTGGAAGTTTATCCGGGACAGACTGAAATACCGACTTTGATAGGTATAGAGAAGATTAGCAGAAATATCGATATTACATCGGCGCATGCTTTTTTGGTCCAGTATTGTATATCAGAGCTGCTGGTTCTTCTTTTTTTAAGTTCCTCTCTTTAGTTCACTAGATTGGAAGCGATTGTGTTTTAATGCGTTCGAATCAGCAGGAAATTTTCAGATGAGTTACCTCACCACCAATTTTAGCCTCATCTTATCGTTCGCTCATTGAATTTTCTTAACTTCTCACTTTGGTGCACTTTCCACGTGTGACTTGCCCGCCCAAGGTGCCCCCCCCCCCCCCAACAAGCATTTTTTTGTTTTGGCAGAACTTTATTTTGAAGAGGCAACACACACCCTTGGAAATTGTGGATTTTTACTATAACTGCTATAACTTTTACCGTGGCGAGATAGAAATAAAGTTCAAATGACAAAAATATTGTATTTTTGGAGTACTATACTTTCATGATAACACTGAATATATCAACAAATTGCGCATTGTTTATTGAAACAATGTATTTTGCGTATGCTTGCCTATGAAGGTACCTAACTTCTTCAGCATAGTTTATTCTCCTCGAACGGGAAACTTGTGAGATGGTGACATTCTTAATGGCACTTTCGTCTATACTGATTCCTGTCCCTCTATTGTCAATATTTGGCCCGTGTGGTGTTCTTAATTATTTCCAGAACTAGAGGTGTTTTCAGCCCTAACCTTTGCTATGTGAACTTTCACTTGGACAAAGTCTTCTCGACTGTTATCTCTTTGTCTCGATCTTTATTGAACTCCCATTCACGTTCATTGATTGGACTTTAAAAACAATTTACAGTATTTATCGCTATGGATAGAAATTGAATAATGTTCATGGGATGAATGTGAATTTTCATCCAATTTTATTTAAAATGCAACACGTCTAGGTGGTTTCTTCGTCAAAGTCTGCTGCAGTAACCTTCATTGCCTAATTTCTATTATCTACTACGAAATTTACCAGCACACTAAGATTAGCATAAAGAAAGAAAAAACCCTGGCACATGCTATCAATATACGTACCGTCAATCAACATCAATACAGGGTAAATATTTATCAAGCTTATCAAAGGTTTTTGAAACCACTTTCTGCGACCATCGCTAGTTTATAGATTTAACAAATTATTCGTCGCTTATGCGGGTGGATATGATAGAAGAATCTCGCTTCATAAACTGACAAAACATGTTATTATCTTTCACTCTCATGGCTCTACTCATTGGCGCAGTTTGTAGAAAACTACGATGTTTACTGCTCGAATTCTTTTCCATTTTGTTCCGTCCTCGGTTTTCCATAAAAATGAATAAAAATTAAAATTTTCGAAGATCTTTTTCATGTCTCGGAGGTGACATGTTTTTCTTCATTTATTCAAAGCGAAGTTGTGATGCAAAGAAAAGATTATTTAAATTCATTTGTTTACATGTTCCTACCGCAGTTGTATTCTATATGCATGGGCAAATATTTTAGCTGTTAGAACTTTTTTCCATCGCTCCGTTATAGAGTTATAGTAGAAAAGCAAAAATGCTGTAATCTTTTAGAGTAATTCTTCTCGGGGAGGCAGGCGGTGCGTTGCTGGTTCGGAAATATACAATTGTAATCCTGCCATTTACAGGGGCACACAGATAGTCGGGTATCGCGAAAGTCTTATCTACTTGTGCGTGAATATTAGCGAAAAACTAAAGGGTGGTATTCACACGTCTTCGTTGCGAGATATCGATGCAACGAAAAACACGTGCTGGCTACATTTGTACCTACTGCACATGTGCAAAACGATGCCAATGTAACAAAAGCTTCGTAGATACGCATACAGAAAGCACAATGTTCCAAAAAGACGTATACATTTGTTGTCATATTCCTCATTATCATAATGAATGAACATTACTCGAAGAATACAATATTGGTTGCATTCATATTTTATCTCTATCTCGCCTCGTTTACAAGCTACAGCAAAAAAAAAGAAAAATCCACCAATGTTCACGGGTGCGATTCCACCCTTAAAAGTGGTGTTCCGACCCCACCATTTTGACCGATTCTACAAATCTGCAAAGTTTGGTCGAAAACGGGGAAGGAGGATGGCACCTCGCACGGTTTTCTTCTTATTTTATTGCAAGAGGCCATCCACAAAGTGAGTGCTGCGAAATTGTTTTCACCACACTTCACTTCGGGCAAACATTTTCAAATCGCTTCAGGCAATATATTAGGTCGGGTAATTAATACGATTTGGACCAATGATGTCGTCCGTAACACGGTTAAGATTGCTGGAGACTCCATAACCAGAACAAATCAATTGGGCATCCATATGTCCGCCTCTCCACGATATTTCTTTATATTTCTTGCTCCACAACAAAATCTTTGCAATAATGATAGGTCGCAAGCGGTTTGGTATCATCGAGACTTGTCTCGAAAAATTAGCATGTGCGCTCTCGCGCAGGTGTGCGTGGCGGGAAATTCTAAAACTTACTTGGGTGCAAGATCCGAGTATCGTGAATCGTGATGTGAGGATCCTTGATATGCGTCGGCTATTCTTTCGCTGCCGCTATAGTTACCCGCCGGACCATCATAACTCTCTACGTACGCATTGGTATGTTGCCTGGCATGTGATACATATTTCTTGTCGTGGACTCTGTAAATAGAGAAATTATATATGTCACGTGAACAGAATGAATGTCGCATTTCGTCGCATCTGCCTGTAAAAACTTAATATAGTCACAGGTATATTACATAACATCTCGTTGATTGGGATGAATGGTTGGCGAAGTATTAAGACGTTAGGCTACTGTGAAAAATTCAAAACTCTCGTTCGTCGCTTGAGCCAACTCAAATGAAAGAGGAAGATCCAACATCTGGTGCAGGAGGCGTAGATTAACGATTAACTTATGATTATAACGATAGAACTGCTAGTAAACCTGACAAAACGTTTTTCTCGAAACTATGTTTTTTTAAACGGTGTACACGATTTGTCGACATCGACCGAACAGATTGACTTGAAATTTGGCACACTTATTCAGTTAATAGGAGTTTAGTCTTGCCTGTCGTTATTCTTCTTCATTTTTTTTCATTATTATTAACAATAAGTCATTTTTTCTCGAAAAATCGAAAAAATAATTCAAACATTTTTTGTTTGATACTACGATAATAAACACGATAACGAAAAAAGCTCGGTAAAGTCTTAGACAATACTATATATTTTAAGAATTGTTTTGTTTCGTTTTAGATCAACCGGTGGACGAAACAAAGTAAACCGTTGAGACCCTCACGTTCGACGGTCCGTCACGAGATAGTTTATAACTTCTTTAATTATTAATATTTTAAAATGAAATTTGGCACACAACTTTTTTAATGTACATTCAAATAAATGTCTCAACGATTTTTCAATTATCTTACTTATTCCTTCGGGATTAATTTCTCAAATAACCCTGATTTTCCGGCCGTCACAGTAGCCTAACCCCTTAAGCCCGGCGAGTATATCTTTCTCTATGCAATTAAATTATACTTATTTTTTTCAACTGTGGAAATAAATTAGCAACTAAAAGTTACTGTAGCAGATTGGGGCAGAAAAAAAGGATACGTGACCGGTAGTTAGTCAGTACGACTGATGAATAGACGTGTTTGTCGAAATACTACAGCGCTTGATACCTTTTTTTTTCACGTTAAATATGTGCTACGCCTCACATTACAATCGTGTGACGAGTTCCGTCCTGATAAAGGGCATGCGACACAGCTGTTTCTACCGAAAATATTAACTGCTACAATCTCAGAAGCGAAGAAGGTCTAAGACAGACAAAAACTTGTTCACTTTGCGACAATAATAATACTACCTTTGAGTAGCAATTTTCTTGTGCTCGAAATTGGTATTGCTCCAGAGAAATGAGGTAGAAAAATGTTAAGGTACAGGTGTGCCACAACGTCTTATGGCGGAGAAATTGTCAATTCGGGAGGATATGTTAGAGTTACGATTCAAGGAAGTGAATATTGCACCTATTTTCCGCAGAATATGGCATTTCGCAATATAGATTTCGTACATCGATTCTACAGGTAATTAAATATTAATTTATTATTCACTTATATGTGTGAGGCATTGCATTTTCCGTCCTGCGAATAGAAGGCCACTCAAAAATCTTTTATAATGATGAAATTACATCATTGTTTGGTTATTAACAATATATAGAGACTCTTAACGTTTCCTGCGTCAATTCTGTTTGACACAGATGTTTATATTGTGATGACAATGATGTTTTATTTATACATTTATACACAAACATGTTTCCCGAAGTTCACGAATAGTAAAATCCCCGAATATTAAGAATACTAAACATGACAAATTGAGTACGCATACTAACAAATGAAAAGTGCGGTTATACGCCTCCACGCATTTGAGGCTGCGCAAAACATTTCTACACTTATTACGCAAATGCGCGATTAGGTATCTTGGCACAAAATGTAGAAGTGCGTATGTGCGTTTGTGTGTGCATACATAAAGTGTCATATGCGTGCACGTCTGAGAGTTACGGACAAACATTCGCACGTAAATGACAATTTAGCATAAATTGACGACCCGGGATGTAAGTGAATGTCATATTTGACAAGGTTTTTGTAAAAATTCACAATTATTTGTCCAGCCTAATGCGAGCTCTACACAATGGCTCATCATAGCCCACCGCGCGATGGCCGTCGTGTGGATGAGTCACAGCCATAGATGGTCATCGCGCGGTCAGCCATGACGGGCCATCGTGCAGAGTTCGTATTGGATGAATCAAACCTAAAGAAACTACACTTTTTCAACGACTTTTCGATCGCTAAAAATAAATTAGAAACCGCATGTATGCTCTCTAAAACTGCTACAGCGTTTTTTTCTTTCATCCCGCTCTCCGTGCGCAGTTCCAAACTTTCGCAATTTTATTCAATTTCTGCTTTTTGTCGATCAAAAAACAATAACTTTACGAAAAGAATGCGACATTTTCTCAATCGCGATTTACAAAGAGCTAGATTTACGCTTTAAAATATTGTTTTATTTTCTCCGTCATTATTCAACACAGAGATACAGTGGTACAAACAAGATTGATATTGTGCCGAAAAAGGTGTTCCTCCGATTGTTGCGCTTAGTGCACATTTTTTGTCAATGCAAAATGATACGTTTTCAAATCCTATAGCACCACTTATTGACTTTCAACAGAACAAAGCAGATCATCATTACAGTATAAGTTTATAAATGTTTTATTTTAAACTTATTTCATAAACGCATAAAAATGAATTACGTTGAGAACTGATTTTACACGTGAAACTGAATATAATACCACTGAGAAAATTTGAAAACACGATTAAAACAATGTAAACCTGATTCCTTTACCAATTTCTTTAAAAAGCGTGCCCCATATGAACGTGGTTCCAGACATTTCCCGATACGCATCCTAACACCGTGAGAAAATAGTTTACTTATAGAAAAGAAATACATTTATTTGGCACGTTTATTCAAATATTCATCAGTTACAACATTTGTTAGCTGTTAAGAAATATTCGCGTTCTCATGATAACATTTTATAGCCATAGTATTTCTTTGAAAAGAATGATTGACTTGATCACTTTTATTTCTCTTAACTCAGCAGATGATTCTGGTCATCGAATAACGAGTTGAAATTGTGATATGAAAATACAGTTCAAAGGAGTAGAGATTTTGTCACAATTAATATATTTAGATTCGGGGTGGTTAACGTATAGTTGCCGCGACTATCCTGTGTTCAATGCAAATGTCATAAGCATGTCATAGCAATTAAGTGATCTTCATTCAAAACGACTATCTCGGCCGCATTTGAGCCAACGGTCACACAGTTGACGCGACAACTTCTCTATTTAACGCAAATAAGGATTGATCAACTATTAATGAATGTGTATTAAAGATGTTGGCCCAGTAGTTCTTCGAGATAACAGTCGTACACTTATTGCACCCTGTTAATAGTTAACAAATAACTTAAAAAATCGACGACTCGACTCAAATAATGATTTGCTAATAGTTAACAAATCGGTACTTGAGATAAGTGTCGTACATTTGGCAAGACCGTTTACTTTGTACACTACCAGGGCCCTTTGTCGCTCAAGCTCGTTCGTGCGCAGACGCGATGTAGATACGATCGAGGTAGACTGGAGACTGTGCGTGACCGCATGTCCACTTACCTAGAGGATATCAGTTTGTGACCGTGAAAATTTAAATTTATTTTCTGCGCCGATGGCATCAATTAACGATTTGCTTGTTTTGTGGGACCTGTCAAATCTTTAGGAAACTTTCGAAAGTATACATAGAGAATATTAAACTATGCATTACAGCAAGGGTGGCCAAGGCGTCGACCGCGAGACCGGTCGACCACCTATTTTCTATGAGAGTTGTTCCTAGCTCTACGACGGATTGATGCTACCATCTTTGTTGTCCTCCGATTAACGGGCTTGCTTTTTGTAGAGGACAAATCGTTGTCCAACGATCTGTCCTCTACAAGTAGCAAGAAACAACTCTCATTTTCCATGAGAGTTGTTCCTTGTACACTTGCCCACTAGCATTTTAGCGCTACATTGATTCAACTGCATATTCATCTGCCGAAAATCAATAAATGGCTTTGTCCAAATATTCATTTGGTAACTATACACGAATCTTGATTTGTGCGAATATAAAATATCGTTCGCTCAACTATCCTTTACTTATCCACTGATAACACTGAATAAATGCCTCAGTTATAGGAAACAAGTATTTATAGTATATTAATGTAAAGCATTGGGTTAGAACAAATGTATATCCATTGGCTGTTAAGAACGGGTATGTTCCAATAAAGTACCGATTTCTTAACTATTACCAAATCTTTATTCGTGACAATTCAGATGCTCAAATGAATGATTCATTAATTGTAAGAAGATATTTATTTCGCCATATCCAACTTTACCATTTGTTAATAGTCAACAAATCCTGGTACATAGAAATATATTGTCTTCTCAGTGCATGATACGGGTTATATTTTTGTTAAATTTAATGGAGACCAAATTAACATTCGACCTGTAATTTTCTTTCTATCCGTGGGCATAAATTTGTAATTACTCTCAAATTTTCATCGGACATTTCGATGTGATTGAGTAATCAATTGATACGTTCTTCGGGAAATTGATTGTATCCGGCAATAAGAAATATCCTATGTTCATCTCCATGAAACAGGCTATATGTATGCCTCGATGTATGATCGAGAGATCGATTCAACAGTAGAGCTGTGAAAGTGGAACAAACTAACTTCCGCATTTATAATATTAGTTACGAAGTTAGGATTAACGAAGGTCTATGACGCAGACATTACGAATAAACAAAATGCTCTTACTAAATTATACCTCATTCTTGCTCCTAGAGATTGGATTGTGCAGCCTTATTTTCTCGAAGTATAAAACAATGTGTTAACACTTTCAAGTATAGTTGAGCACCTGGCCAATAAATGTTGAGGGATAACGATTCATAATCGTTTGTATCCAATATAAGTTAAACTTCAAAGGTTCAACAAGTTCTTACTACATTATTTTTAGGGGGGGGGGGGGGGGGGGGGGACGCGATGTATGCAATTTATCACAGTCTTGTATGAAAAATCGCGTATTGCGCGAAGGTTTAACGTTAATATCCGTAGTAGTTATGACTATAGAAGATATTAGTTGTGGCTGAATTTACCTTACTTGATTTAAACTCGTCGTAAATCGTCTAGGTTCAAATCTTTTATCTCTAGCAAACAATGAAGTCAAACTCGCGCAACTTTCGAAGTAAAATTTTGAATGGAGTTATCGACAACCAAAACCATTAGTATTTTTAAATATTTATCGGTGAAACCCTCGACCGAACGTGCGACTTGTCGCACGTTCGTTCAATAAAAATTTTGGATCACGACAAGATACATTGTAATCGTCTTTCAACAAAGCGTGGGTTGGTACTTTTCTTTTTTGGGTAAATGTCTAGGATCAGAGCTGATATTTTTCAGGGTACTTTCTTATGATTGTACAACTCGGCGGAAGACAATTTCTCAAACAAACCCAAACAAAATATATTTTACACGCACACGCACACGGACACAAAAATCTGCTGAAAACGCCTAAGCGGCAGTTTTTTCATGGATGCGTGCGTGCGCGCGCGCGTGTGTGCGTATGCCCTACTCTCACGTCGAAGTGTTCTAAATCCGCAATTTCGTTGCATGTTTTCCCAATTAAAATAAACCCAAAATTTATCAAATTACTAAACATTGTTAGCCTCTGCCGACGAAATATCATTAGTGGAGACCGATGGAAGCAGCTCATGGCAAAAAACAAATTTTGTTGACGTTTTTGGTCAGATGCCCCGCTCTCACGATGGACCCGCGAAACGGCTGTCTCGTTTACATTTATCGCAGCTCGGTCGATGTATGACGCTGCCTCTTTAGAGAAGAAGGCGCACATGCAACGCGCGGCCCATAAGTGCGAGAGATACATAAAAGCGAAGGAGACGGATATGAGGTGTGTGCACTTTCCTCTGAAGGGCGTAATCGCGAGCCAGTTCAATCAACTCAGTGGAAAGTTTTTGTAAGCTTTTCTATAAATTGTTATGCATTTATTATTATTATTATTTTCAATGATAAAATATGGATGGTACTGCCGTATGTGATGTGACCAATTATGCTCAATTTCAATGCGGTGTATTTTTATGAATTCGGTTCCAATAATTATTGCAATGAATGATCTAACGATGACCAGGGCATGGCCATCCGTATTCGCTGATACCCTTAAGTTTGCCCGATGTTAGTGAACAGCTACAATATTCAGACAAAAGTGGTGTAATCCGTTAAGGGATTAGACTACTGTGCAAATGACGAACACTCGTTCGTCGCTTGAGGCAGCCCAAATTGAAGAGGATGGTGCATGAATCGCAGATTAAAGGTAAACTTATGATTACAACGATCGAACTGTTACCAAGGAACTATGTTTTTCAAAGTCGTGTACATGATTTCTCGACATTCAATGAACGGATTGACTTGAAATTTAGTACACTTATTTAGTGTAATAGTAGTTTAGTCTTGGCCGACGTTTTTCTTAGCATTTTTTTCATTAGTTATAAACAATAATGATGACATTTTTGCTCGAAAAATCGAAATAGAAATTAATTTTTTTTACGATCCAAATATGTTAACAAAAAAAGCTCGGTCAAGTCTCAGCCAATATTATCTATTTTAAGAAAAAAATTTCGTTTTTTTTTTGTTTCAGATCAACCGGGGTTGCCAATATTAAGTACACACCGTTGACGCCCTGACGTTTAAACGTTCTTCACGTGATTGTCTATAACTTCTTTAATTATTAATACTTTTTATGAAATTTGGCACACAATTTTCTTGATGTACATTCAAATAAATATCTAAACGTTTTTCAATAATCTTACTTATTCCTTTGAATCTAATTTTTTCAAATAACCCTTATTTTTGAGTCGTTGCAGTAGCCTAACCCCTTAAGCTCTGGTCTTATAACGCAATAATACTTCCTAGAACCAGTGGCTCATCTTACTGCCCGATTATGACATTCAGAAGCAATGACGACTTTCTTGTCGTTTTTCTCAAAACGCTTCATACAATGGAATTTCTTTATTCTTTTCTACCTCATCCAACTGTATTAATTTATAATGACTGTATTCATTATATAACTGTATTAATTTATAATGATCACACTGTAAAACATTCTTTAGACTATAATAATTGTCAAGTGTTTCGAGTGGCGCAGAATCTTCCTCACGCATAAGCTGGGTGCAAAAGCAACAACCCGTGAAACTCATCGGTGTATAAGCCGGCAAAATGTGGTTGAGCCAATTCATCATGCATTTTTGTTTGTGCATTACCAATTGCCATGCTAAATCCCGCGTTTATTTACGAAAAATACTCACTGAGCAAGAGGTATGTTATCCCTGTCTGCGTACGCGTCATACAAATATTCACTGAAATGTATCGTAATATATGCATTTATATTTCCGACAGACACAAGGAAGTTTTCGATCTTATAACGTCTGATCCAAATATATTGTACGTCGCACCTATAGAGATTTGTTTCTGATTGATCCGAAAACCATTAATGAATTATTCCAAGACGATATTAATCTCGTAACCGGCTTGAGATCGCAAAATTTTCAAAATGCAATTGTATTGTCACAATGTAAAATAGTTCAGGGACACCTATGATGGCGTATAAGATCGAAAGGTGTACGAGGCAAGACTTCAATTATTGAATATTCGTTTTAGCGAGATTAAATGATAACGCGACAAGTGACGGGCGACATGAGGCGTAATACACACGAGCGTTAAGATGACATTGTAACATCCGTTGGGGAACTATACTGCTTTATATTTTAGGGCACCTACTTGAAACATGCGTATCATGAATTTATGCTAAAGTTTAGAATCGTTAGTAGAATTCAAAGCAAAAGTTGAGTTGCGAGAAATATTAGAATGTACGTGTTTTCCACTGTGGTAGCTATCCTTCAACTTGCGCATCCTTCCTCGGACATCCGTTCAAATAATCATGTGTTGCGCCACAGCCCATCTTAAAGTTTGTGTATACTAAGTTTAAAATTCGCGATGAAAATTGTCTGCGAAAATTGATTAGGCTAGTATGAGATCCGTCTTCGTGAATGATGTTGAAGTTCATCGTTGGAATGCAACGGAACTTAATTTATTTTTAATTGTTGACATTTATTTTTACCGATTTTAAAGTACGAAAATAACTCGAACGGCTCTCCCTATCCTTATTAGAGTTTTACGATCTCGATCTAGTAAAATAAATTACATTTTAATGAAAAATAGAAAGGATCTTTCGTTGCACTCCAATGATGCAAACTTCCACGCCATCTTCGTGCACGAAGATCTTTTGTGTCCTCCAATGATGCCCGGCTCATTTCCAGAATTTTTAGAATATCGACAAGCTGAATAAAATTGAGTATAAGTTAATCACGATCGATCAAATATTGTGTTACATGGAAGTGTAATCGTTTTTGTAAATTAAATTGTTGATGTCGGACAAGCTTGCAAAAAGAGGTAGTATCTATAAAACTAAGTAAATAAAACTTCATACGTTAAATTATGGAGAAACAGCAGAACACACCCAAGCAGATGATATGAAAACTATTTGATACGTTAAACATTTGATACAGCTCATTGCGTTGAACGGTCTCAAACACTTATATTTGACCGATAATTTTCGTATTCAAAAATGTTTTCAATATTTATTCACGGGCAAATATCGGAAGAGAGTATTGACCGGTAACGGGTGAAAAAAAAAAACTTTTTTTAATGAAATGTTTGCATCCACAAAGAGCATATCAATTTATGGCAATCCAAATCGATAACGAAATTCATTTGAAAGCAAAGAGAAGTATCTTTTCTTTCTCTCTCGTTTGGACACTTCTGGATTAGCAATCGTTGTCAAACAAGGAACCTAAGAACACTAACCAAAGTACAACGAACGTCGAATGCATCTTTACGATAAGTTTTCTGTGTACCACTAGTACACATGTCTCGAGATACGGCGCGGATATATTCAAATCTATTAAAAATAGCAAATTACAAAACACTGTTTACAAGTCAAACTTTGGATTCAGTTTGTGAATAAACTGAATCCAAAGATCCGGTTACATTATTTGACCAAATGAGCGGATGTTATTTATGAAATAAAAAAAATTAATCAAGAAAAAGTTGCAAACGTTGAGTTTTGTCCGATTCATAATTTCATCACTATCGCCAATTCGATTAAATTTTGCCTCCATTATTTTAAACATGAATTGATGTCTCAACAACTCCCAGTTTAACCTTTAAGTCCAATCTAATTTAAATACAATCTATTTTACACTCACGAAAGGAATACATTTTTTAAAGAATTCTTGGGACCACCAAATGTCGATCACACCCGTTTTGGAATCAAATCGATTTTGCTAGAAATTTCCGTTCGACTTTTCCAACAGTGAACTCTAGATCCCGACAGAAGGTCAATTTTTCATGTTTTTTTTTGTCTTCAAATACTCGAAGTACAGTGTAGGAGCTGTATTCTAGTAATGCAATCACCTTCGATCGCAAACACACGTATCTGTGTGCTTACAAAAACACATTAGTTACACGTAGTTAAGCTACTACGTCGATCAGTTAAAACCTTATTGCTTCGATTTTAAGCATATCAAAAATGTTTTTTGCGTATTAAATATTCGGCCGATTCACAGCTGTATAGTTGCAATGAGAATGACGCGTTCAAGTGTCATACCTAAGAATCATCCGGGGAATAAAATATTTTTAGCAATATATGTTTGAAAAATGAATACTTACGACTCAACAAGAGGTCCCGGGTATGGATCGGACTTCTGATAAAGAGATCCCAATTTAACGCAGAGCACTATTGTGGGTATAAACAGGATCAAGCACCATCCAACACTCGCCCAAAAACCATTCTACAAGAAAATAAACAACCTTTTAGTTCTTAAATTATGTCGTGGGTTCCTCACCTTCGAGACTTTAACATGCTCAAATATGAAATCTTTCGGTTTCCGAAAACATTTTAACACTCACAAACGGATCCAAGACTCGGTTACAGCCTGCAACAAGAGTGGCATTATATGCGTTCGATACCGGACCGCATCGTCCAATTTGATCTCGTATGCTTTCTATCAAATGTTCCAAAAATTCGTTCACTCGCTGAATCAAAGCATCTCCAAATTTTGTTGCTAGCTGCAGTTGAAAAATGTATGTATTAGATTATGGTGCATCAATGGGAAGTGTAAGCAACGGTTGATTCGCTGCGAATTGTAACGTGAAAATTAAATTTCCAAACGCAAATATAACATACGTACTCGTTATGTGAGGTATAATATTTGTGAATTGTTAGAGGTACCATATGTGGGAATTATAGTCTGTATGAATCGTTCAGTTCGTGGGAATCGCAGATTGAAGTTAACCTCAAGGTTACAACAATAGAACTGCTCGTAAAAATTCAAACGCGTTTTTCTCGAAACTATGTTTTCCAAAACGGTGTACACGATTTCTCGACATCTAATGAACGGATTGACTCGAAATTTGATACACTTATTCAGTGTAAAAGTCTCGATAGACTTTTTTTCTTCTTAACATTTTTTTGATTAGTTATAAGCAATAACGGTATAATTGTCCCTCACAAATCGAAAAAGAAAAAAAAATGATGATTGAAACGCAACAATTAACAATAATTGTCTTTTTTTCTCGAAAAATCGAAAAAATAATTCAAACCTTTTTTGTTTGATACTACGATGATAAACACGATATCGAAAAAAGCTCGGTAAAGTCTTAGCCAATATTATACATTTTAAGAAAAAAGTTTTTTTTTCATTTCAGATCAACCGGGTGACCAAAATCACGTACACCGTTGAGCCCCTCACGTTTAAAGGTCCTTCGCGAGATTGTTTATAACTTTTTCAATTATTTATATTTTTATGACATTTTGAATACAACTTTGTTAATGTTCATACAGATAAATGTCCAAATGAGTTTTCAATCACCATCCGTATTCCTTCGAAATCACTTTCTTTAATAACCTTGCATGTAGCGTCATTACACTAGCCTAACCCCTTAAAATCAACTCTGCGAATGCTTGTGAGTCACCCGAGATGATATACATTTCCAAGAGTGACTTTCCCGAAAACATTCTAGGCACTTGGTAAATTTGTTCAATTACTTAAATGCGAATTATTTGAGAACTAGTTTTACCCTTCAGTTTCGCTCGCGTGTATGCCAGGAATGGGTCTTAAGGTCATATAGTTTTAAGGGTTATGAGAAATACGTCTTCAATCGTTGAAAACGAAATACCTCTTCTATCTTGTTAAAAAAACCGTTTCCAATATAGTTTAATAAATACTCGCAATCACATTACCAGATAAACAAAAACTAAAAATCACTCTAGATAATGGCCAAAGCCAATAAACGCGCTGTATACTAGGTTAAATGGGGGCTACCGTATAAATAGTGTGCCGCGCGTCACCGTCGTTCCAAAAATAAAATCACATTTTCTCAGAATCTGCGTAACGGACCTAGATGAAACAAAGCGCAGGAAAATTCTGAAAGTGTTTATTTTCACATACCAAAGGTTGAGGCAAAATGCTTAAGCCGTTCTCACGCCAACTTAGCTCAAACAGATAAATTTCCAAAAATCATAAACATCACAGCATCGCTTTCTCACCCTACCAGCTTAATTTCAGCCTAAAAGTAAACGAATGTAGACACCACATGTCTGGTTAAAATTACTATTATAAAGAACAAACCAGTCAGTTAATAGAATACTAATTTTCTGCAGATTTTATGATACATTAGAAGCTACGGTCAAATAAATAAAACGGAAATAATGAGTTATGTCACCGAAACTTCATTATATTATTGTTGAGGAAACTAGTTGGAAACAAATTATTTTCACTTTTCAATACCGATGTGGTGAAATGGTTTTGGAAGCGAGACAAAAAAAACAAACAGCGTTTACATTCAGACCATGTCCGTGCGTGCCTCTGTTTATACCCGTGCGTCTATAGTATGAGATTATATTAAGTCTTGTCATTTCAGACATACTACACCTACCAAGCAGACATTTCTTACACACGCTCATCAATCGCTGTCGCTTATTAGTTACACATATTGGGTTTTTCGGAAAGTTTTTGCCGATTTTTCAATGGGTCACCTACCGAAAATCAACACGAACTTTCGGCACGGACAACCCATTCTATAAAATGCCATTCTATGAAACCCACGCAAATATTTGCGTAGATTTGATAGTATTCGTAAAATTTTGAGAAAGGTCTGTTAGAAACATAACGCGTATCATGGTAAGACGACTCAATAAAATACGGCGTAATAAAAGCATGTTTCTTATCGAATTTATTATATAAAAGAGATAAGATGATTATATTTTTTTAATTCAACATCATTGATTAAAAAACCCGGGTTCTGTGGTTCGGAGGCTATCAAATTAACGCGTTCTACACAGCTACTATCAAACGGTCTTTGAAATTGAAGTCAGAGGGTGAATTTTATCATGATGCGCCCCTGACTACAAAGGTCGCTTTGATGCCCTTCTCCGGTCCGTCGAAACTCATACATGTGCGACGGCTTGAAAAACTGAAGAACACGTCTTACTTAATCCGCTGTTCTTAGAAGTGAAATAATAGAAGGCATCAGATTTAAATTAAACATAACCGAAAATGGTTTGTGTGAAGTTCCGAAAAGGTCCAACCTCTGATCAGGCTGAAATTTTACATATACCTTCCTTTTAATATCTTAAGAGATCCCCTAACAGAATTTTTGGCGACGCGCCATAGTTTTCGAGATATCGTTTTTTGAATTTTTTTTAATGCCTTCCTTCTATATCTATAGCTGACTGGCTCGGCTCTTGCTATACCCATATATGTTATCGCGCTCTCTGTTTTGTGCTGATCTTCGTTAAGCGTGGACGATATAAACCTTTCCACCATCGCTACTCCGACCGGTTACCTAGAATTATAAGGTCACGCCCACGCTAGCATTCTACGCGCCCCACGGTTCCACACGCACATCCGAGGTACCCTGCGCCCACACCAGTGTTCCGCGCACCCCACAATTCTGATCGCACATTCGAGGGCCCCGCGCCCACACCACTATTCCACGCACCCCACTATTCCACACGTACACGAGGTGCCCTGCGTCCACGCCAGTGTTCCAAGCACTCCACTATTCCACACGCACATCCAAGGTGCCCTGCGCCCACACTAGTGTTACACGGACCCCACAATTCTACTGGCACATTCGAAGGGCCCGTGCCCTCGCCAGTGTTCCACGCATCCTACTATACCACACGCACATCCGAGGTGCCCTGCACCCACACCAGTGTTACACCCACCCCACTATTCTACTCGCATACTCGAGATACCCTGCGCCCACACCAGTGCTCCACGCACCCCACAATTCTACTCGCACATTCGAGGGGACCCGCGCCCACACCAGATACCAATATTACATGGACACACTCGGCATGCATACCACAAGCACACTCTCTATACACCACTAATTCTCCATCAAACGTCAAAATAAAGTCAGCGTTACACCGTAAACGACGGCGATGTCGCGGGAAAAGCGGGGAAGGGGCTAACGCGTGGACTACGCGAAAATCAGCACAAGACGGAGAGCGCGATAACGTATATAGGTAGAGCAAGAGCCGAGCTGATCAGCTATAGATGTAGTAGGGGCGGAGGAAATTTTTTTTTCAAAAATCGATATCTCGAAAACTATGGCGTGTTGCCAAAAATCTTTTTAGGGAATCGCTTAAGATATTAAAAGGAAGGTCTGTGCAAAATTTAAACCCGATCGAAGGTTGGACCTGTTTGGAACTTTATCCGATGGTTTCTCTGCGAAGGCATGTTCAATAAGGAAAAAGGAAAATTATTGAACTACTTTTCAAACTTTCATTTATTCCATCTTGCATAAAAGACATGTAAGTCGATTTGGATAGAATGTATAGGACTATATATATATATATATATATATATATATATATATATATATGCATTTTCGATACGTGCGTTAACCTGATGCGAGTCTCCGACTTATGCTTTATTCCCACCCCACATCTTCAATCTAACTATTTTCAAAAGTGGACAAAATTTCAGGACAGAAGATGGTTTAAACTGATGCTCTTTTTCCCCTAGGAGCCTATATGACCGTAAGTAATTGTTTCCTCCCAATCACATTATAACAGAAAACTTTTTCGCTGCTCGTCGTTGAAAAGTTTTAAAGTTCTATAAAACTGACAATAGTTAAAAAAATGCTTTTATAGAGAAGGAACTTTACTAGGGTACAGTCCGCAGAACAAAAATTGGAAAACCTAAGTCTAACAGGTTTTTCAATACCTCTTTCTTTTATTTATTCAGTTAGTTGTTTTCAAATCATGCATATTTGAGGACATATGTAAATCTCGTAGATGGTAGTTGACTATATGTGAGAAATATCTAGTTGACATATTATTTCTAAAGTGTGATTCTACATGACAATTTAATAAGAATACATTTTTTTGCAAAAGTAAAGCGTTGTTTATATTTCCCTAAAAGTCCCGGGCAAAAGCTAAAATTGCATATTTAGGACTTTATATGTAGAAAACGTTTCAAGAATAAACGACAATTGCTTATTAATCTAAATGTGAATAAACGTTTTTTCTAAGCAGCGAGTAATATAAATTTGACATTTACAATGATATACCTTGCAATACAATTGGACAAGTTTCCTCTTTACAAATGATTATGAACTTGAGTTATTTTCCTTACACAATTATCACTTTTGTCGAGATTAATTATAAAGTTTAATTTGATTCGATAGAGAGACTAAAACAAGAGGTTATCTTTCTAGCTCCAAATAAGAACGTCTAGAAAAAAAGACTTCTGCTTCAAACAAACAGGAATATTTAGAATGTTTAAAGAAGGCTGAGCGACTGAGATAGAGTACATCGGAGATTTACGCCAGATTGGAGGAGTACTTTTGCAGATGAGCGTGAAATGAATGTTTATACACTAGGACCTCAAATTGGAGAACATCGAATTAAGCACGAGTTCCCACCACACTGAATGGGCGCGGCGCACGGTAAAATCGCAGCTCCCGCAGTGGCTCTGTTGGTACGAGATTAGCTCCGCACCGTCGAGGGCACATTCTCGATTTACGCAAGTGCGGGGCACGGCCGGCTTCATCACAATTCTCTAAATCGAGGTCGCAGTAGGAACGTTATTGGCACTTAAATAATTATATCTATAATACACGAATTGTAGATAGCCATTGGGACTTCGTTTTCAATTGTATACTGTATGCGGGTATTTTGATGCGAAACTGCAAAGGAACCCGATGCTTTTTCTGTGACGCACACTAATATAAGTATGCGTCTTTAGAATATTTTTGACGAGTTTGGGTTTAGTTAATCCCTCGCTCTGACGAGTTGTACGCATAGTTAAGGGGTTAGGGTACTGTAAAAGTTTCAAAAAATCGCTCGACGCTTGAGGCAACCCAAATTGAATAGAAAGGTTCAATATTTGGTGCAAGAATCGCAAGTTGAAGTCGAACTTATGATTACAACAATGAAACTTCAAACGCGTTTTTCTCGAAACTGTTTTTAAAAATGGTGTACACGATTTCTCGACATCTAATGAACCGATTGACTTAAGTACCCTTGTTCAATAAAAAAAAAACCCAATTTTTTTTTGATTATCGAAACACGATAGCAAAAAAAGCTCGGTCAAGTCTTAACCAATATTATATTTTTTAAAAGACAAACTCGTTTTTTTTTCTTTCTGATCAACCGGGTGGCCAAGATCAACTGAGCCGTTGAGCCCCACACGTTCAAAGGTCCTACATAAGATTGTTTGTGACTTCTTTAATGATTAATTTCGAATGAAAGCTGATGAACAACTTTGTTAACGTACATACAGATGAATATCCAAACAATTGTTCAATCATCTTACTTGTTTCTTGGAAATTAATTGTTTTAAATAACCCTGATTTGCGGGTCGTCGCGGTAGCGTAACCCCTTAATAAAATACTTACATGTTGTACGTATTCCGGTCCAGCCTCGTTAAGAAATTGTTGAGCTGCTATGACCTCGTTTACTAAGTTGTGAATTGCCTCGGCCATTGAACCATGATTGAATTTTATATGCTCTTGAAGCTTCAACGCACTTTTCGTGAGCTGTTCGCTCAGCGCAGCCATTGGCATCACGAGGTCTCTGTGATAATGTTCCAAATCATGAGCATTTTTCTGAAGGCTATCCCTCACGGATTCTTGACCATCGGGGAGTTTATAAGAAATATCGCGAAGCTTTTCCGCCAGATGTTCCAAATTAATATTGGTTATGTTGTCTTTCAGGAGCTCGGAGTATTGGTAAAATTTGATGTCGCTCAGGCCGCTCTGTGCGAGGTCATTGAGTTTCAAGGTTGCGCTCTCACTCAATATCACAACGCCCGGTGATAGATTGATCATTTTCCGCAGTTGATCAATCGTACTATTTATAGCAAACCTCTCGGCGTATTTTCTCAACGACTCCAAGTCCATCGTGTATCGAAGTTTTAGCACCTTGTAGAGCGTCTCATTGGCATGGCACGTACTGCAATTCAAGTTCATAAATTATTCTCGCAAAAACTGTAAGTGACGGAAAAGAATTTATAAAATGAATAATAACCAGAATAATTTATACTAACGTAACTATCCAGTCCATGTCGATGTCAGCTTCGGGATATTCGGGATATAGCAGTCTTTTTATTTGGACAATATCATCTACCAGTGCGAACATACGATTGTCTTTGGGATCTTTGAGCGGTTCGCAGATTCCTCGTTGCGCAACCGCGCCAGAAATCATGTGAGTCACCGTTATAACCATAAGAATACTCGTAAAGAGAAATATTATCCAAACAGCCCTGAAAATAGAGTAAAGACGAACATAAATACATAATTGATTATCGGTAGCGCAATAGAAGAATAGTACTTTGGTAAACGAATCTCACATCATAAGGAATCGCGCTCCAGCACCTTTGTTGCAGCAATCATCGCCGTAGCCATCGGGGCGTTTACCGCAAATACCACATAGGAGGCCAAAAGTTAAGCACATTAACACGGTCAACAAGACTCCTGATACAGCTAGTCCGAGATAATATCTGTATAAGAAAAAACCCAATCAATTGATGTTTTTGTGCCGTGAAAGATAAATGACCGTCATCAACGAAGGTTTTGCTGCGGAAGAGTTGCTTTATTGATAGAAATTATTTTTTTCCTAGATATTTAGAAGACAACTTTTGGATTTCATTTTCGAAGTTTTACATAATGCAAAATATTCCCTCTATTAAGGCACCAACATTGAGACATGGTACTTGGGGAATTGGGTGAGCGTTTAATGTAGTTATGTGACAGAGAGAGAGTAATCTTATTTGCCATATTCCTCCGATACGGAAGGCATCATATACTATTTTAAAGCGAAGCGTTGCACCGGCAAGCGATGCTTGGCCCTTTGAGATGACCGTTTTGCAGATTCAAAGTTTTCTCGTAAACAACGGGCATTTCTAAAGGATGGAGAAAACTACTACATAGTCTGTAAAACGACAGAGTATATCTCGTCCGTTTGATCCAAATGTAGTCCGTCGAGGAGAAAAGTATAATACATCGCAAAAATAACGAGAATTAAATTCTATGCATCTCTGATAAAATTGTATTTGTGTTACTTGCGTGTCAAATTCCAACCTGATCATTGGGGCTGAGTTTTTTTGCAATGCACAGCGGATAATAATATCTTGGTATTGTTCGTTGCAGATTTTACCGGAGGTAAATTCGAAGATGTATAAATTGACGCGAAAAAAGAAGCAACTGTAAAAATGGTTCTTTACCTGTACTGAGAATATTGATCTATGTGATCTTTCATAGTCCTAAGATGAGGTTTGTATATTCCTTTGATGTCGCGATTTATTCTGTCAATAAGTGATGTGATATTAAGCGCCACTTTAGCCAAAGCATCGCCAGCTTTTCGTATGCACGCACTGACGACTGGTATCGTTTGATTCACCGCACGTTGAATATCCTTTTGAATCTTGAGAAACGATTCCCTCCCTTGGCTGACTTCAGAAACGATATCGCCCTCCATCAACAAGGTAATGTTGCGCAACGAAGGCGTGACATCAGGTAACTGGACATAGAATGAAATGTTGATACAATCGTGATAACAGCAAAATGCAGTATCCTGTTTCAATCCCTGACGTTCTCCTATGATCGAAAAATGTTTTGACCAGAAGTGATAGGGAGGGGAAGACAATGGTCGTATTGCCATCTTTACCGGTGCAATTTTTATAGCACTTCATTGTCATGTGGATAAAGACAAGATAATGCCAAAAATAAATTGTTCCAGTCTCGTAGATCGCTAGAGTTATAGTACTTCGAAGCTGTGATCAACACTGTCGCTTCATCACCTATATTTAGCATTACCGAAGTTTTCACGGGTCTCGTGCATATCATAAAATCACTTTGCTAAATTTTTCGTTGTGCAACGTCGGCTTTTATTATAACTGCTGTTTACAAGCATTGTCCATGCTGCTTATCGTGTCTTTCCACGTTATTGGTGATTTACGCAAAGTCAGACCGCAACCATCAACCACACATAGGCACATGCATACATACAATATTAATGACATTCGAGCCTTCACTTTATATGAGCTTCGAAATGGAGGCAAATTTCAGGATCGAGATAATTTTTTATTCGTTATAATCGGCTCTATCTGACTATAATCGTGTCCCACAAAAAATATAGAATGACTTTTGAGAAACTGTTGATCTTTATTTTACGGTATGATCATAATATTTTTCCTTGAAAAGCTTACGACCCATGTTCGGATTTCTTGTCGGCCATTAGAACATGCCTCTTTAAATTTAAGACTCTGTATATACATATCTCATACGCAGATTTTGGTAGTAATTGTAATTTTTAGTGAACTACATCGAACTTTTTATCAATCGCTATGGGAATATCACAAATTTTACGGAGAATCCACAATGTTTGTGGAGTCGGAGATCTTACTACAGTTTCTCGGATATATGACATGTAAATTTTAGAAATATTTATAACAATATGATAGCAATCGCTAGAGGTATTCAACAAATGTTACAAACGAAGCGACAGTAATGAATCGTTCCGTCTATTATACTTCTAGATGCATCCAATATCTAACTTAAACATAGATAATAGTTACACTATTGAGTTCGTCGACGACATAACAATTTATATTGTGGAATATTATTAACATAATAACGGAGTGAAATAAGTGATCATAGTGCAGATCACAGTGCACTTCAAACTAAACAGTTATAAACGGAAAAGAGATAGCTGTTCTGCAGATTCCGAGTGAGCTTACACTTTTTTACCTCATGAGGACAGAATTTTATTTGGATCTATATATACAATATCCAAGCTGCGTATCCTGTTGCACATGTGTACGCTGACGATAAAAATTGAATCAACATTGAAATATAACTATTTTTTTAAATCCTTTCAAAACAGTCGTATTTTTTCAATGGTGCATAACTGCACTCCCAACTTCGAAAGTAGCGAACAAATGATTGTACAGAAATGTTGAGGGTAGGTTTTGGAAGTTCAAAGTCTTCCCTGTAACGCCCTCAAGTTATTTAGTCGATTAACTAAACCATTCATCCTGCGAAATCCGTTCAAAAATTAACTGAACAATTGAAGGTTTCCATTTTACATAACACATGATGCTATATTGAGGGAACCATGGAATCATGAGTGCCCACTTATTTTGTTGAATTAAAAAAATACTTAACACACGTGCGAACTCCTGTAGCGTTTTAATTTTGTTTGTGTATCCTAACGGCCCAAACATACCATATTTGCCTATAGAATTAAAGGATCATCTGGCTTAAGGTGATGTGATACCGATATAGGTGTACGCCTATATCGGTATATAGAACAGTTCGAAGGTCCCCCGCACAGGATACAGCATACCCCACCACACATTTGTAAATCAACTGGACGCACGAAGTACTAAACGTAAGTTGCAAATTACTTCCACTTTAGTAGGTTTTCGGTACTAAAACTCCTTAAGGTGAAAGTAATTTGCATTTTTAGTATCCAAAACGTATTAAGGGGTTAGGCCATAGCAACGGGTATAAAATCATGTGCGAATTTACCATTTCGTTCACATGAAAAAGTGATTCACTCATAAAATTAATTACACATATATTTAGTATGAATATTAAGCTGTTAGAAAATATATTAGGCTTACAACTTAGTTCGGTCGGTTTTCGAAAGATGGCTCTAGGTGCTATAAATGGTTGACGGCAACAGCTGATTTTTGCTGTATCGTGAAGTATCAACATCTCCTAACCAAATATCGTTTACAGACCTTTGAGTTTTGCGCATCAAGTGTAATTTTTACTGCGGTGAAAATGTCGAATTTCGTCCCAAATCAGCACCATTTGCGGGAAGTGTTGATTTTCTGTTTCAATTGGAAGAGAAGTGCAGCAGAAGCCCACCGAATGCTTGTGGAAGTTTATGGTGAATCTGCACCGTCGGATAAATCTTGCAGAGAATGGTTTCGACGATTTCAATGTGGTCATTTTTGTGTTAAGGACAACGAGCGTTGGGGTCAACCGAAAAAGTTTGAAGATAAAGAATTAGAGACATTACTCGATGAAGATTCGTGTCAAACGCAAAAAGAGCTCGCACAACCATTAGAAGTTATGCAACAAGCTATTTCGAAACGACTCAAAGCCACGGGATACATCCAAAAACAAGGAAATTGGGTCCCATACGAATTGGAACCGAGAGATATCGAACGACGATTTTGCATATCCGAAATGTTGCTAGAACGTTACAAAAAAAATCTTTTCTGCATCGAATCATTACCGGAGACGAAAAATGGATTCATTATGACAACCCGAAACGGAAAAAATCGTATGTACAGCCCGGTCAACCCGGAACATCAACGCCGAAGCCGAATATCCATGGTGCCAAGGTTATGCTCTGTATTTGGTGGGATCAGAAGGGTGTGATCCACTATGAGATACTAAAACCTGGTCAAACCATCACTGAAGACTTCTACAGGCAACAATTGATCCGTTTAAAGCGAGCTATAGCCGAAAAACGTCCAGAATATGCGACTAGACAAGAGTCCATAATCTTTCAACATGACAACGCTCGGCCACACGTTGCTATTGTGGTTAAAAACTATTTGGAAAATAGCGGGTGGGAAATTCTGGCTCACCCGCCTTATAGCCCAGACCTTGCCCCTTCCGGCTACCATTTGTTTCGATCGATGCAGAACGCTTTGACTGGAATACGCTTCACGTCGCAACAGGGTATCAAAAATTGGCTCGATTCGTTCTTGGCTTCAAAAGATGAACGCTTCTTCCGCGACGGAATTCATAAATTACCAGAAAGATGGGGAAAAGTAGTAACTAGCGATGGACAATATTTTGATTAATGTATTAATTCATTTTATCATTCAAATAAGTGCGTATTTTAAGCAAAAAAACGGACCGAATTAAGTTGTACACCTCATATATATATATTTTTTTCGATGTACAAAATGGCCGACTACTAACATTATCTTTTGTTATCTTTTTTTAGGCGTTCCGCGACGTGACATTTAGCATCCACAATTTTTGAACTAGAACAAAAAAACAAAAATTCTCGTCAATCTACATTAGAATACCGAGAGAAGTACGTGCGGAATTTAAAAAATATTGTTTTATTCAAATACCTACAATGAATTTTCAGTGAAAAATTTCGTATAAAACTGCTCATAAAATGAAAAGTTTTCGATTAATCAGAAATTCCGTACGTACTTCTCTGCGAAATGCAATTAGGAACATAACTTTTAAAATTGAAGTAAATCGAGTGAAAATTGTTGAAGTTATTTGTCACGCCAATTGGACAAAAGCGGTTTCGAGAAAAACGCGTTTAAAGTTTTACATATGTCTCTGGCCGTGCCAGAGGTGGGCTTAAGTCATACACGACCAAAGTCGATGAAAAAAAAATGTCTTGCTATAAATCGAACAGTAACTTATTCTTATGATGATTCTTATTCTTATAATGATAAAGCACCGTTTTACCGAGAAAACAAATCGATTTTTTGAAAATTCTATTCTGGCCTTACCCCTTAAGTTACGAAAGTTGTAAACAAATTCCTAATCTTATGACCCGTTGACATCAGCCAGAAACAAAATGATATAACGAGTTCTCATCGATTCAACCAGTTTTTTTCACCCGCCGAGGACGAAAACCGGCAACGTTGATACATTCGCCTTGTAGTTTGTTAATTTCACGGGCAACGCAGGTGGAAACTGCCATTGCACGTAATCTCACAAAAATTGCCGAAACAAACTTCCAATTTGCAAACTGTTTCAATAGATATTTGGTGAGAGTATTATTTTGGTTTAACGACACGATTTTATAATTTTTTTAAAATGCGATCGAGAGCATTCATACACAATTGCGCTCGCACGGAGTGGGAGCGACCATGATACTTATTTCAGTACACGTAACTTATCAAAAAAACGTATGCAGTCATTTTAGCTATGGGCAACGTTTCGCCGTTTTCTTGTTTCAGTATTGGCTCCGTGCAGAGTATAGAGTGGGGCTAATGAAATCTAACGCAGCACTCGCAGTGGACAAAAATTGCAATAAACTTGGCTGTGTATCTGTCAAATCTGTATGAGCGTAGCAAGAGATATTTGCAATCAAATTTAAAACATTGTTTTATTGAAAATGGGCCACGACAGTTGCTGTGTAATAAATTGCAAAAATACCGGAAGAAATAGTAAATGCAAATTTATCGATTCTCTGCAGCAAATTGGAAGTGAGAAGAACGCAACAAATGAACAGCTGTAGTTTTACCTTTAGAGAAGTAAAGTATTTGAAGAGAAAAGCGTCCAAACAATTGAGGCTTGTCTTATGACACGAGCTCGAATTATTAAACGTGTCATTTCTTTTGTCCTTAACTCTTATACGTTCCTGACATGATCAGCAGATAGCAACAGTTTTTCCTTAGATTAAGTTTGAGGTTGGAAATCAATATTGTGGGTAATACTTTCCAAGCCGGTCTTTAAAATTATGCCCATTGCGGTCTTCGAACAAATTTTTTATTATTATATTATAAAGTCCAGGAGCAACAATATACGTTTGTTAAATTGTAATAAAAGCAATTATAAAGCCTCACTTTTTCGTCTCGTAACAATATATTACAAGTAACCAAAAATATACATTTTAAGGAAATTTTACTTACATTTGTCACTTACTGAAAGGAAACGCTCCTTACCGTCTTCGGCCAGGCATTTTGATTCAATGCAGACAAATTCAATGCAATTGCGGCGCGATTTTAATTTTTATAATTTATCACAGCAATATAACAATATTCACAGAACCTTTGACAGAGACGAAAAAACTACGAACGCTATGCAGCGCTAGTGTTGTGCACGGAGCCAATACCTTCTATTTTTTAGTATATAATAGTGTCTATCGAGTGCCAAAATTCGGCCTTTTCAGATTTGTTGGCAAGCGAAACATCCGTGACATGTTCATTTTTTCTAAGTGCCGATGTCCTACCGCTATAAAGCTACTGAGTGCGTGTGGGAACATGCAGAAAATATTATTCCATAATCACTTATTTGTGCATTCATTTGATGCATCAATGTTTAATTAATATGTAGTTGTTTTTATTATGTATATTGTCCTATAATCATTTATTGCATACTACCAGGTGTGTAAGTATGAAACCGGAATTTTTGTACAGAAAAAACACGTTTATTGTAATGATATGATACAAAGTAACTGGAGATGGCTTCTCGGGTCAACTTTAACTGATCCGCCAGTTGTTGTTGTGTTTGAGCGTCGTCTTCGTCCAACAAGGCTTGCAGGTCAGCGTCTTCAAACTTTTTCGGTGGTCTTCCACGTTCTTCGTTCCTCACGTCAAAATCGCTACTTTTGAACCGTTTGAACCACTCGAAACACTGTTTTACCGAGAGCATGCTCACCAAACGCCTCCACAAGCATTCGATGCGATTCGGCTGCGGTTTTCTTCAGATGAAAACAGAAAAGTAGTGCTGTCCGCAAATCGTAATTTGTTGGCACAAAACTCGACATGTTTATCGCTAATAAACTAATGCTACTGAATGAAACTTGTGTTATTGTGAGTTGGAAATCTTTGTCGGATATCAATACAATAACAAGACACCGCTGACGTGATGTGTCGATAACTGCATCGACATCTAGCGCCACCTATGGGCAAATTCCGGTTTCATACTTACACACCTGGTAAGTTCGATGTAATTTGATAACCCGGAGTACTTCAACTCTTGTACAAGCTAAATTACTGTACTGTACACCAGCCTAGTATTCTTGCCATACAAGCTGGGTGAAGGGGGGGGACGCTTTGTTTAATATTTGATGTTTTATTAAGACGCTTCAAACAACATGTGACAAATTTATTTGTGCAGTCCTGTTCTGGAGTAGCCATGAAGAAAATTTACCAATTTATAATAAAAGTGGTCGGGGCAACATCAAGGCAATGCGCTCTGCATTTTTTCGACCAGGAAGGAGTTATTCACCATAAATTTGCTCCAAAAGGTCATACGGTGAACAAAGTGTACATTATCAAGAAGTTTTGCAACCATTACGTGTGAGGAGGAAACAGCCAGATTTGTGGAAAACTTGCGGTAGTTGTTTTGCCACAGCAACACAGCCTGCCATGCAACTTTTCTGACAATATTTCTCCATGACCTGTCTCCCTGCGACTTTCTGCTGTTCCCTTAATTGAGACATCCTCTTAACCCTTAGACGCCAAGCGAACTGATTTATCGATGAATCGGCCTGTGGTTTAATTCATTTAATATAAATATAAAAGTTCCCATTATTCATTTTTAAATGTTTATTACACTAAAATTGTATTTCATATCCTCTAAATTTGAAAAAAACAAACAGCGACAGTTTCATCCAGAAAATCGATATTTTATTCTATATAAAGCAAATTATAGAAGGTGCATATCAACTCGGCCCTGGCAGTCTTCACATATACCGCGTAGATGGGCCTGGCCACGGTCTTATATACAGGTCTGTAAGCGACCGCGATATGGTAGGGACGCTTATCCGATCCACTTTTCTTTAGATTTTGCACCACTACGTGGCATTGCTGTTGGGGAATGCGCGACAAGGACAGTATAGCTTCTGTCTGTCTCTCTAACTCTTCTGATCGAGGCGCATGCACCGTCGGCCTTGCCCCCGACCCAGTTTATTGTAAATTTTATAGGGATACGAATTTAAAAAACCAAATGAATGAATAGTAGCTTACTGAGAACCAAAATGATTCATAGACACCATCGTAATTGACGTCACCTGTGTGTCATATAAGAATTCCGTAAAACCAAGCAGCTGAAATGAACATAAACGATCTTTATTCCAAATGATCAAATCGCAGTATGCCTAAATGTAACCCCAAACTTCAGGGTTAAATTCTTGCACAAGTTTTTTTTATCTTTAGGTAATAAAAGTGTTTATTAATTCAGATACGTTGAATACTTCTTTTTATTCCCTTTTTTGTTACATTTATTCGTCACTTCCATTTTGTATACGTATTATCGGCGGTTATTTTGCAGACGCTGAAACACCAAATCACCTTCCCAATCTGCAATAATATTATCCAAACTCTCGTGTACCTAAATGTAACCATCGTTAACACGATCTTAAGAGCATGAGATGACACACGGACCGAGGTTATCTTTCACATGATAACACGGGAAATAAAGTGGCAAGGGGGGAGCGGTAAGAGCACAGAAGACTGTGGGTGGAAGAACGTGGGTGGAATTCTCCGATAGCCGCGACGCAAGTGGCGGCGAGCGGCAAAAAAGTGGATCGCTTAAGGCCGGAGCCTGAATTAGAAGGTCCAAAAAAATGGTTTTTTTCAGGAACTTTTTTAGAAGGGAAAAACAAGTGAGCCCAGTAAACATTTTGGTATCTTTTCATGTATATTTGAAATGTATAAAAAATGTCAACGTTAAACAATAAATGACTCCAGATTTATCAGCCTATTCCATGTGCTTCTTGCCACTGCAGTCGCCAATCGGCGGGAAAGATGCAGTTCGTAATTCTTGACTGAAACGAAAAGCCAATATGAATTTCAATTGTCATATATTTTTCTTCCGGGTGAACTAAGAAAAATCTTTAAAAAATCGTGAAATTATAACATTTCTCACGTTAGAAAAAAAACACTACCGTGCTATAAAAATTATTCAAAATACTTTTTCAACCACTTTTTATAGTTCACTTAGAGGAGATTTTCATACCGAAGAAAATAAACTTTGGTTCGATTCAATACGACGTTTAGTGTTTTTGCTATCACGCCCGCCAATATAGAAAAATCGTGGAAATGAAAACTGGAGAAAACGCGCTTCAAAGTTTTTAATAGGAGGACATATCATTTTTTGCTTACTTACACTAATAATCTGCTAATCAGCTATTTCTGGTTCATACAGAAGACTTTCTGCTTCCGTAAAGTACTCGTTCAGATTACTTTGGTCGAGTCTACGAGCTGTACGAGCCTCCTTGCTGCTAAATGAGTGGCGCCTGTCCTCCCTCTCTCGATCCGTTGTGCGTCAGCGAAATCAGCAAACATTTAGCACTGCTGGCCAATAATCAAATTGAGCAACTGCATGGTACACAAAATCGCTGAATACCCTTCGTTGAACATACCTGCAGCCATGTAGGCGGTAAATTCAACGACTTTTTGGCTGGAATTCAGGTCTTTTGGAGCGATGCGCCAGACGGTTGAGTTGAACAACTCGTATTTTTGCGTATGACCGCCTAAGCGTCGTGTTAAAAGATCATCGTTTCAGAGTTGTTAATAACTTGGGCGAATGTTTCTCAATTTTTCCATCAATCAATCGAGCAGAATGCTTAAAAGATTGTAGTTGATTCATGGATTGAGCTTTGTGCTATTTACACCAGCTGTCGACGCCTATTGGACAATTCTCGTGCCGAGGGGATCTATCTGTTGAACAGTAATGATCCTGCGTTGCTATTATCCATAACCAGCGAACCATAATCAATTGTTAGTTTTTTTATGACACCTTCCGTTGGTCGGTTCCTACCACCGAGCTTCGTTTTCTTCTTTATATGTCGAAGTTGTATACCCATATGTTTTTATACGTTTTATACATGTCCCACGCACTCATTTTTCGTGACAGGGCAATCGTCACCGTAGGGATTTGTGTTCAAAATACCCGCAAAAGTTTTCGAATCGCCATCACCGATGTAATTTGTATATTTTACACCAAATTTTGCGTCGGATGTTAAAAATATTTATATGATGGGATCAACCTCAATCTTTCCTGCTGAACCTACGTGATTTAAGGAGCACGATTCTTGGTGATTTTCATGCCACTCTTCAAATTCGTCGTCGTCCAGGGTTTTCTTTTTATGGTACATGCGTGGCGGTGTGAACTTTGTACGATAAGGTCAACTACTTCGCCACAGTAGTACCCAATGAGAGTTGTCACACCGTACAATGAAGTAAAGCCACGTTTTTCCAGGATCCATCGCCGGATACTTTCAAATGAGTTTCGATTCTTCCTTTTTCTACATTATTTTCCCGCTCCTCTTTCACAGCTTTCTCACTGACTGTTTTGAACATCGAATCCGATGCCAAGTGCAGGTGCTGCACTATGCTTTCGTACGTTGATTTCGCCAACCCTTATCACAGGTCTATGAGGCCACAAAATACATTGATGCTTTCTCGTGCAGCACCAAGTAGCCTTATACCGAACACGATCCGTTTATTTATTTCGTACGTATTGTTTATTAACGGTCCTGAATTAATTTCTCTTCGACCGCACATACACGATAAAGTGTTTTATAAACCTAAACCTCGATGCCCGCTCTCTCCAAATGTTATGCTTTGTTTGCACGATCTGCAGATTACAATATCAGCAATCGCATGGAAAACTGTGAGAAATTCAATGATTCTATAACAATGCAGTGGATTCACAATTTGTCTTCACTGCTCGCAGTTGACAATTTTTTCGCGCTAATGCTCGCATCCAACTCTTCATCGTCTGTTTTACTTGTCAATCGATTACCGTGAAATTCACGTTTATACGGCTTCGAAACCCGTTCGGAGGTCGATTTTTACCTTTTGGATAACATGCCATGATGTTTTTACGGCGTGTGTGGGCCAAGAATCGGAGCAAAACTAACCGTTGATGCTACAAGCTGCAATGTAGAAACACGTACACAGAGATGTATCATACACCTTTATACTTTAATAAACCATATTATGGCTCAAAACAACACTACTACGAAATCTAAGTATTGTTCTGAAGACCCTAGAACCTTTCTCAGGTATAAAATTCGGATTAGAGGATCGAGGAGCGGAGCACTCACACACCTGCTCGTCTCTTCTCTGCTTTTGACCTTGTATCTTCGAAAATAGTGACAATTGGCCTCTGTAACTTTGTAAATATATTCTTGGATAGTTTATCTATCGATTTAAGCAATTACAAAAAAACGATGTTTCGGACCTTCTAATTCAAGCTCCTGCCTTAACGGTGCCTCACCGCATCATTGAAATCTGGCTTCGTTTTCAGACCTATATGTAAGACCGTAGGCCTGGCAGTTAAGGATTAAAGGAAAAAGATTCGCCAACATCAAGGATATGCGACGAAACAGCCGGCAGCTGTTTCGACGCTGAATACAAGTTTCCAAAAGTTTGAGGATCGCTGGAAGACGGTCGTGGCTTTCGAAGGGGAATACTTTGGACGGGACATTATCACCATTGACCAGAATTAGTTCTTTCTCCCGCTACAACCCAACGTCGGACATTTATTGAACAGACCCCATCAATGGGATTGAAGTTTACATCGTTGGAATGCAAAGAAGTTAATTTTTCTTTTTTCTTCTATTGCTCATTTTACTTTATTTTTTATTTATTTAGTGAGGTCTCAATTAACTCCTGAATTCCAACGTATACCCTTGCGGGTTTTTACGTATAACCCTTCCCAATTAAACCCGTTCCTATCACTCCCTATCCGCACTTCGCTAATCTTACCTAACTTCTGCTGCGTCCACAGTCATCTTAAGCCACCCTATACCACATTTGCCGAGAGTACGGGAAAACTGCGTACCGGTATAGACGGTCCTGTATTCTTCGGATTCTCTGGTGCAGAGTCTTTAACTCAAGTATGTACACTAAGGTGTCAGCAGTATTGGCCTTCCGCTCGCTGGTTGATGCGCCAGCCGGTGAACAGCTAAGCGGTTACCACTCCGAGTGTTGGTCACGCACAATGCTGCTCAACTCGAAGTAGCGCCAGAGCCGAAACCTGACCGCCCATTCACCAGTGTCGGTACCTATTGCTCTTTTTTTGGTTCGATTTTTTTTTAACCTAGTTAATAAATCTTTGATGAGGTTCTAAGAAAAACATTAGAGACTTTGTAGTAGCCTAGATCCACCAAAAAACTTTGGGATTTAGGAATAAAATTAATTATCCATTGCATTGACGTCCTCCCTATAATGCGTCCAGGCGAAGACTTCAATGCAGGCTTTTTACCAACTGTTCTATGCGACACGCGAAGATGTATTGGTGTTTCAAGTTGGTAAACAACCTGGATATCTTTTCCGGTTAATTAACCGTGGTTTATGATCATACTTTTATCTTTCCATATTTCATAATCATATTTAAGCCTTGCGCGTTATATTACTGAATTCATTCTCTTAGAAAGTATGAGTATACCGTATACCGATTGATCAAAATAGTTTCAGATCTTTGGAAGAATCTTTAGACACGCAGAGAACAAAACCAGATCATGAAGCACAGTGATACCGATTTCTGTAAGTAAATATATATGTATATCCATAGAGTTATGTGTTTAATAAATATAAAATATTCGGTTACTTCATAGAGCCAGTAATAGTTCTTATACAGAAAAAAAAGTTATTCTGTATTAGTTATGGTTTTGGGGATGAGATCTAGATTTGTCATGCATGCATGAATGTTAAGTAAATAAATTAAATGTGATGACGCAATGAAGAGTTAATTTTTTTCGATACTGTTTTATCGAATTCAATCGCATCAATCGTGAATACGAAAAAAATAGGTGAACTGAATATTAACCGACTGTAGCTTTATATCAACTGCTTTCAGTATTTTATCAATGGTTAACTATCCAGGGTGATCCAGAATAGGTGTAAGAGCGGGATTCGCTCTTATCGCGCTACTCGAATAGGTGTAAGAGGGTTTCTTTGAAGATTTCCACTTAGCCGTTCTTTTTCGACCGCATCATTCAATGGGAAACATTAGAAAATAGGCATTCGATTCCCAAAAAGAACGCTCGAATTCGCCCCGATGCCCCATGTGAAAGGGCGGAAGAGTCGGCGAAGGGCCACGTAGCCGTACCTAATGTCAGGATGGTTCTGCGAAAACGCAGAGATTGACAGATGCGTCAATCACACAGACAAGATGCGCGTGCCTGTCAACGAATTCGGTTTAAGACTCGTGACAAACTGGACGATTTGACGTTTCACGTATCGTGTGCTATCGCTCGGCGTATTTCGTGCCAATGTGCGAAGCACGCCGCAATTCATGAGATTTTCGAATGTTACCGGATCATCCATTGAGAGTGCATGTTATTTTTGTTTTCTTAAGAAATAAAAATTAACAAAACTAGCGGGATCCCAATGGTCCTCATATTTCGACATACCAAGTGATTTTTCTGCGTATGAAAAAAATCAATAGGTGCATTTTTATTACCAAACTGTTAATAATTTAACGCGAAAGTTTCGAGGATTGGGTGGTTTCTGGATTCCATTTCTCATTCAACCCCTCCGTCACGCATCATAGTCGGATTTATCTCCTTAAATAAATAACTGAACGAATATCAATGCAAAGTGTGTTCGAGCTGGGTTAGGAGACTTGAGAAAAAGCTTTCCATTTCCCTATTAGGAGAGCCGAAATCAGTCGGTTCCGTAAGACAAAAATCGATACGACGTTTTTTGGAGGATAATAACAAGATGAGAAGATCTACACCGCTTGAGGTACGATTTTTCACGTCCCGATACTAATTCATTCCGGGTGGCTGGGTTGAAATTCCGAATTTTGAATGCTCCGACGGTTTAAAATTCCTAATTTTAGTATTCCGAAATTACAAGGATCGTCAAGATCATGCCAGCGAAAGTCTACACAGTTGATTGTAAATAATGCAGGGCGTATAACATTGTCTAGATAAATTTCAAAATTTACGTAAAATCACTTCTTAATAAAAAAAATCTTGAAATAATTCGTCGATTGATTGAATATTTTAAAACTTTAAAAACTTCCATAGCCGGATTATTTTGACGGTGTTCAAATTTTCGGAGTTTTGGTCTTTCGTATGAAATTCGGTCGGAGTTTTGATCTTTCGGAGTTTTTAGCGTTCTGATCATTCAAAGTTCGGAATTTCAACCCGGCCGCGTTCAGATTTGCAGAGTTTTCGTCTTTCGGATAAAATTCTTTCGGGGTAGTATTCTTTCGGAGTTTTCAGCGTTCTGATCATTCCAAGTTCGGAAGTTAAACCAGGCCCCGATTCCGGATATCCAAAACCGTTGCGACTGTGTTCGTGGTTCTTCTTAATAACATTAGAATACCAGCGTAGTTTAAAAGTCAAAATTTGGACAACTTTATCGAAGAATTTTATTTTTTTCATTCATTTTACTTGTGGTCAAAGCGAGTGGACAAGGCGTGCAGTGTTGCAACCCGCTAGTACGAAGAGAGGATCGTTGTTTGCGCGATAAAGGTCGTCGCTAGCTTATCAACCCAGCACCCGACTAGCACCGCCTCGCCTCAAGCGGTTGTCATTTCTTATATGGACTTTCCATACATATGCCCTCATAAGTCAACTCCGTAGCATCACCCGATCGCCTCGCTCGCAAGAGTTGACAAGTGAATGCATATGTATGGAGAGCTCATCTAAGAAATGACAACTGCTCGAGGCGAGGCGGTGCTGGTCGGGTGCCGGGTTGATATGTGAGCGACGATCTTAAGGATGAAATTGACATTGCGCTCGACGTTTTCGGTGCTTTTACCGTCTGCGGGACTTTTACCCGCAGACTATGTATCGAAATAACGATACATCAGTCATTGTCGTCAAAATGGAAATACTGGGCAACCAATGGTGTTGCAAAGCAAGAAATGGACGACGTATTAAATAAATATACGAGACTGAAAGGGTTAGAGGCACCAAAGCTTAACCTGGAAATCGCATCCAGTCTAGGCGAGTCAACAATAAGACGAGATAATTTTATCTCGGAAAATAAAAAGTCACTCGTTTCAGCATTAACCGCCGTGAGCTCAGCCTTGTCGATGCTGTTAAATAAGGATGAAAGTATCGGTAAACTATGCTTCATAAAAAAGCTTAGCGATTCAGCGAAGATTCCGACAGATTTACAGTTCAAATTGTTAGAATCTAGAAATGGCTTCATCTTTCCGGGCTTGTTAAAGAAAAGTAAGGATATTTTGACGACCACCAAGACGGACGAATTCCTATTCGGGAAAAATCTGTCAGAGAGATTAAAGGAAGCCCTGGATGAGAATGAAGCCAGAATATGAAACAACAATTCAAAGCGCTGACCTACAACTCCAGAAATCATTCAAACGGAAAGGGCCTGCCGGGGAAAAAAGTGTTCCACAGCCAGGAAGGCTTCGCGGGATCATCGAACCAAAACATACATCGACTGTTCTTCAGATGGAAACAACAATATTTCAATCCCAGAGTTCAAACTTAAAGGACATTCAAATTCAAGGGCAAGGGCAGATAAACGAGGAAGTAGGTTGTATAGCAGGAAGATTAAAAAATTATCTCGTTAACGGGAAAAAATACCAATAACGAGTTTGTTTTAGATTTTATTAAATATTATTTTATTATTATTTAAAGGCTATAAAATCAAATGAGCCGAAAAAGTAAGGCAATACATTACGTCTAAAACACAGATTCCAGATAACGAGATAAATAAATACAAAGAGGATGTCGCGAAACTATTAAACAAAGGGGCAATTGAAAAATGTGAACCCGAACCAGATCAGTTTATATCATCTTTCTTCCTAGTACCCAAACCTGACGGCTCGTATCGTTTTATTCTTAATCTTAAAAACCTGAACGCGTTCATAGAGCCAGATCATTTCCAAATGGAGGATCTGAGGACAGTAGCTAGATTGGTGTTTCCAAATTTCTTCATGGCTACAATAGACATACAAGATGCATACTATTTAGTACCGATTCACAAACCAAGTAGAAGTCTTTTGAGGTTTTGATACCAGGGAACTTTGTACCAATTTAAGGGAGACTTTGTCCTCGAAATTTTCAAAAAATCAATTTGAGCTCAACATGAGCAGCTAGAAGAAGAGGAGGGATGCCTCTATGGGCCAGGCATTGCCGATTAGCGGTAATTATAAACACATTTGTGTAACCACATTACAAAACTTTAAACGCGTTTTTCTCGAAAACACGTTTTTAAAAATGGCTGACATTCTAGTGACCGCTGTAATTAACATATTGACCTGAAATTTGGAGAGCATACTCAGAAAATATATCTTCACGGAATGACGGATCGTTTTTTCGATAGATACATTTTTGCATTTATTATTTATCTTTTTATGCGAAAAAAACGCGAAAATTCGATTTTTTTTTTAATTGCCGCCATTTTCCGAAATTTGTACTAAACGAAAAACCCATCCGTCATTCTATGACCAAAGGGTCACAGATTGATAATATGCTTTGAATTTGTGTTTCAGATCAACAAGGCAGTGATATCAGGCGTTTACCTCCCGCGATTTGAGGACCTGTTTTCGCGGAGCTGCAACGGCCGCCATTTTGGTTTTTATTTAAAAAAATTTTTTTTTAACGTTCTGTATATCATGAATAAAAGCAAGAAAAAAACCGCACTCAAAAAGCTTTACTCGTTTCCTTTAAAAAACTAAAATGTAAACACCTAAAATATGGCACTCCAAAGACAAAGTCTCCGTTAACTGTTTTGTTTTAGGCTTAAGGTCTAGCCCATATGTCTTTAGAAAGATTTTAAAGCCAGTTATGAAAATTTCACGGGCCAGAGGATTTTCGTCAGGAATATACTTAGGTGACAGTATATGCATAGAAGAAAACTTTACAAAATGTAAAACAAATGCTCGATAATCAAACAATTTACTAGAGGCATTAGACTTTATTATAAACAAAAGAAAATGTAATCTAACGCCTAGTAATAGATGCAAGTTTTTGAGGTTTATTTTCGATTCTCGACGGTTCACGATAGAATTAACAATGGAAAAAAGAGAAAGACTAGGAAAATTGATAACACATTTTTGGCATAAGAAAAACTATTCGATCCTAGAATTCTCACAATTAACTGGCAAACTAGTGGCTGTCTGCAAAGCATTAGACTACAGCTGGCTGAACACTAAACTCTTAGAAAGAGAGAAACAAGTAGCCCTAACCAAAAATAATAACGATTACAGCAGCATAATGAATGAATCTACGAATATTTTGCCGGACTTGGAATGGTAGAAGAACAGTTTAAAGAACGAAGTAAGCCTGATAAAGACGGGAAACTTGGAGAAAAAAAAACAATATTTTAAAGTTAAAGCATTAAAGCGCAACAGATTAAATTAATAAAACGCATGGATTGTGTAGCCATCTTCAACAATGTTGGCCTATCAATTATAAAGAGCTATTTGTAGAAACGGTAGCGTTGGAATCCTTAGCAAATAATCTAAGTAGTTGTCAGATTAATGGAATGGGTGGCACAAGATTTTCAAAATACAATTTATTACCTAGAGCTATATGGCAATGCGCAGAAAAAAGGGAAATTTTCTTGTTTGCTTCGTATATAGCTTCAAAGGACAATACAGACGCCAACGCATTGTCCAGGATTAAAAACGAAGACGCAGAGTGGGAATTAGCGGACATCGCGTTTACAGAAATTACAATAAAATTTGGGAAATTGGATATAGATTTCTTGGCATCTGGTCAGAATTCAAAACGTAAAGATCTGTCTTGTGGCTGCCTTGTGCCGAAGCAGAGGAAAATGACGCATTTACCATTAAGGTAGTTCTATAGGTACACGTAAGAGCCAAAAGTTTCGGCAGAAGCGTATAGTAACATCCAATGCCCATACGATGTTGTTGGTTGTAAATTTTTGACAGAGCTTGTACCATCTACATGTCCCACACATTCGCACGTCATGCTTAGATAGGTCTCATACTCGTATATAGAGCGGCGCTGTAATCATGGCAACAGTGCGATTTTCCTGCAGTCATAGCGTTGAGCTTCCTACGATCCGTCTTTCGCCAAATATTTTATATTTTTTTATAAAAGCGTGAAAATGTCAACCCAAATGCGATACAAAGGAAAGTTTACAGGAAAAAATGCGCTTACTAAAAGACTGAAAGTGTCAAGCAAATGCGGCTAAACGCGATGAGAATAACCATAACCTCAACGATCAGCAACAAAAATTCGCTGTCGAAGGACGTCGGATCATGGATTTGTAACATCCTGCTGACAGTATTTGCAGTGTATTTGCTGTAACAGACATTTTTTAGGAAAACAGTGAAGGAAACCCGAATGGGATTGAATTTTATTTTACATATTACCTGTGACGAGTGCTCTGCAATAACCCAAGTTATATCCACACACACACACACGCACGCACGCACGAACGCACGCACGCACGCACACGCGCGCACACACACATTGACTGCAGCGTACACTGTTGCCATTTCGTTACAGATGGTTGGGCCCGAGTTCGGTGTGGGATAAAACTACCACTTTTCATAAGGCGATATCTCCGAAGATACACGGTCAAAGTTTGTCATTAAAAAAAAAATGAATCCCACAATAGTACTGTGTACACGTGTGTTTTTATTTTGAAATCCTAAGATCCGTTTAGAATCTATATCGAGAAATGTGAACTAACTCCTATCGGTTTACGTGTTAGGTATAGGGATCGCGTACAAAAATACCCATATTCAATAGCAATTATCTCATGACCTAAACGGTGAATCGAATTGAATTTTTGGGCATCAGTCCATGAAGGTCATATCTACACCATACTTAGATTTCAGCCAATTCCTAAGATTTGCCCAAACTACAGAACTACCTCAAGTGGGCTAGCAACTGTTCAGCTGAGCGTGGATTTTCGGTAACACGCAGAATTAAAAACTATCGAAGATGGACCATATCACAAAAGCTTCTCAATGGCCTTGCTACTTTGTGTATCGAAGCACAAGTAACATGAAATATCAAGTTCGACAACCTTGTAACAGAATTCGCGCGGTCAAAATTTCATAGAGGTTATTTCGGTGAAATGATTGTAGAAACCAACTATTTTTACCCGATTGTGTTATTATTATTTGTCGCATATGGTATTTGTATTTCGTTGTGACTACTGCTCTGAGGTAACGAGCAATGGAGGCAGGAGAGAGCGGGGCAGCGAAAAATGAGATTTGCCTAGGGGCGCCAGAGACGTGGTGTTGAAGTTTGCATCGTTGGAATGCAACGAAAGTTGCGTTTTATACTTATATATACAGTGGAACCTCTCATAGCGTACGTAATAGGGAGACAATGTACGCTATCTGTAGTACCAATCGCGAGCCAGAACCGGCTGTAGTCGATCGACTGCTATCCCCACCATTCCCCTTCCTTGACACTCGTGCAGTGCCGTGACTGCAGACCCCGTATTCGCCCGTGCCGGTATGAGATTTTGTAAACAAAACCGCGACAACATCGTATAACATCGTGGATATCGTATATATAAAAAGTAAGTAATTATTTACATATAATAAAAATCAATTATTTGCTGTGAACATTTTGGCTGATACGCGATTTGTGTTATTAATACGAAAATACTAATAGTTCAGGTAGACATAACCTCGAAAAAACGTTCTTGTTTACAACGAAATTTTAACCTTGAAATGATTATTTTCGGCATTGTTTAAAAAAAATCGCTATGAGCAATAATCCTAATTACCGGCGACTAGATTTTTCTGAAAAATTAGAAATTCTAGCTCGGCTGGAGAAAGGAGAATCAGTGACGAAACTGGCTGCTGAGTATAACGTCACCCATCCAACTATTTGTCGCATTAAAGGCAAAAAAAAGAACTGGAGGAATATGGCTCAATAATAACTGATAAGGAAGGTTCACTCGAGAAGAAACGAATGAACAACATGGAAAACCAGCCTCTCGATGCTGCAATATTCAAATGGTTTCATCAGAAACGTTTACTAGGATAGCCGGTGTCAGGCCCAATCCTGCAAATGAAAGCGATTCAAATCAATCGCATGCTCAAAGGTCCTGAGAATTTTCAAGCCAGCAACGGTTGGCTGTGGAGGTAAGAATTATTTTAATAGCTGTGAAGTCCCATGGATGTAGATAATTTTTATGCAATTTCAATTAACTAGCAATTATTGACAAATTTTCTTATCGATATGTTATACTCTAAAGCTTCATTTGATGCTATACGTATAGTGAAATGAAGACTGCAGAACTTATTCGCTGATCTGAAAATTCAAGATCTGTAGTTTCGCTGTGAAAACACTAGAGACGCAGTAGCTAAATGTTATGTTTAACTCTAGCGATGAGAGATTTGTCAATGAAAATTTTCAATTTCTTTGTCCAAAACACAGCGTAAGCTTTGAATAATGAAATTCCTTACAAGATAGTTTGAAATAGTTATTTCATTATCTCTCTGACAAATCTTTTGCGTATTGTATGCATGAAAAAAAATTAAAACAAACTTGAAGCCTGGTTTATAAAAAAACAGTCTGCGTTTAACTTTCTACTAGAAATAATGTTACTTGAATGATATCTTATAGCTTCTCTTTGATCAATGTAGGTTGCTTAGATTGAATAACAATAAAAACAAAAACTATTGTATGTATTGTATCTGATCTACTTCGGCTTTGAATTATGATTATCTTTGTACTGATGAGATTCAAGAAAACCGTGAAAAATTCAACTTTGATATTTTGCATTACAGATTTAAAGAGCGACATGGGATTCGCCAATTAAGTATTCAAGGAGAAAGCCTCTCAAGTGATGTCGAAGCTGGCCAACAATTTCTTCGTCGTTATACTGCGGAAATGGAAGAAAAAGGATAAGATCCCGAAAATATTTATAACGCCGATGAGAGTGGCTTGCAGTGGAAGTTACTGCCTAACAAAACACTTGCAAGTCAGTCTGAGCAGACTGCACGAGGTCGGAAAGTGATGAAGAATCGCATCACTATCATGCTCTGCGCTAATGCAACGGGAACCCATAAATTGAAAATCCTAGTCATAGGGAAATCCAAGAACCCCCGCTGCTTCAAACATGTGACTACTTTACCCGTAATTTACAAAAATCAAAAAAGTAGTTGGATGGATCGGGAGTTGTTTGAAAAATGGTTTACCGAGTGCTTTGTACCGGAAGTTCAAGAGGAGCAGCGACGTACGGGCAGAAGCGGAAAAGTCGTTTTGCTGGTTGACAACGCGCCTTCGCACAAGCTATCACCAGAGTGCATTGCTGCTTATCCTGATTTCGTCGTTGATTTCTTTCGCCCAAATGTCACAGCGATAATGCAGGCAATGGATCAAGGGGTGATTAAAAAATTTAAACGAATGTACAAGAAAAACGTTCTCAGCGAACTTCTTCTTGGAGATAGTGAAGAAAGCGTAACGCAGTTACTGAAAAGCTTTACTTTGAAAGATTGTTGTTACATGGTATCAGATGCATGGGATACCGTGACAGCAGAAAATATCCGAAAAGCATGGAAGCCGTTGAATATAGGCATTTCGAACGCGCAAGTCACAGAGCCTACAGAGGACGCTATGAATGTTTCGGAAACGTTGCGAATACTTTATTGTATACCCGGTTGTGGTGGATGCGTCGAAGATGATACCGCGGCATGGCTGAATAATTATCGAAATGACCCGGGCTGGCAAATTTTATCCGACGAGGAGATTGTAGCTCTTACAGCACTCGAAGTTTGTTACATGGTTTTTATTATCTTCACGAATTCGGTCGTTCTGCGAATTAAGGAATTTGGAGACAAAGTTTAATGAAATAGCGCTGTTTTCTTTGAATTTACAGTTGTATCCGCCCGACGTGTGTATACATAATTGGTATAACCATTTTCTAATATCGTGCACGTTTTTTGAAATTATATTCCAGACTCCAGGTTGCCAACGAGAACTGAATCGTACTACAGCTGATGTCTCAGATACTGCAGATGAGGACGACGAAACTCTATTGGAAAAGCCAACAGCGAAAGATGCTCTTGCTTCAGTTAAAATCATTTCAAGGTGGTTGGAATCAGAGAAAAATTGTAATCCTAAGAGTTTGCACGAGCTAAGAAAAATTCGCGCTGTGATCAGAGTCGCGTTGCAGAACGATAAAAAAAATGAGCTTTAAAAACTCTTGAAACCGTAAAAAAAACTCCGCTGCATCAAAGCTTTATTTACATTAAGAAAAAGAAAACTTATGTGTTTAAAGAGTATTATTTTTAACGAAATAGTTGCTTTTAATACGCGTTGTGCATATAAAATGTTATCATTTTATAATAAATTTTAATGACAAAATAAAATATTTTTTAATATGAAAAATTTGACAACATTGAAGCGCAAATGAAACATCTCCCAAAACACGTTTAAAAAAAATTACGGTCACCCTTCTTAAGCGCCCTTCTGAAGTGTATGTGCGACGGCGCTGATCAATCCCCTCCAACCAACCTACTGCGTCCCGACGCTCCGCCCTCGTACACTAGAGGTTCCACTGTATCTTATTTTTGTTATTATGCAACTTTTTTTTGCAGATTCATATTGTAAATCTCGGAATAAGTATCGTAAAAAATGGGTGAGGGTTTTTCGTAGGCCAAATTCTGCCAAAGAAATTAAAGCAATTCGTATAGATAAATTCTCATTGGATTCCAACAATGCAAACTTCAATCTCACCCACTCATGGTAATTCGGCCCTGTAGGTGGACGTTATGATTAAGCCGGTTTCAAACATAATTTCACAATAGTTTTGTGTTTGGCATCTCGCGATCGTATATATACGTAATTAAAAGTGGGAGTTCAAGATTCGTGGTCATCAGATAAATACAATATCCAAAAACCTAACGGGTTCACGTCTTGATAAAAACGTGACGAACTTCTTTTTCCTAGTCCTGTGATAAGCAGAGGTAATACATATGTGGGTTTAGCATTTTGTGCGGGTGACTGTATGTGTGTGTCTGTGTGAAAAAAAAGAATAAATGTCACGAGAGAGTGAAAAGTGCTGTCTGTGGCCGAGAAGGCAATGTGTCGCCAAAGATTTCAAACAAAAATCAGTTTATAGACGAAATAGATAACTCTCAGGTGAGCCGAGTGTTTAGAGCGAATGATCTTACACATATACAACGGTATAAATAATAAATAAAAAGTGGAAACCCACTGTAGCAAACTCTTGTGTTTGTTTAATGCCAATAGGTGTTAGGCTTTTTTTGCGTGGATGCAAGTATATTCTACCGTTGATAAAGAGTTTCAAAATTGTATACGACCTCTTTGATAAGGTTAAATGTTTGCCAATAAAGAATGTGAACTTTACCTTTGGGAAGTATCGATCCAAGTACTGCATGTCACGCAAGTTGCAGTTCAAACAAAAAGTTTATCGTTAGGCATCAAGGCGCACAGATTTGGGTAAAAATATATAGAATGTAGTGTAACCCAAACTCACCTTATCGAATTCTACTTGCACCGACATTTGATTGATCTTATAGTCCTGTAAAACCTGTTTACACGCATGCGTTGTGCATGCTTCCAGTGTATGCAGCAAGTTCTTCTTGACGCCTCGGACAACTGCAAGTACAATAACAGATATGTTATTCAACTGCATAAAAGGCTTCATATATTAGCATCGGAGAAAAAAATGTTTCTCCTTTACACGTCCATTTGCTTTGTAAGTTCTATACGATTTCAATAGAATACATGCTTGTCAAGACAAATATGGAAAGAACACAAGTTTTGGGACGTAGAATTTGAAAAATCAGATCGTACAGCGATTAGGTATTCTTATTTGATGGGAGTGTGATTTGCCACAGAATAATTGAACTTGACTTCCGATGACCCCCTTTGAAAAGAGCATAAGAGACGAAATGGGAAAATCTTCCATTTCTATATCCCATCTTTTATGCTATTTTCTTCGGTGGTGTGATAGTGTATGTGAAATTATTCGAATTCAAAGGACGTCCACCAATATTTTTAAAAACACTCCAATCTATCAGTATGCATACATTTTGAGTCGATAATGTAGAACTCACCCTATCGACCTATTTGTGCCCGAAAAGGCGGCATTAGAATGCCGATCTTTCACCGTATGTTTCCAATCGTGTATTGATATATGAAACTTTTAGGTTGATATCGAATATTCATTCTTATATATACCTACATTTTTAACATTTCATATACTGGTAAATTACCATTACAATGTGTGAATGTATTAAGAATAAATAGGCGGTGGAAACAGAAAAGTTTAATGTATTTTTATATTAGCTGCGTACACACCTGACTTCGGAATTCAAACTAAGGATAAAAAAATATAATTTGACATCCCAGTTTTTCCTCTCATTGTTTTTTCCCTACCGTCTAAATTTTCCACCTCTTGACTCCTTCTTTGCAAGTAAATATCAAGTCCTACAGAAACGCAGCCGTTCAAAACAGTTCATAGTTTACTGGTTATCGCATTCCCCATACTCTATAGCTAATCGAATTGCAAGCGTAAATTTTGATTTTTTTTAGTAGATCGAACAATAACATCTCCGATACTTACATTTGAACTTTACAATGTTCCGCCTTTATGTTAACAACAGTCTAACTGGAATACAATTCGCAAAATTTATAGTTTATCAAATGAATCTGAGCAGACATATTGTATCGGTTAAATCCTACGTGAATCCCCAATGCTGTAATATTGCTTTCAATATAAACTATTGCGGGGAAGATTTGTCCCATAAATTCAGCTTTCTTTTCCAAAATCATGTCTCGCGTGATGTGCCGTTGAATGTCCTCAATTCTTTTAGTATCGAAAAAGAAAATAAGTTGCGGCGTAAAAAAAATTACTGACATTTTTCATTGAAAACTACATCAAGCTTTTAGGATAGAGATTTTTGTCGTCGCTCAATATGAAATGCGATTTTTCAATTTCAAAGGGGAGCATCTAATATGGCGGATTCAAATGCAAAAACTTATTTTATTTTAAAAAAATCTAGTGTTTGGGAGTGATGAGGTCACTAATTATCTAAAACCAAACTCAAAAAATTACCAAGTTTCTCTATTATAGCTCATCATTTTTCATCGGCAATTTTCAATTTCCGAATGCTGGGTTCAATTTTATTATTAGTGATCCCAAAAACGCTCGAATACTAAGCTTTATCAAAATAAAATAACTTACTCCATTTTTTTATTTTGGAATTCTGATATTCGATTTGGATTTTGCGAACGCACAAAGCACGGAATACTTATTTTTTACCCAAATATTTCATGTCATTTAAATATATCATATTGAATGCACCAGTTCCAAAATCCGATTTCGAATTCAGTTTTAGCGACATAAAAAACCGAGAAGTATAGGGTTTGATTGAAATAAAATAACTTTTTGCGTTTTGACCTGCCAGATCAGATTCGACATTTCTGATTTGTAAAATGATTTTTCTGACAGGTAAAAAATTTAATGAGATTTGGATTCGCAATTGACACAACATATAAATAGCAAATTTAATACCAATAGTATGCATATGTTTTTATCTTAGATGCGCATTTATGGCTCGCAAGGAGAAAGTGACAAGACTTTGCGCTTGCATGCTCCATCGAGAGTGCAGGAATTAATTATCAAATCCTTCGTTAATACGATACGTGAAATAGAAACCTACCTATATCAAGCTGACTGGCATTCATTCTTAGTTCTTGTGTTATCTTATTCATCGTCCTAAGATCTTCACGAATAGTGTCGAGACCCGAAACAATGTCGTTCAAATTTGTTAATGAAACGGCATGCGAATAGATCGCCAATTCTTCCGTAACGATCTTTCCACTCGCGTGAAGTATATTGTTCAACGTTGTTTCGAGTTCGCCGTAGTTCGTTATCAGTAGATTGTTGATTTCCATCGTGGTGGCAGACATGTAGAGCTCAAGGTCTTCAAGACTAGTTTTTGTTTGATCTGGGAATCCTTCGATACCTGCTTGCATGTACTCGTTCGTCACAAATGCGCATACGACACCAAATCTGCGAACACATTCAAAGAATTACGTTATCGTCGTGCAATCACAGATAAGTTACGGGCGTTATAAGCCAAACAGTTTGCAAACGTAATAATCGTAAACTTCGCAGGCGATGAGCCTATATACAGCCGTACTGAACATGTCCCAAACGTCTGGGTGCTGAGTGGAGGAAAAAAGTGTTGAATAATGCGCCCACACTTTGTCTGCACTTTGCTTTGCGCAGGCCCATCCGGAAACGCGATACGAGTTCCTTCGAAAAGTTGCAACAGATAGGTCTGATATTTCCATGATAGGAAAACGAGATCAAGTACAGCACAACATTTGGTGCTATATTTTGTCGGATATTTTTGGGCTATGTTTTGTCGGAATACGAGTCGGTAGATATGCAATCAGCCTAATTTTCGTTATTACATCCTCGTTAGCGATAAAAAACTTTTTATAACATTGGCTGGTACTCAAGATTGATCACCAGCTTTGATAGTGTCTGAACGTGCGCTTTAATATTTTTCATGGGTGCCTATTTCCTTATTTCTTTCCCGGCCCGACTGTTAACTGCAATAGTTGGAATATGTCGACTCACAGGCCAGGTTTATGATTCGGTTTTAGAAATATGGCGCACCACCACCACATTTGGCAATAACGCTCGTGTTTCCAACGTGCCGAATTCGTCAACACCAATGTATGGCCTCCTAGGTCTGCGGATCCCACTTCTTAGATATTTGTAACTGATGGGGTTGAAGTTTGCATCACTTGAATGCAATGAAATTTCTTTTTTGTTCTTCTATTAATTTTTTTTTTTTTAATACCAATCCAACTTATGTTGTCGATCTTGTTGATAGATCTTTCATAAGATGCTAAAAAACATTTGAGCTTTTTTAGTAGCCTAAGTTCACCGAAAAACTATAGGGGCTTCGAACAAAATTCATTTTCCACTGCATTCGAACGATGTAAACTTCAGCATTCTTTTAATTGGGCTTTCTACAAGACCTGGTTTTACACGAACTGCCAACAACACGAGTGGTCATGATGAATTGCATCATCAATGCTTATCGAAGCATTCCTCGTAACACTCTTATCGATGCAAAAGGAAAGTGCCGACAATTTCGAACAACGTCGATAAAGGATCGGGTTTTCCGATTCTACTGGTTCGCACTCATTCATACCGATAGACAGGCCTGGACATGTTTGGAGTGTGATTTGAAGTAAAAAAGTACACCGGCATTGGAAAAGGCTTGCGTGTGTACCGTATACATGACGTATGCATCAATATGCAATATCCGCCCTTGGTGATAAACCTATTGAGAAAATGTTTCACCCTCTGTAGCCTCATAATCCCCGCAATCTGTCAAACGATCTGCCTGTTTACATATCTAAAACATCCATTTTTGAGGAGGCAGAGCTTTCTCTATTCTAAATTTAGAAATCGAATTATTGAAATTTCGTTTTACGTCGCGCGTCATACAGCTCGACTACTTTTAAATCAGATTTCGCAGTTTCTTCTTACATCAGCTTTATCGTTTCCGTTGTTATTAACTCCTGAAGAATACATTATTCCGGTTATCAGCTTCATTTTCTTTTCACGTATGCATAACGAAAATATTAAGGAATAAAAAGATGATGAACCATAACAATTACATTCATACAAAGCGTTTGATATTAATACACTCATTACAAAAATTAAGGGAACAGTAAAATTTCAAACAAATTTCGTTGATTTTTGAATAGCTGTAACTTCGTGAAAAATGGTCGTATCGTAAAAAATGGGGTTTTAAAGCTTGAAATCTCTAGTTTACGAATCTCACCGGTAAATTTTGTTTTAAGCTACACGCTCGGCGTGAATCTAAGAAATAGCGCGAGGCAAACATTTTCGAATTTTTTTCTTTTTCCAAGGTGTGAAGAAAAGTTATTGCGAAACTGTTTTTTTTTTTTTTTTTTTTTTTTTTTTTTTTATTTTAATCATCATTAATTGACATTTAAGGAACAATAAAAGTGTTCCTCTCATTTTCGATAAAACTTTGACGCTTCGGTAAAAAATAACGGTCTAGATGATCAATTTTAAATTGTGGGGGGTCTTTGGGCATGTGTTGAACTAAAAAAAACCTAGAAACATGAATCATTTTCGCAATATTTGCAAAGTTGACGTGGATTTTCCAAAACGGGAAAAAAGCCATTTTTTCGTATTTTTTAAAATCAATATTAACGTTGAAAACAAAAAAATTCTCTAAAGTACCAAAAGGTACTTATAGAGAATTTATTCCAGTTTACGAAATCCACCTTTAGCTCGCTGTAGGATCATTTGTGCATGAGATATTGATGATGTACGAAAAAAGCTTTTTTCTTTAAACGCCGATATCTCAGCGACAAATTGTCGTACAGAGGTCCAAAAACTACCGTTTTGAAGCTGAAGAATCAGGCTCAATGACCCCAGTATTGATCAAGCTCAACAAAAAAAATTCAACCCTTGGACGATTTTGAAAAAAAATATCGAAAATATTTGCCTCGTGCTATTTCTTAGATTCACGCCGAGCGTGTTACTTAAACAAAAGTTACCGGTGAGATTCGTAAACTAGAGATACGACTATATTTTTACGAAGTTACAGCTATTCAAAAATATATGAAAAAATGTTGAAATTTTACTGTTCACCTAGTTTTTGTAATGAGTGTATGGTGGTCGAATTAAACAAGACTTTCAATGTGATGTGACATGCTGTTTAACTCTTTCGCCACCAACGTAAAGAAACTCTCTCGGTTGAGGGCGGAAAATGCATAACGAGCAATTTTGAGATGTCTTTGGGTGAGTGCTCGTCTAACAAGGAAACCGTTTTCGGTGTTCCCATCCAATTTCGTTTAATTTGTGACATGTTATTCTTCTTTGAAATCTAAAAGACACGTATTGTTTCATCCACGGAAAACACTTTCAAGTGGTTAAGTTTACCCTCAAAGTTGGACTCCCCCCCTGGGAAATTTTTGCAGTTTCGCATATTCCTAATCGAGATATTCAATTGAAACCAATCGGAGAATAATGCTTATGGCGAATAATGGAAAATGCACATTTTTCATTTTGAGGGGCGAAATTCGCAGCATGTATAGGGATTGCAGGTGAAACATTTTTTATACCTTAAAAACCATTTTTTCTATTGCAATGAAACCGCTTGCATTCGAGTGGGCTAAAAAGAAGGAGGAGGAGACACGTGTTTTTGCGTTCTCAAAAAAATCTCGCAAGGGGTGGACCACCCCTATATGATAACAATACCGGTGTCCTCCTCCGACGACTTTAAATTTCGCTTATTCTTCATCGAAATTCAAAAACACACATTCTTTTATCAGCGGAAAAACGTTTTTGAGGAATTTTGAGGAAATGAAAGATTTACCGTCAAAGTTGAACACACGTAAATGTAATTCTCAGGAGATACTTAAATGAGAGCAATTAGAGAATAATGCTTATGATGACGAAAATACTGCAGGGTGTCCAATTTCGAGGGTAAATTTCATCCCTTGAAATCGTTTTGACAACGATAAAAAAAATGCGGGTGCTTAAATTTCGATGAAGAATGATGTGTCCTAAAATCAACGAAATCGAAGGAAATCACCGCAAATCATACAGAGGTACACCACCCCTCAAACAAGATTTTTCCTATTCCTACTTTCTAGCCCTCTCAAATGCAACTGGGTCGAAACTGGTTTCGTTAAAATATAAACAATAGTTTCGATGTTATAGACATATTTCGACTTTCAACCTCCATACAGTTCTACCATTTTACCCACTAAGAATTTTTCAGACGTCCTTTTTAACCCCTTAAACCCGTTTTTCTGACGGTAGAAAAAAATACGCGCTCTTTTATATTTCAATGGAGAATAGCATATCAACATTTGGACAAAATCGGAGGCTGAAACGACGTTAAAGTTTGAATCCTTAGAATGGAACGCTAGTTAATTATTTTTAATTGCTCAGAAGGTTTTTTAGCCGATTTGGACTACGACAAACATTCTAACGTTTTTACGTATTCTCGTTAAAGATCTACGACCGTAATTTGCGAACAAAGCCTTTGGTTAATGAGAAAAATAAAGGAATACATTTTTTAACGAAATCGTTGCATTTCTACGATGCAGACCTCAACGTCATCAGCGAAAACGGTTTCCTTGTAAGTAGCCAAGATGTTGAAGATATGATTTAGAGTCCAGGAGTGCAAGAAAAAAGTAGAGTGAAGTGAATAGATCTGCCGCGAGAAGGTGGCGAAATGAGCCCATGTAACGGCGCCTGCAAGGTAAATGTCGATACAATTAAGGTGCAAGAAACTAATCAAAACGACGTGAACTTGTAATTGAGGGTTGAGGTTCAATCGCAAAATTAGGAGATACGTTTCAACGTTTCTAGGAAAAGTATAATACGGGCCATCACAAGATAGCGAATTCAGTCAATTTGTGGATACGGGATTCCTCGTACCAATGAAATTTGGGACTGCTAAGCACGGCTTTTCAACGGCCGAAGGAAAATGAAGTTGGAGCTGCATAAAAACATCGCCGATCACCATAAACATATAAAAAAATGTCCATACTTGAATTTTACAGCTAGTACTCACAGAATGATTGTCGCAACTCCAATCAGAAGAATACTGAGCATAATTTTCCGACAATGATCGTGTTTTTTGTCGAATGGTTGACTGCGAGCACCACATTGACCCGCGCATCTGCAGCAGCAAAAGAATAATCCGACGCACGGTAGAATAACTGCTATCAAGAGTCCTGCAGCTGCGAGAGCAGTAAGACCTGCATAATGTGTCACTATAATTTGCCATTCTGTTGCCGGATCCGCGAACTTCAGTTGGTCATCTTTTATCGCTACGATTCCTGCAACAAACGAGGAAGGTTCATATTCATCGAATCTGGTAAACACCACGACCAAAGAAAAGAAAGTAATGTTTTAATACCAGATAGAAAATGATTGCAATGAAACGTCTCTGACCATTCGGACATTTAGTATAAAAGTAATAATTAAGTTTTCATTCACACACACGCACCTAAATATGTGTCCCACATATACATAACTGTAATGCGTTGCTATATGCTGGATTAAAACAGATCGTGTGCTGTAGAGAGGCAAACCTAAGACTAGCAGTGGCAAACAGTTTCCACAGCTTCCCTATGTTCATAACAGACATGGCTTAGTAAGTGGAGTGCAAAGGCGGAAGCCGGATACGGCAGCAAGGGCCGGGAGTGATAATGGTGGCGGTGATAGTAGTGTATAAACATCAGCCAACTTCGTAAAAGACGAAGCTTACTTGCAAGGGAAAAATGCAACGAAAAAAATAACAATACAAATGAAAAAAAATATTGTTTTTGTCGAAACGAAATCCAAATGGAAGAGCAAGAAAAAACAATATGTGGTTTTTTATTTTCTCCGAACAATCGGGACCTGAACGTGATGGAGAACCCAATTGTTATTTTATATTAAGTATTTTTTCTTTCAATTGGTTGTGTACAGTATTCTAAAATGGATGCATAGATTTAAGGTGACTAGGGAGGTTTGGAATTTCGAAAATTCGTTCGCATTTAGTTACTTATAATAAAGACGCGACTCAATCTAACACTTTTTAAAGGGTATTTGTTATAACACTATAAAATAAGAACATATCTCGACGTTTATTCTCAAGTCAATAATATCGGCACTCCAACGTAATGGGACAGGCGATGTCAGATCCGGTTTCACCAGGATTCCCCCCGTCGAATGGATGAAGATTTTGAAATATGCGAGGAAAATTTCATCCCCTTAGGGCTCCGTTTATTGATTATATCTGAAAAATTAAAAATCAACAAAATACCGTCCACATAATAAACAAATGTAGAAAAAATAGAGTTATTTGTTAGATGAAAACTTGATAAAGCGAATGATACATTGATTACTTAAAATTGTAAAATCTTTTTTTTTTCAATCAAACGTCAGGTATAGTTAATGCGTCATAACTTTTTACAACTACTGTATGAATGTCAAGTTGATATCTGCAGCCGTTTTTTTGGGATATCGTGCTGAAATCGCAAAAAATGGACCCTTGAGAAATTCGCGTTTAAAGGTTCAATACACTATTTATCTTAAAATAGTCGTACAAATGCGATTGACAAGGTTTCCTGCGCTATTGGCTCCGTACGCAACCCTAACACCGCGTAGCGGTCGTATTTTTGTTTGCGCTGTCAAAGGCTCTGCGATTATAATTATGATACTTGGTTTGCATTAAGACCTTAGGCCACAGTAACGGGTATAAAATCATGTGCGAATTTAAAAATTTTTTTCCTATGAAAAAGTGATTCACTCATAAAATTAAGTACACGTCTATTTAGTATGAAAATCAAGCTGTTAGAATTTTTTTGTACAAAATGGCCGACTACTAATATTTTCTTTTGTTATCTTTTTTTTAGGCGCGCCGCGGCGTGATATTTAGCACCCACAATTTTTTACCTAAAACAAAACTTAAAATTTTCGTTAATCTACATTAGAATACCTAGAGAAGGACGCACGGAATTTTAAAAATATTGTTTCATTCAAAAGTTGTAGATATTTGAACTTAAGAAATGAATTTTCAGTGAAAAATTTCGTTATAACTGCTCATAAAATGAAAAGTTTTCGATTAATCAGAAATTCCGTACGTACATCTCTGTGAAATACAATTAGGAACATAACTTTTACATTTCAAGTACATCGAGTGAAAATTGTTGAAGTTATTTGCCACGCCAATTGGAAAAAAGCTGTTTCAAGAAGTTTCGAGTAGTCGGCCATTTTGTACATCGAAAAGGAAAAATATATTTTCTAACGGCTTGATATTCATACTAAATAGATATGTGATTCATTTTATGAGCGAATCATTTTTTCATACGAAAAACAGTTGTTAAATTCGCACATCATTTTATACCCGTCACTGTGGCTTAAGGCCTTAAATCATTTTGTCTGGCAAAAGACGGTAAGAAGCGTTTTCTTTTAGTAAAGTGAAAAGAGTAACATTTCCTTAAAATATATATTTTTGTTTACTTGTAATTTTATTATAAGACAAGAAAAATAAAGGTATATTAATGGCTTTTATTGAAATTTAACAAACATGTATTGTTGCTGCACTACTTTATAAGATAATAAATAACATTTTCTTTTCAGACCGTAATGAGCTCGATATTAATTTCCAACCCCAAACTCAATCTAAGGGAAAACTGTCAGTATCCGTTGAACACGTCAGGGACATAGAAGAGTTCGGGACAAAACATAGCCCAAGTTCAATCATTTAAGCCCATGTCATAAAGCAAACCTCTATTTCCTCGACGTCTTACAAAACTTCTTGAAATGTAAAACTGCAGGTTTCCATTTGTTGCGTTGCCTAAGTTCTAATTCGCCGTAGGGAATATGGGATAGAGGATAGGAATAGGGATAAAATTTGCATTTAGTATTCCTTCCGGTACTTTTGCAATTTATTACACGGCAACTGTCGTGGCCTTTTTTTATTTGATTGCGAAAATCTCGTACTACGCTCATACAGATTTGAGAAATAAATAGCAGAGTTTTTGGCAATTTTGTTCACTGCGGTCGTCGCATTTGATTTTATTACCCCCATCATATATTCTGCACGGAGCCAATAGAATGCTGCTTCCAAAGTACGTTCTCACTCCGATGGCTACCACGAAACGACTGTTTTTTTCCCTCGTCTAGCCTGCTTTTTACTCCGGGACCTTCTTCTTTCTGAGCTGCATACCGACTTGCTCGCTAGACATCTCGAAAGCACGTGGATCCACTTGTAAATCAAATCTACTAATTGCGTTAACCAGACGAATGTAGCCATCGTTGAAGATTACAACTGCAGTATATGTAACAATCTGCACCGTCTCAAGGCGGCTAAACGCTTTTTTTGTGGTTATTTTCCACACGATCGAATACAAACTTTCGTTAACGTTTTGTGTAAAGTGGCCCATGCATCGTTCTAGTAATTTACAGTCAGATAATTCTTCATGTACATCGGCATTAGGTACCGACTTGGGTTTTTACTCTGCCATTATGCCAGCCACTGCCGTTCACTGGACGCAGTCTACGCGATGGTCTGCGGTCGACGGGCCCCGCGCGCAAGCCTGTCAAGCGTTTGAAGGTTTTGAAAAACGAATTCCGAAGAACTAGTAATGTGCTTTAATTTTTAATCTTAATCTTAATCTTAATCTTCGAACAAGAATCCTAGCGTCGCTCAATCTCATTTTTTAAAAATAGATAGCGGCCAGATTTCTCGATATTAAATACAAGAAACCTTAAAGCACATTGAGTAGTATTGAAAAGAATTATTAGAACTTCTGGAACTTCATAGGAGAACGAAGTGACAGATTCTGGTTGCTCGAAATTTATTGATAAACGCTAGAACTAAAAATATTAAGGAACTCGCTAAAAATACAAAGTAGATTCGAAACTCACTTTAAAAACCATTTTTGAAAGCCTTCGAACGCCAACTTGGCCGGCATGCCTCATTACGTATTATCATCGGGTGACTATGTTTTGGGCATTTTTCGATAATGAAAATGGGAAAATGTTCTCAAAGAATTGCTTTATCGAAATATGCAAACAGATATAGATTTTATTCAACGTTTAAAACCTCCGTAGTCCTCTTAAAATATGTTTGGGTTTATCAACATCGTGTATCGTGGTTAAAATTCTAATTCTACTGATGGTTCGGACAATGTGCATCTGAATGTATTCCATAGTCAAGCAATTGCATTCAGCCTGACAAGCAATTGCATTCAGTCTGACAAAGCTGACGATGTTGAAGTTTGCAACATTGGAATGCACCGAAAATTATGATTTTTTTATTCGGTCCATTTTTTCTTGGCAGATCTTAGCTACGAAAATCCTTTAACATTTTTTTAATTGCTTATTTAGATATCAACAATCTGAATTTGCAAAAAAAAATAATCACAAAAAGGAGGAAATAGAAATATAAAAACGAATTTTTGATGCATTCTTAAGATGCTAGAGCATCAACGTTGCGCGGAAAAAAACAATTTCAAAATATGCGAACTTCTAAGATTCAGTAAAAGTTATCTATGTTCTTTAGGGGGGTGATCCCATGTGACAGATATTTTTTTTACGAAATACACTGTCTTTGAATTTAACCACACATTTATTAACATTTTTACAGCCCCTCTGAATTTCATCAAACAAAAATAACGAGTTGAATCGACTTTACACCGTTCGGAAAACACTCATGTGTAAAAAAAAGTTGGTTGACGGCTGCCATGATTCCGGAGGTTTTGCTCATCTGTTAAAAAAAATCAAACTGCATTTTAGTTTGTAGACCTGAGGCTATCACCGGAACTAGTAAAGTAAAAATGTAACTTTTACATAACGAAAAGTTACAATTACTTACGTACTAAATGTAACGAAAATTGAACTTTTGGCACGGTTTTAAAAGTTAAGTTCCAAGTTTCGTCTTTTTTTTTTACCTTTTCAGCTTAAAAAAAAACTACGGCAGACAAAGGAAATATTCCAGTTTGGGTGAGAACTATAAATGCGCTGAAATCCGTTTAATCCGTTTTCGAGATACGATGGAAGCCAATTTGAAAAATACAGTTTTGAGAAAAACGCGTTTAAAAGTACGAGTATGATTTACACAAAGAAAATATTCAATCATCATTAGTCTGTTATGCCCGGCCCATATAACACGCACACATATTTAGCAATTTGAATATTTCGCGGTGATCCAGCTTTCGACTTTGCTGTCCAATTAGTACCGCACTCCGTCTATAGAAATCTCATATTCAAAGTAAATCCATACCTGTTGAATTGCATTATAGATTTAGTCTTCTTTTCCAACGTAAATATAACATCCGACTTTTTCGACTGATAAGAAGCATGCATTTTTAATAAAGTCAACTTAAGGTAGAACGAGCGGGCGCTCTTGATTTCTATAGATTTTATTCAAATTTTAACGAGACATTGATCATCACATTATGCATGTTTGAGTGAAATTTCAGAACAGTCGACTATTTAGATTGGGAGATACTGGATTTTAAAATTGCAACTTCTAACACTGCAGGGTCTGCAGTGACCGAAAGTCAGATCACATAATTCGTCGTATCATTCTATTGTGTTTATAAATTTTGAAAAAAAAATATGTTGAGATAGCAAACTAGTTAGGGAAAGAGTGAAAAGAGTTTGGATTGCCTTTACTATTCAGTTTTAATATTTTAAGGTCACTTAAAATATATGTCTTGCCAGATGTCCCACCTTATGATGTGATACGTTTTACACCTGACAATTTCACCCATAACCTCTTGGTGGGGCCATCTTTTTTCAAACGGCGGAGACTTGTTTGTACTCCTAATAGAAATTCAATTCTCGAGAGCATCATAAAAATGGCTTCAGTAACACTTTAAACTCTTATCCATTATAGATAATTTTTTTCCGATTTTCTATCACGATTCTATCCCTTTCACTTTTAATCCATACTTGTCACTTTTACTTTTTTGTCGGTTTCTGGGGCGCTCCTCGCCCACAACTATGTTTCTCTAATGCATTACAGTATCACGTTTGCATAAGGGCGCAGTCTCACTGTAAAAATTCTGCGTTGTAGTGACTCAATAGTGCCATCATTGGAAGTTAAGTAAAATTGCCTTTCCATTCCATCAGCGTATAAAATGTTTGTTATGTAATTTTGTAGCATGTAGATTTTCGAAGGTACTTTTCTAGACGTAGTTTAAAAAAATGACGCATATATTGACATTTTTTTTACAGACCATTTATGCACATGGTTAAGTATATGTAAAAAAAATCATAATAAAGCAATGTATTTTTTTTGCGCGCGCGGTGATGGTAAAAATTCTCGGCATCGATGTGGGTGACTGAAAAAAATGAACATATTTATAATTGCATAATGAATGTATCTTCAGTGTGAACCACCAGTATTATTTTAAAAAATTATTATAATAAAAATACAAAACTTAAAATTTTTCAATCAATTTTCTGTCGGTATTTTATTTTTTATATTTTTTTGTTTCATTGAAATTTTTGTTCCTGTGCTTCACGCCATAGGTGATGATACTAAGAATATGTTGTTAAAATTTCAACGCGATCTGAACCTTCGTTCAAGAGGTAGAACTTTCACAAAGTTTAAAAAAGTGAATCGTGGAAAAACGGCTTTGAATTTGGCGGTCGGGCGCGCCGCGCGGTATCTATTATAAATGCAATCTTACCTTCTTTTTAAATTTTTTAATTCTGTAAAGCTTAAAATATTCCTAACCGTTCAGGCTAATAGAATCAAAGTAAACTAAAAATGAAAAATTTTGAAATTTTTCGCGTATATAAGGCCTCAATGTAGAGTAATCTCTCCTATGTCGCCATCCTTGTAAACATTGAGAAAGTAGAAATGGTAAGATGGAAAATGGTCAGATAAATGTGTGTAGGGAGATGCTGCGTCAGCAACATAATATTTCGTTATTTTCACAACTCCTCTCTGCTTAGCTTCAGAGAACATGGTTCAAGCGGAGAGGAGTGGAGATATCTTATTTTCCATAAGCGTGATCGCAGCGGAGTTGTGTGCAAGCTTGAGCTTGCACACAGCTCTGCTCTACTCTAATTGTAAGTCGCACACATCTCCTCTCCGCTTCTGCGGAAACACACTGCCCGCTACACCGCTCGTATTTTCTCCTCTCCGCTCCTCGCCGCTTTGGTGGATACTGACCCTAATACCATATTCATTCTCAAAATATCTAGAAGACGTGACACGCTTTTTCTTCCCATTTTCATCTAATTGTGTAATACAAATGAAACTAAATAAGCGATCAGTGACAAAGCATACTTTATAAGAAAGCACATTGATCCTCCCGACATCAGATTAGTTTAGCCTAAATAGCTGTAACCTTCTTTGAGTTAAAAATGCATGCAGTATATTTCAGATTTATTGAATAAGACATAAAAACATTAAGTAGCGACACAATAATGAAGGGCGTACTCATACTGCGTCAAATAAATGACTCTTCATTTGTAGACGTAATGTTACTAATAATATCTTAGTAGAACAAAAGCAAAACATATCGCTTCTTTTCAATACCATACCGATTGAACACGATGATTCAATACCATACCGATTGAACACATGAACACGATTATGTATTAACGAAGCTTAGTTCAGTAAGGACTTAATAAAGGGTGTCTTGAAATGACCTGACGTTTTAAATTGCGCGCCATTTTATTTTGTGGCGAACTACGTTTGCCACAAAAACGGTTATCATAGTTCGAATATTGAGCTATTGGATGAGGTTTGCATTCGACGGTGGTGAAATGAGGTACCTCTGGAAGTGAATTTTATTTTGATGGGATTGATGATGATTTCGACGTTGGGAATTTGAAGGTCTTTTAGTTCGTTGAGGATTTCGTCGTCTGGAAAGGCACCATTTATGACCTTAACAATGAGGGATTTGCGTTTACTTGGGCGCAATGTGAAGGTGGAGTATTCCGTTGTGGGAAATCCCTTTAGGGGGGAAATCCCTTTAGACGGCCGAAAACGAGTAATTTTTTATGATTTTTTTTAAACGTGATAAAATAATCGCATAATTTTTACATTTTTTATTATTTAATTTTAAAATGATCTTATTACAACTTTCGAGTGGTCATTTTTTTCTTTTTTAAACAAAACAAATGGCGGCGTTATAAGGTATTCCTAACGCGTCTTTTGAAAAGCTGCTCATGTTATAGCTCAAAAAGGTATTGATCGATCTGGCTGAAATTTTGAGAGGTTTTTCACTATAACATTATTGGAAGGATATTGAGACGTATAGGTACGTCTCAGGTGCGAGTTTCTCCCAAGAACGCGAACGCCAAGATTGTTGACACGCCCGGTCAATGCCTCTAAACGCGCCTATTAGGAAGAAAATTGAAAACTGAGTAAGTGGGGGTTATCTCTCGGTGGGGATATTGAAATTCGAAAAGAGTCAAGTGGGGGGAGAAAAATATTTTAGAAAAGTCGAGGAACGACCAAGACGCTTGAGAAGGGGGAAAAAAAAGCGGCAAAATAAAAATATAAAAGGGACGTCCTCGGACCGAAAAAGGTCTTCTCTTTCGAACTCTGGCTGGCGCAAGTAGTGAAAAAGATACCACTACAAGCTGAAAAAGCGAGGAAAGTATCGGAGTAAGGAAAGCGCCAGACTCAAGAATAAGACAAGGAGCAAAACGTAGGGACTTCTCTCGATTATTGAGGGCATTAGTAGTGAATGGGCGTAAGTACAAGCTGCAAAGGCGAGGAAAACAACCACTAAGGAAACTGCCCGAAAATAGCGAGAGGAATTGGAGACAGTCCTCGGATCACTTTCTTTAATTATCTGAGCATAAGTAGTGAAAAGGACGCACTTGATTATTTCCCGATTAAGGAAAGCGTCGGTTGGCACAAGTAGTGAAAAGGAGCCGAAAAGGACTCCCGACTAAGGAAAGTGCCAGAGAACGCAGGTAGTGAGAAGAAATGACCGGGTGCTCCCGAATAAGGAAAATGCTCAAGATAAAAAGAGAAATGACAGTGGGCATCTCATAGAAATAGGATGAGGCAAAGAAAGTTTTAAATCAGAAGAAGTAAATAAAATAAAGAAACAGAAATTAATTTCAAAAAAAGGTACGAGGACCGCCCAGCTGTGCACACGTCTTCGTCGGTCTTTAAATTTTGACGGTAACCGTCACCGAGAGGGAGAACTAATAGAATTACTTGAAGAGAGCAAGCGAGAGATAAACAAAACAAACGGGGCCGTGGCCGAGCAAAGCCAACGCAGAAAATTTGGAATTCGCGAACACACACAGAGTACACATGAAAAGGTCCCCGAGCGACCCACGTACACACACATACACACAAATATTCAAAAATTGTAAGGCGGAATAAAAGCAACACCACACACACACATAAGAAAACGCACAAATATAAGCACACATTAAAAAACACATGTAAACCCTGCGGCACCCATACAACACAAACATTCAAACGTACACACACACCCATATTTAAATACACGAGCGAAACTACACGCACACAAACAATACTTACCTGCCACAATGCGATGACACACTCACACATTCAAACATATGCGTACACAAGAACATTGCAGCGCGAGTTAAGCGAGACTCCACACACACACACACACCAACACAAACAAGTAAGAATCTCGGGCAAGCGAAGCGTCCAGCGACGAAATTCAAATGTACAGGCGGATTCAAAAGAAACTGTATTGAGACCAAGGAGAAAAATTGCAATAAATTCACAACTTATTGTATGCGAAAAAGGTCTCTATTAATTTACTCCCTAATCGAGTCCCGAACCCAAATAAATTTAATGTAATAAGGGGAGACCCGTTACAATATACCTAAAGTTTTAAGGTTATCAATTATTTTATTACAAAGCCTACTTAATTTTCTACTACTACGTCATTTGCGGAAACGAAGTGTACGAATACGCGAAATTTAAAGCATTGTTGGAGGGAGATTCGTGCCAAACGCAAGAGTTCCCGCAAACGACGCTTATTCGGCTCAAAATTCGACATTTTCGCACGAAAAAAATTATGTGATACTGATACAAAATCACTAATGTTTCAAGGTTATGGTCTTGCCAGATGTCCAACCGTACGATATGACGTTTTACATTTGACAATTTCAACCATAACCTCCTGGTCGGGCCATCTTTTGTCAAACGGCGGAGACTTATTTGTACTCCCAATACATAATAGATGTCGCTTCCGTGGGAACGGAAAAAATATTTAAACAAAAGTATGTTGAAATAGGAGTACTTGAACTTTTTGACTCAATTTTCTTTCAATCAATTATTTATTTTAAAAAATGGGGTAATCATTTATGTTTATTTTTGGAGGTTCACGTGATAGGTATTGATAAATAGAATATGCCGTGACAATTTGAAAGCTATCGGAACCTCGGTTCGTGAGTTTGAACTATCCAAGGTAAAAAAAGCGATTTGTGGGAAAACGGCTTTGAAGTTAGAGTTACGAATCGCCGCGCGGTATCTTGTATAAAATATTATATTACTTTATTCTCCAATCTAAATACCTACCTCGACATCTAAAACGTTTCAGCATGCTTGGTAGGGAAGCATGCTGGAACATAACTTTACCATCCAGTTGAATTTTTCTTATTTTGAAAGCTTAAAATATTCTTACAAAATGTCAAGCTAAAATACTGTCGAAAAAAATAGTAGTTTTTCGCACCTATAAGGCCTTATAGTAAACTTAATGCGAGGACTCTGTGCAGAGTAGGCTAATTGAAAACGATGGTTGAACCGAAAAAATAGTTTTGTCCAATGCGTTTTAAAAATAAATCGAATGGCGTCAAACAATCAAGTGTTCAATTTTATCCATCGTAATTTTACCCATTTGGAAGGAAATCGTTAATTGAATAGAAGATTAATTTAATGTAACCACGCTCCGACATATCCGGCGAGTAATCGCATTGATTGAATCCTTACTGAACACTTGGGGTAATTTATTACCTCACTCCGCTTTGTTTTTGTGCCGTACCTTCGTAAAAAGAGACTATAAGGCTCGATCCACCAGGCTAAAAAACGCTAACGCACTTTCGAGACTACGCTTGAACTTAGCCTCTCCGTACATTATAGGCCGACATCCAAACGGGTAGCACGCAAAAAGTTTGTTTGGGGAACGGAGATCGAGTCCCACAGAATTGTAGGGTCTGCAGCCATGGCTCTACACAGAGACGTGATCACGGTCTTACAAGTCTGGAAACGATGGCGAATTTCGGTAGTGGGGAGTAGTGCCCTTATTGACCGAGCTTTTTATTCGCCTCAACGCCACTGCGCGTCGCTGCTATCGATCGGTACGGTGAGACCCGGTGCGGGACATAACCTAATAGTCCATGATTTTTAGACATTCGCTCCCCAAAAAATCCTGATAATTGATTTTTCGATTGGATTATGTCAGAGTGTCCCCTAAGTATAAAACCAAGTGTGTGTCGTCCGAAACCGTGAGCGTTAGCCGCCATTTTGAAAAACACCTTTTGGCAAATATCTCGGAAACGGTGAGTTTTACGTTAAAAATCGTAAGGACTTTTTTTGTAGAGGATACAATTTCCCATCTTTTTAATTTGAAACTTTTTTCTTAAAAAGAAAAAAATGTGATAATCAAAGTTGTAAGCCATGAAATTTTCTACAATTTTTGTATAAAACTTTGTTTGTAAAATCAATAGTTGCTGAGTTCTAGCGCAATGAAAGTTGCCGTCAGGTAAAGAAAAACAACGATTAGTGGCAATACGTTACTCTAGCATGCCAAAAAAAGTGTAATCGAAGAATTTTATAATAGAGACGGTAACAATAATGTTTATTATGAAAAGGAGGGATATGGGCGATAGGAGGAAAGTTTGCACAATAAAAACATTTTGACGAATTTTTTGAAAAAGACACGAACATTTATTCATATTCATTATCATTTGCGAGATTTGAGTCGCGATTTACAAATTAGGATCGCATCATCATCATAATAATAAAAAAATTGTTCTTGGCAAATTTTCAACGTCGATGATGGATTTAAAACAATGTTCTTTGTTTGGAACAGGAAGGGCGATTTTTGATGGTTTGCGAGCTTTCTTCTTCCATGTTCAAGTCATGAACAGCAAAAGAATCTATGAAAGATTCATTTTGAACATCCTCTTCGTCGCTATCGTCCACTGTAGAGATTGCGTTATCGCATGTTTGGCCACTGCAATTTGAACAAATTATGGAACATTGCAAGCCACTCTTTCGGCATCCGCAGGCAGCTCCGCAATTTGTCTTTGCAAGTCTTCTCCACAATTTGCAAGATATTATTTGCAGCAAATTTTGCAGCACGGGAGCTTTTTTCATTCTAATTGGTGATAAGCGATTTGCAGCGCGCTTCCAGCCCCATTCTTCCGGGTCATGGTGAAATCTCAGCCAACTTTGGACTTGATGATATACTCTGAAGGAATGGTAACGGGCTGCATCCTACGTCGGTGATACAATTGTTAAGTTGAGCTTGGTGTTCCGAGCGAACTTGCCAAAGTTCTTGCATCTGAGAGAGCCGATGGACAGTTCGGTTTTATTACCTCTATACAAAGCAATAAAAAACGCTCGCCAGCTTGAGCAATCATGTTGGGATCGCTCCTCCTATCTTTGAACAATGCCACAGCCGTTAGCAACTCTTCGTGGTTCTTTAATGTCGTCAGAGCTTTGTATTTTCCAATTTTAAACGGAGCTGACGTTGTGTCACAACTGCTGCACGCATGTAAAAATAGAATGTTTTCTCTTACGTTTTCACCATACTCCGGCTTCAGACAACGTGGGCTGTATAGGGATTCTGGAGTGCGTCCTTTTCCGGGCTTGCGGAAATAGATTTTTTTTTTCTTGTGCGCTAATGTGGTCAACAATATTAGCAGATCGACGTCCTCGCCTACGACGATGAGTGTCTCGTAATGCGAAGAAAAATCCACAGCTGTTTGGATAATCAGCGTGTCAGCATCTTCCACAGCTTGTTCAATACGAATTCCAGATTTTTGAAGTTCCTTCGATAACATTCCTATCATGCGAGATTTATTGCTGTCATTGGCTAAGAACTTTTCATGAGGAGTTGTTGCAATCATTGTCTCGGTGATAATAATATTTGCGGAAAAGTTCTTTTTCGATCGACGAAGACGTTCAGAGGGCTTTGTACCCATGAGACTGCATGCTAGAGTAACGTATTACCACTGATCGCTGATTTTCTTTACCTGACGGCAACTTTCATTGTGCTAGAACTCAGCAACTATTGATTTATAAAAAAAAGTTTCATACAAAAATTGTAGAAAATTTTATGCTCTACAACTTCGATTATCACATTTTTTTCGTATTTTCAAAAACTATCGAGATATTTTGCAAAAACAAAAATTTGGTTTTTTAATCGACTATATCTCGGCAAATATTAACAATAGAGAAAACAGTTTTTAATAAAAAAAAAAGATAGGAAATTTTATCCTCTACAAAAAAAGTCCTTATGATTGTTCACGTAAAACTCACCGTTTCCGAGATATTTGCAAAGAGGCGTTTTTGAAGATGGCGGCTAACGCTCGCGATTTCGAACAACACAAACTTGGTTTTTCTACGTAGGGGACACCCTCTGACATATTCCCAACCAATGAATCACTTAAATTTTGCAGGTGTTTAGTTTACATTTTAACCTAAGACCGATGAAGCGTTAATTAGTTATCTTTCATCGTGTAGAACATGTACTTGTATTTTTTCGTGAATAAATAAATTATTGCTTACGAAACATGGAATAAATACAAGTAATGAGGTTACGGTTATGCATTATATGGTAGAACGAGAGACAAAATGCTACTCTGTATTGTGTTCTGTCTTCGTTGCACAGCATACCTATTTATCGTCACGCACCTCGCGGCCGGGATCGGAATGAAAAGCGCGACCATTAAGCGGGCGTAACCCCACCACCGTCGTTTCCAGACCTGTATGTAAGCCGTGGACGTGACCATGTCGGAGAGTCGTGTCCGAACCCTCCGCCTGACGCGCTCGGCTACACATACGACCCCTATCACGCTCGCATGAAACAGTTCTCTCTCGTGCCTGGTCGCCAGAGAACTAAACGTGTGCAACGCTCGATTTAGTCATCCGTCTCGTATATATCGCTCGGGCTGAATCAACGCTACGTAGCAATGCTCAGCAGTGGGGATTCCAGCACTTTTCCGGAACACCCTCCCGCGAACGCGAAGCATATTTTCAGAGCTCTTCTTTTGTTTCGCGGTTTTGGCCGAAATTTTGCTCAGTGCATAATTCTACGGCTATTGAATATTGTATATGAATAACGCGGCAAGTGCTTTGATGTTTAAAATGTTTTCTTGTAGATCCCACATTTAGTTCGTAACATTTATTGTGAACTGTTTTCTTTTCCCTTTTTGCCTTATTTTCATCAACGTGATTATTTTTCAATTATTACGATTTCTGTGCATGTTGTATGTGCTTATACCGATTGTCGTTTGCTTTTTCTAAATATATATTTGCTTGAATTTTACAGGTGTCTTTGTTGGCACGTTTTTTTCTTGCTTTCCTTCGCTCGTATTCGTCATTTTTTTCCAGGTTTAGACTTACTTCACATCTACTTTTCAACGTCTTGTTTTCAGTCTCCAATTTCAATATTTTCATTCAATGTTCATCGTTTGTAACATGGAATGTTCACAATTTTTGCTTGACTGACGAATATTCGTTTTTGATTTCCTTTACGTCTGATGTAACATCGCGAAGCATTACCATAACCTGGCTAAGATCGTCCGGTCTACTAAATGCATGGAATATTTTATAAATCCAAAATAAAATAAAATACTCGAGTTAGAGTTCTACTTCAATGATTTTTTATTATAATTCATCATGCCCTGATGATTTTTTTCGCAGAAAGTATTTCGCCTACACATCGGATAAAACCTACAGTCTACTGCCTATCTTCTGCCTATACTGCACACGGTGCCACTACGCTATTGAGTACTCGTGACATCTTAATTGCAGATATGGCCGAACAAACAAAAATAATTCCGGCTGTATTGTAGCCGGCCCAGTAATCGTCACCTTAAGGTAGTTCTGTAGCAAATGCGGCTAAACGCGATGAGAAAAACCATAACCTCAACGATTAGAAACAAAAATTCGCTGTCGAAGGACATCGGATACATGCATAAATTGAACAAATTAAATTTGCTTGCTGAATAAATTTATTTCCCATTCGTCTCAGAATTACTAGAACTCGGGAAAAAAACACGCTTCGAGTTCCCAGACCACGCGCCGATCAACTGGCTGCGGCGTACACTGTTGCCATTCCGTTACAGATGGTTGTGCCCGAGTTCGATGTGGAATACAATGACCATTTTTCATAAGTCGATATCTCCGAAACTAAACGGTCAGTTTGTCATTTTTTTAAAATCAATCCCACAATAGTACTGCGTACACGCGTATTTTTATTTTGAAATCCTAAGATCTGTTTAGAACCTATATCGAGAAATGCGAGCAAACTCCTATCGGTTTACGTGTTAGGTATAGGGATCGCGTACAAAAACACCCATATTCAATTGCAATTATCTCATGAACTAAACGGTGAATCGAATTGAATTTTTGGGTATCAGTCCATGAAGGTCAGATCTACACCATACTCAGATTTCAGCCAATTCCTAAAATTTTACCAAAACTACAGAACTACGTTAAAATGTTTAAAACCATTTTTCTACATGACTGAAGAAATGTTTCCATCTAAAATAGATGGTTAGAAAAATAGGACGTTCACTTTAACCTCCTAATAAAGGATTCGCCCGAAATGACAGATAGACCTCGCAGCTGAATATATTTTTTTTATTAGTCTTGAATATGTATACTTACGAGTGACAATGCAACACAATGTAGTAACTAACTCGCGGCAGCTGATGTATCACATATCTGCACGATGGATTGATTCTTATCTCAAAATAGTTAATTAATGTGTAAACATAACGACCACTGGACCGACTACCTTGCTTCTAAATAGCTGTTACTTCCGATTTAGATGAATTTTTGCACAGATCTTTTTTTTATAATATAAAGTGACTGCTTAAAAGAATTTTCGGCGCATCGCAATAGTTTTGCACCATATAATAGTGATTTGTACCATATATTATAAGATATGACCAGTTTATATGCATAGTAACGTGTGCCCTACAACAATACTACAGAAGCTGAACTACAAGAAGAAGTGTTGAACTGATATCCTATTTTTGCAATGCACAAAACATACTACGTAACAGTTTGTGAGACCCGCGTACTTCTTAAAACCACTAAGCCGTGATTGCGTCAACTGCAAATGATTTACATCCTCGCTAAAAGTAAAAATTACTATAATTGTTTCGAATAGTCACTTTTTATAAGGTCTTCCAATAAATTATACTTGACAACCGTTAATGTTAACCCTTCGTTGATACACTTATATTTTGCCAAGATTTTGACACACTGGGTCAGTTTGACCCGGATAGTACTTCATCCACCTGTCATTAAAAAGAGTACGAATGATTTTTATTTTTAAGAAATGCGGTATACATTTTAAACATTCCTTAATATGTCTGCATAATTAAAATTCGGAAAGTATAAAATTCAATTGATGTAAAACATTATTGAAAACTTTCAATTTTGGGAAAGTGAGCATTTTATTTCAAACTCGTTCGGGTCAAAACGACCCAGCGTGTCAGCGTAGGGTTAACAATATGAATTGTACAAACTTGAATAGAATAGTACGAGTTTCACCTAAAGAAAACCTAACGTGCAATATACAACATTAGTATTTGTGCGCCGATTTTGTGATAGCACTGAATGAACCATATCTGTATCGGCACGCCTCTTACAGTAGTTAATCATTATTCCGAAATAATAGATAGTGAAACACGCCACCCAAATCACATGTTTACATATACTTTTCGCTCGTAGTTGTGTTAACCATATTATGACTGAGGTGTGACTAAGCTATAGGAAATTTTACAATTTTACCCCTATTTGACCATGCGCGTTTTTTGTAAATACCATGGTCTTTTCATTCGGTGTAACAAAATGGTAGCGTCGAAGCTGGATGAAGCGAGTTGCTATTGTCTGATGGAGTCCTGCGGGCGGCAATATTACATCGCCAATTCTTCATCGACTGACTTGAAATGTTTTTTGGACCCATATAACAACATTTTACAGCGAAATACGTAATGAATGTTGGTCATGTTGAAACCTTTTTTCAAAAAAAAAAAAAATATTTTCAGCGACTTTTTTTTACCGAAAACATTTTTTTTAACGCACTATTTCATAAAATAATAACATTTTTATACCACAACCATGTTTTTCTCACTTTTTCGTGCGTGTAGATGGGGCCTAAAAGAGATCTTTTAGGGCCTAGGCCTTAACAATTTGCGCGTGCGCATTTCTCACGTTCACGGTCATTTAGAGGGCTATAGCACTGTGACACTTTTTAAAAATCGATCTTTTTGTTGCCTTTTTCGTCAGTTTATACTTTCAAGAATATCCTGTAAGAATGTCAAGGCCGTATCTCTATCATTTTATCTTGCAAAAATCGATAGTTAAATTTTTAAACGCGTTTTTCTCGAAATGAGATTTTTCAAATTTGATGACATTGTAACTCAAAGAGCTACAAATTATCCGATTGACTTGAAATTTGAACTGAGTACTCTTGAATATATTTACTCTACAATGACGTAGGATATTTTTGATTGGATGAAAAATGACGATTTGGCATTGAAAAAAACGACCATTTTATAGGCAAGAAAGCGGACTTTTTTTCATAACTACGCCATTTTGTTAGATTTTGAATTTTTTCTAAAATCCTACGTCATTGTATAAGAAATACCTTCCAGTTTAACATTTTTTTCCTTTCTCGGTTTCAGCTACTCAATCCACCGGAATCATGTCAGCAGTGGAGGAACTTTCTTTTTGGCGCCTCCGAATGCAGCGCATAAGTCGCTTGGACTTCAATATTTTTCTATGAAAAAATTATGTAATATAGGTCAAATATAGCCGAATATATACTTTATTTTTCGAAACATTTAATTGAGTACCTTTCGTCCAAAAAATTTCCGAAAATCGCTAAAATTTTCAGCATTCACACTGGTATAGCCCCTTAACGCTGTCGTGGAACAGCTGTCAGTCGTTAGGTACGTCGACGCGTTATTTATGCGAAGAAACAGTACCCTACTTTCCCGTGACACCACGGCAAAGCATCGTCAATATCGCCGCGACATCGAGAATTAATTTAAAAAATATGCTGATACATTTCAGCATTGCGTTTGGCGTCTACGGGGGACTCCATCCCCCCACCACCTCCCGCGACGCGCGCGATACAGTTTCCATGTGCGATACAGCTTCCGTGTGCAATACACCTTCTGCACGTGCTTGCAGCCATGTGTATTTAACAATACAAAAGCTCGGAAAACATGGTTTCGTTATATAAATACTCGTGTGCACCGTAGAGACACGGGCTTTGTCTTCTTGGTGCACAATGTACTATTTTTTATTTCCGACGTACGTCGAAAGCAAAGCTTATTAACAACTCGAATTATTTTGAATTTTCCTGAGGAAAAAGTGTCACGAGGATGTTTAAAAAAATGTCTTTGTTGTCGGTACATTATGAGTGAAAAAACAATCTTAGGATCTAGAACCTAAACAGCTCGGATATTCAACGAATCAGAAAACATTAGCGCAATTAAGTCTCATAAAAAAATACAAATGTGATCGGTTGAACATATAACACTAACATTATCGCATCTCCTTATGCACTTAACGGAAACAGTAACTCATGGTATCCACTAGCAATAAGAGAGCTTTCGGCTGTTGAACTGACTATATTGACGATAGCGTAAGTAAATGCAGCAATTGAGATATGGTATTTAGTCAACGCAAATACGTGAAGAAAAACGAAAGACACTAAATGTCATTTGAGATTACGAATGCGGTCGTAACGTTGCACTTCGGTTTACAAAATAATAGCAGAAAAATTCATGATTGTGTTCCGCCATTCGACGTTGACAGAGCAACTACTTTCAACGAAGCTTACAGCGGAGATGGGATTTATAATGAGCATCGTACACAAACAATCTGGAGCTATTTGATCAATTCTACTTCCAAATAAGTTTACTTAAAGAGTCCACGGGGCGCATCGTGAACCGTACGCCACGATAGAAGAAACAATGGTTCGTTTCTTTAGTTTGTTCGGGATAAGCGTCATAAGACGGACTATCCAAAGCAATGCTTGTGCGCTCAACGACATTCACATTATGCGGAAATGTGCTCCACAATCAATTTATTCAAGCGGGAGGTTTATTTGGCTGATATATATTTTTATTCCAATGCATATTCGATATCGTGTTAAAAATTCAGTTTGTGTAAAAATTCCTGCCTGACGAAACTACAAACTACATGCGATACTACACAAACTTATAACTGAGATTTTCTCGAGCAATAACTATTAGGCCTCCACTTGTACCATACCGATCTAGTCATTGCGTAAAAATCTTGTTCATGAGGAGAACAAATTGAAAGAAAAATCAAAAGACTGTTTGGCGTAAATTGAGTAAAATAGAAAAGAAATAGTATTATTAGGGGAATCAATTCAAAACATATGGAGCTAAATGTATGGAGAGGAAAAGGTATCGACTGCAGTCAAGCTGTGCCGACAACGAATATCTCCTATTGTACATGGAATTTTATTCTGGCATCCTGAGAACATAACTTAGCAATCAATACCACCGGAATACGGCCAGTGCCGGGGTCGTGGTGAATTTGCAAAAGATGGTTGACAATTATTGGCTACAATCTTTACATATAAAGTGTGAAAAATGTATAAAAATTTTGTAAGTTTCCGCAATTTTTTGAACATGATACCTAGACTGGAGAAGTATATCTCAATTTATTGGAACATAAATATAATAATAAAAGTTACATTTTAAAAAGGTGACTGAAGCCGCACGGTCGATCTAAAAACCATTGTGAACACTGCTTACGAGTCATATTGAATAAACCATAGCACTTGCAGTCTTTCGCAGAGAAAAGATGTGGAGAGGAGGACGAGTACGGCAAACGTCGTAGTCAGCAGATTTGGGTTAAGTGAATTGCGCGAATTAAACGTATTAAGCCCTTCAAATCTTTGAATGAATAAACTATTTTTAGGAGTATCTCAATGTATTGGGACGAAAAGATTTAGAGCAAAAAAACGCGAGAGCCACAAAAAGTTTCACGCCTTTTAGGAATTGAAGAGCGCAGGTATGAAACTTCGGTTTCTCCAAAACTCATATGTTGTTGAACCGTTTGATGACAGGTTCTTCAACAGAGCAATATAGCGTTGGGGTTTGCATCGACAAAATGCAACGAAAGTTCTTTTTACTTTTTTTTATTTTTTCATTTTTATAATTATCCATAATTTTTTATCGCTTTCTCTAATGAGGATAAGAAAACCGTTTGAATCATTTTCGTACCCTAAATCGGCAAAAAAACGTAAGCAATACAAGAAAAAATAACTTTCGGTGCATTCCAACCTTGCAAACTTCAACATGACCCGAACAAGTGTCACCATACCTTAAGGCGATGTGAAACAAAGACCGCGTGTGAGAGAGTCAGAGCAGTGTTTTTTTACGTCATCTTGACCTACACAGTATCTGACATACTAATTGGTTCGTGCCTATATCATGACTACAATAATAGCATGCGATGAATCGGGTTAGTCATTTTATATATATGAACATAGAAAATCGGAAGAAAATTTGCATGGCATATGTACTGAGCCTCTTCCGAATGATCCATGACAAAGTAATCCAATATTTTCATTTTTAGTCATATTTTCCACGAGTTTTCCATCCAATATGACGGTCATTCTTTGTTGATAGAAGCAAAGCATTCCTATCCTACATAATTTAATCGGAGGACATTATACACATAGTCCAATCTTGTTAACAGTGGGAAGTATAGAGTTCATGTTCGAATATTTAATGAAAGTTCCCGTTTAGTTTAAATATCATAGTGTTCGTTTATACATGCAGAATTGTATATGTTATGTGTGTGGGCGCATGTATTTGCATGTTTTGCTGGTATATAAAATTGCGTTCACAATTGTCGTTATGGTATCGAAGTGAAAAAAACCCCATGAAGTTTTAAAAAAGCAAAAATACATATAAGGCTACTGCTTTTTTTGGTTTTTTTATTTCAGATGATCCAGTAAATTTTTATGATGGTCATCGCAAACCACTACATGCCGAAGGGGGTCCGACAAAGATGGCGATATTTTTATAAATAATCAATATTTTTCTTTGGAAATTTGTATAAGTCAAGTTGAAATATAACATAAAAAGTCTGTGTAACCACTTTTGTAAAACTTAATTACTGTAAAAAAATGATTGAAAATGCTCGTTTTTTCACGCCTCTGAGTGCATCTCAACCCTTAAGAATGCCTGGGGACTTGCGTGAAGGAAGTTTGTCTTCAAGTGATTAACAAGAATTTTAGTTTTACGTTTAGCATAAAAAATTATAGTTTTGTGCTCATTTCAACGAGTTTTCATATATGACGATTGCCGGTTCAGCAATATAAACACTCTGCCGATTAATCGCCATGGCTGTCGGTAACTGAGACAATGTTTGCAAAAAAAAATCTTATCAATCGAACACTCATTTGTACAAAATCGGAAAAGATATATTGAGTCCATAATTAGCATTGGCTGAAATATCCACAGACCAGTAATCGACATATACATATTCGCGATAGTAAAAATATATACATATAAATAAACGTTGTCGATAACTGGTTACGTCTCGAACACAGGTGAACACCAATCGATCGAAAAAAAGATAAAAAATTATTTTATGCTAAAATAGTTCTTCGTGATGGTTTAAAATGATTAAAAATTATAATTCTGACGTCATAGCCATGATTAGTTTAATTTTTTTAATTAATAAAGTTGTATGTAAGAGAAATTTATGTTTCAAGCTCTTTATCAAATGTTTTAATAAAAACCAAAAAATTTGTGACTGAGTGCCTTAAAATCATGCTGCAGTCCTATATGCAAAGGTAATCGAGTCTACGAACCTTTGCATAATTAGTTAAGGATTTATATACCTTTGGATGGTCAGAAAACTAGGCTTTTGCGATCAACAAATAATAATAAAGCAATCAAAACGAGGTTCAGAGGGTTTATTTCGCCGTAGGTACCGTAGGTAGGAACCGTAGGTATTATCCGTGGGTACTCAAACCATTTTTGTATTTTCCCGAAAAATACAAATTGGCGGCTCACTGGCCGGTACAAAGCGAAGGCATTTTTTTAGGCCATCCACGGGGGGACTCGTAGGAGACGCACCCAAAAGAATTTTTTCCCCCCGTAATCTGCATAACTTTTGTTACCGAAGTACATACGATTATTACAATAGCTAGAAAATCTATCTAAGAAGCTACAAGTGAAATTCGAAGTCAATTAGTCGAAAAATGTCGAACCCTTGAGTTCGCCCGATTTTGAAAACATTGCTTCACGTAAAACGCATTAAGGTAGTACACGTATGAGCCAAAAGTTTCGGTCGAAGCGTATAGTAACATCCAATCCCTATACGATGCTGTTTGTTGTAAATTTTTTACAGAGCTTGTACCTTCTATATGTCCCACACATTCGCACCTCATGCATAGATAGGTCTCATCCTCGTATAGAGAGCGGCGCTGTAATCGTGGCAACAGCGCGATGTTTCTGCAGTCACAGCGTTGAGCTTCCTACGATCCGTCTTTCGCGGAATATTTGATATAAATTTAAAAAAAAGCGTGAAACTGTCAATCCAAATGCGATACAAAGGAAAGTTTACAAGAAAAACGGCGCTCGCTAAAATACTGAAAGCTGTGGCAGCCATGTGTCAAGCAAATGCGGCTGAACGCGATGAGAATAACCATAACCTCAACGATCAGCAACAAAAACTCGCTGTCGAAGGACGTCAGATAGTGGATTTACAACATCTTGCTGACTGTTTAAATTGTATTCGCTGTAACAAAGACAAATACAAGCATAAATTCAAATTAAATTTGTTTGCAGAATAAATTTATTCCACATTCGTCTCAGAATTACTAGAAATCGGTGGAAAAAACACGCTTCGAGTTCCCAGACCACGCGGCGATCAGCTGACTGCATCGTACACTGTTGCCATTCCGTTACAGATGGTTGGGCCCGAGTTCGGTGTGGAATAAAATTACCACTTTTCATAAGTCGATATCCCCGAAACTAAACGGTCAAAGTTTGTCATTTCTTTTTTAAATCAATCCCACAATAGTACTGCGTACACGTGTGTTTATATTTTGAAATTCTAAGATCCGTTTAGAACCTATATCGAAAATTGCGAGCAAACTTCTATTGGTTTACGTGTTAGGTATAGGGATCACGTACACAAATACCCACATTCAATTGCAATTATCTCATGAACCAAACGGTGAATCGAATTGAATTTTTGGGCATCAGTCCATGAAGGTCATATCTACACCATACTTAGATTTCAGCCAATTCCTAAGATTTGACCAAAACTACAGGACTACCTTAAGATCTGAAGTATTTGTGTGTTGAAAGAGCCAAATTGTATTCTTCGGTAAGATTTTCGAATAGCACGGTCGATGTCATCTAAACAAAAATCATTGATCAGATGTCTTAGAAGACCAAATTACATCAAGTTGACTTTTACAAGGTTCAGTGTTATGTAGATCACTTTGCCTATAGATTGATTCCATGTGGGCAAACATATCTGAGCTGAATTGTCCGGGCTTATTTCTTTGCTGTTTAATAGACATGTAACGAAAATATGTCAATTAAGATCGGTGAACGAAAATACTCAGTACTCAGCGGGTGACCGCGGCCATGAAACTTTCTGTAGACGTCCGGATTAGAAAATATAGTGATATTTCATACACCGGCGCGCAGTACAGTAATAGGACTTCCGCTACTTATGCTAAATTCGCTCGTAGATTTGTCTACGAGTTGTCCTGACTTTACGCCTCTTGGATATCGTGGCGAAGCGATCGCAACGCTGTCTGCCAGCTAACGGCGGCAACTCGTGGTCGTTCTTCTCAGAACATTGCATTATTTATTTATTTGGTGTAATACCACATTGTTAAAGTGCAATTATGAGCCACACTCTTATCAAGTGTGGCTTCCAGAATATTTATGGAGATTTTCTTCGCGGAAAATCCGTATCTGAAGGTAAGTAAATATACGAAACATGAGATATTCTGTCAAATTCACTGTAATTTCTACTACGTATTTATTTTTAGGATTATCGTATCATAGTCAAACAATTAAACATGTATAGGGCATAAACTATTTCAAAGTCATCACGTTCAGGAGGTCGTCGAAATACACGATACAGATAATGGAGATCGAATTATCCTTGGGAAAGTAATACGACAGACTAAAGTGAATAATACACCGTACGACGTAAAGGTAGAGGTATGTATTAATTATGTGATCAATTAGTAGTTGAATAATAATGGAAAAAAAAAATATTCTTTCAGCAACTTTTCAACCATACATGTAAAACAGAAATGGAAAATGAAGATATATCACCTTATCAAATAAATATCAATAATGAAGCAATAAGTATATCGGTCATTGAAATTAGATTTAGTAAAACACATTTTTTATTTCAGTATATAACAGCATTAACAAATGACGGATTTTCGTTAATTATTAAGGATAAGTGTGGAATGTTAAATAAGTAATATATTATTGGTGAATACTATTTAATCGTTGAAAATGAGCATGAAATGTTGAATTAATAATATTTTTATCATAGATGAAAAAAAAAAATTAAAAAATCATTTGCACGTGGTTCTCGAAAAATGTTGATGCAAGATTTTAAATTAAACATGATTAACATTCTGCACGTTTGTTTTTATTTTTATTTGTGCTCGCTTTAGTACACGTATTCCTTAAAAACATCTCATACCGTTAACTCTATCATGAATATTGGGCACTGTATATTTTTACTGTTGTACAGAACTGATTGTTTTACAGGTGAACCCAGATCGTACGATACATTCTTCTGACAGCTTTAATCCACTCGTTTCTCTTGTTGATTTCCCAATTTCGTCTCAGAAACGGATAAAAACTCAATAGCTGGTTTCGAGATTGGGAATATTTGTACGCCACAACACCCCAGTACCTCATACCACCCATTTATTGTTTATTTCACACAGCGCTTTTCAATGAAATTGACACGGAAAACGCACAGCTGATCGCAGTCGAACATCCAAGAATTGCCTGAATCTGCCACCAAGCGGCGCCACTAGAGATATCCAAGAGCCCTATACTTATCCAATAAATTGCCATACAGATAATATGCCCGGAGCGATTAACGAACGATAGGCAGGACGCTATCAGACAAAGGCGACTCGCTGCATTCAGTATTTGCGCCGCCACTTTGTTTCAAAATGTGGTGAAAACATCTGTAAAGGTACTTGAAGATATGTATAATAAAGGTCACTGAATGGAATTTTTGTTATGTAAACTGGGTACCCATAAAAAAATGTCGAAATTCGTTTTTTTTTCCGGGTCCTACACTGGTAGTCTCCCTTGAGGTACTACACGCAAAAAATGGTGTAAGACGGAAAGTTTTGTAATTGAATCCTAATGTTGTCCGGGGCATCTTACATACGTTTGTGAAATTTGAAATACATTGACCATCATGGTATCGAGACATTCGCTCTTGAAATTGTAATTTCTAAGACGCGCTGCATAAGATAAGTTCTGAGAAACATCATATTTCTGTTGATAATGAAAAAATGATGAGACAGAAGCTCATTAAAGGCAACGGAATGATAGATGGATGTTTTACGGTTATTATGGGGGAAGAAAATGACTATTAACTTTAAACGTTTTAATTTATAATTGCCCAGAGTATGAAATACGTGATAAAACGTGCTAGATCGAGTGAATTGATACGGGACGACTTGGCAACAAAGCGAACGATACGCGTTACATGGACTGCTTTTTAAAACTTCAGTCTTTACAAATGATCCTTTCTAGACCAGCCGATTTTCCATTTGTTCAAATCTTCGATTTATACGCTGCACGAGTTACAAAAATTGCACTGCCAGCGACGGTAATAAGTATGGTTAGGATAAGGTATTGACTGTGCTCGTCAGCGACGGTGCCACATTTATATGTTCATGTTCGCATGTTAGTATGCGAGCATGCATGCAAATCAACTTTTTAAGTGTTGGCATATATCCCGGGAAAGCCCTGCTACAAGTTTGCCACCATAGACAAGCCCGCTTTAAAATTTATTGTCAATTAATTTACTATGTCATTTTTCAACTTTTAAATAGTAAGCTACTCCACGTACGTAGCTTGGAAGTAAGGAAATTCATCACTTTTTCAATATTATTGCTCATTTGAAAACGTTAAGGTATAGTTGCTTTTGAATGGGATTGTCTTGCATGTACTACCCTAATCGAAACTTGTAGATGAACGGAAACCGTTATTCGTAAAGCTGAACAAAAAATAGAACTTTAACAGCTTTATAATATTCTCACTTTCCTACTCAACAAAATATGTATGAAAATCCAAAAATACGTGAATCTATGGAAAGTTTTATTTTAAACTAGCGCATTAACAGGAAAAAGGTTTTGATTGGCTGTTTTAGTTGCCATCCTCACGCCGTAACCACACAGTTATATTCGAGCCTGCCATCTGTTCGAGCGATGCTGCGTTCAAGGTGATGTGAAAGACATTATTTTTTTCTTTCGTATTCAGCCGCCAGCAACACTGTTGTCATCTTTCCCACACCCACATCTGTTCAGCATCGCTTGAACGTAGTTCTCGCGCTATATTAGTGTGACGAAGATTTCCTCTCAGCTCATGATGAAATATCGAAAGTTCCTATTGATTCGCGTTGAACATTTAAATGAGTTTGTACTCAGATCGCTGTTACATTTAAAAGAACTATTTATGCGGACACACTCGTGTGTAGCCGCACGTCCATATGTAACGAATACGGGCAGTGCTTTCACTGATGAGGTTGAAGTTTGCATCGTTGGGACGCACCGAAAATAAATATTTCTGAGTTCCTCTGACCATTTTTGAAGATATTGACTTTGCGATCTACAATATAAATCTAAAAAAAGATCTTCTATAATAATAAAAATATAGAAAATAAAATGTAAAAAAGAACTTTCGTTGGGTTACAAAGATGCAAACTTCACCATTTCCACTAACAAGTAATCACATCGGATTTTGATGGAAAAAAATCAAACACTCAAAGCAATTACTCATATAAAGAAGCTTATGATAAACGAGTTTTCAATGGTCGCACCCCCGGATTTTTCCAAGCCGGGGCAAAAACTTGACATGCCCCCCCCCCCCCCCCACACCAGCATTTAAAATTAATGATGTAAAAAAACTCACAAAACTTAAATATACTGAGTGGGATTTTTGTAACCCGGAGAATAAGAACCGTTCAAAAAAAATTGCGGTCTTTATTACCTATTTGCTAATAACTTTTCGTTATGTCTGACATTAATATAAACTACGCCACAAAATTAAAGGAACAGAACATTTCTTCAATTTTTCAAGTGTTCTTTTGAACCGCTGTATCTACGTGAAAAATGGTCGTATCGAGATGAAAAAAAGGTTTTTGAAGCTTGTAGTTTCTAGTTTCAAGATCTTCCGGCAAACAATTTTTGTGCGTAACGGTTATCGCGCAATCATAAAAAATAGCGCGACAATTTTTTTTCCAAATTTTGTTATTTTTTTAAGGTTCCACGGGCTCGGGAATTTTTTTTTCAGTAACTAGATGCATAGGTCAGTTAGCTTTTTTATTCAGCTTCGATTTGGTGTTTTTGTCTCTCTACGTCAATTTTTCGCTGAGATACCCGACTTTGAATGAAAAAAATCCTTTCGTCTTTGATCATCGATATCTCAGCAACCAACAATCGCACAGAGAATTAATGGGCAGCTTTGAAAACTTGAATAATTTTCCTACAAGACGCTTTCGTTGATTTTTGAGAATTTTTTTGTTCACCCTCAACATTAATTTGAAAAAAGTACGAAAAAATTACTTTTTATGGTTTTTCAGTAAGTCTACCACAACTTTACAAATATTGATGGAAAGACTAATGTTGCCAGGTTTTTTCAGCTTAATGTAGCCCTAATAGCCCTGTAAATTTTCAAATTGATTCATCAAACCATTTTTCCAGACCGTCCAAACGTCGCGCTTTTCTCTCCGCGAAAAAATCTATTACCTCATCAAAATTCGTCTCATAGGCAGTTTTTTTTCGATGGCTAGGATCGCGAGGCCATCGAAACTCACTAAAGCGCCCTGAATGATAGGCGCTTTAGTGAAACAAGTTTTTTTTAACACATGAATTTGGTGCCACCTTAAATTGCCGCCCGGGCAGCTACCCCGGTTTGCCCCCCCCCCCCTCCAGATCCGGGGTTAAATGGTCGCTACGAAAAGAAAATTTAAATTTGATACAGCCCGCGCTCTTCTGAATAGTCATCTGTGCTTTCTATGTTGCCGGATCGCGGCTAGACAGTTTGTCTACGCGTCCGATCTTTGTTAACATTTGTTAACAAAGGTGAGTTTCAAAGACTTCATCTGGATAATCGTTTATGCTGCTTGGTATTTGTTTTACAAAGATGTATCAGCGCATTCAGATATATGTCGAAGTTGCTGACTTTAATGTGAAATATTTCGAGTTGAAAACGGTAAATCTGGAAATTTCCGGAACAGTTGTACATTAGTTTTATTCATACACTATATATTCTGCAAAAGAGCCATTTCTGTGGGAACTGCCTTAATGTGGCTTTTAATATGACTTTCGTAACAAGTGTGTAAGCGTAACAAGGTCCGGAAGACCTTTCTATACCGACAACCGCAATCGCTTTCCTTTTTTTGGCATACATGTGACGATGCTTACATCAGTGGGCGAAGCAGCGAGATGCAGATATCGTAGCCCTTCCAATTGACACAAATATAGAAGCGATTGTACGTACAATACAGTCAACTCTGTCCATTCGAATCTGTCCGAGTAATGAACATCGCCACGAAAATTATACTTCGTACATTTATGTAATACAAGACTTGCCTAAAACAATGATCTTCTCTGTTGACATTAGCTTGCTTGTTTTTTCGGCCTCTTTCGTTGTTAATGTTTCATCTATATTATATTCAAAGTCCGACCCTTCTTGCTACAAGTGAAACACGTGCAGAGTCGTTACTTTCGATAGCGTTTGTAGCGACTTCGGAATGGGAAATCACAAGACAATTGCAATGGCAAAAATATTTTCATTGATGACAGCTTTGCATTTTAAGGGACTGCATTCTTTCCAAAATATGGTATTAAAGTTTATATCGTTGGAACGCGACGAAAGTTCTTCTTAATTTTCCGAATTTTAATTATATTATTGAGTAAAATCGAAATTAGTTTGCAGCAATGAATAATTGTGGTATGAGGTTGAAGTTTGCATCGTTGGGACGCAACGAAAATGAATCTTTCTGAGTTCCTTTAACATGTTTTGACAGGTTTTGCCTACCAAAAGCCTTTGACCATTTTTTAAGGGGTCTTCTCACTTTAGACGCTAAAAAAGGCTATTTTCATGATTTTTAAAAATAGGTTTATATTATAGATATTGATATAAAAGTTGTTACACTTAATAAATACACTGTCGAAAGACATTCGAAGTTTTTTAAATGTATTTATGTAACCCAAACAAACTTTAAAAGCGACTTTCTCGAAACAACGTTTTTCGACGGTTTGTTGATAAAATCTTCGAAACTACTGAACCGATCCTTATGAAATTTTTAGACCACAAATTCCTTACACCTATGGCTATAGCGCATATCAAGGATTTTAAAAAATTTTGATATTTACTATTTCTTTGCTCCAAAAACGGTGAAAAAGCAAGTTCTTTTTTGTTTTTTTCGAAAAATGTCCGCCATTTTGTTATTTTCGCATATATAAAAAATCGTATGATATGCGCTATAGCCATTAACATACTGAATCTAAAACCGTTTGATTTTTTTTGTTTCGGATGATCCATCTTCGAGATTTCATTAACAGCGCAGGCCTACAATTTTTTTAGGACATTTTTTAACTACCTTTTTCGTCTATAAATAGTGACTTAAATATAAAAAAAATATTTTTTTACATGTATTTCGACCGTGTATTTATTGAGAGTAACGACTTTTATATCGATATGTATAATGTGAACGTATCAAAAAAAATCACGAAAGTAGCCTTTTTTAGCGTCTAAGGTGAGAAGACCCTAAAGTCTAAAGTGAGAAGAAGAATATTTACTCTGCGATCTACAATATAAATATTTAAAAAATCTGTAATAATAAAAATATGGAAAATAAAATGTAAAAAAGAACTTTCGTTGCGTTCCAACGATGCTAACTTTAACACCATGATTGTGGTACAATGCAACCAATGAAAATCATTACATATTACTTAAAAATTTAAGCCATTTTAAACACGCGCCAATTTTGAAATGCCCGCTAGTTGACGCTTGACTTTCGTGGCTCACTCGACAGAGCCAGCTAACGCAGTGTTGCCATGTGTAACCTAAAAGTTTCGTTAATGTCCAAAAACATACCGTTCGAGCTCGAAATCTACATCTTTTTTCGAGTATTATTAACGAACAAAGTAGGGAAATCACTTAATCTTTTAGCACGATATTCCTAGCACTACAATCACAGCTCGCTTAGTTTTTTATTCAAATCAAAAATTAATAAACTCAATATTATTTTAGACCCTCAGCCCTATAACTAGTGTTTACGAAGTGTCATTATATTGTAATGTATATTGTTACTAAATGGATAAAGGTTCAACTCGAGCATTAAAAATGTACTCAACTACGTTGTGAAACTGATTGATTTTCAGACAGTTAATGCACCATAGATTAATCTGCCGATATATCAATTTCAATTGAATCTGAATATTTCCATTTTAGTCTCAAAACTCCTTAGGGGCCGTCCATAAATTACGTTTTTTGAAAAAAGGGGGGGGTCTGGTCGTTGGATGACGGTAACGATAATTGGATTATGATGATAGGAAGGATAGGATGATTTCGGGGGGGGGGGGGGGGGGGGTAAAAGTGTGCTAAAATCAATTACGTAATTTATGGGCGGCCCCCTAAGGTAATCCTCGATTTCTCTCAATTTTAAAATGTTTTATTTTAGTTAGGTTCCTGTGTAATGGATATTTTTAATATGAGGTTCATATCTTATTTTGTTGAAGGTTTAAAAAGGTTTGAAAATATTACACATTTGCGCAGAGTGGAGAGGCAAGGCAAAAACACTCCTTACACATCTTTTGCGGTGACAACGTACATTCTTTTGGACTAATGGCAAACACACGTGAATTTTAAATTTGTCGGTTTTTAATGAAGTGTTCGTTAAATATTCTTATTACGAAGCAGATAATTATGATCAAAGGTACAGTATGGATCCAAACCTCTCCAAGCTGCGAAATATCTCATAACTTTGGAAAAAAGCTGTTGCAGGATACTTTGGTTGTGCATTATCCATTACGAATTCAAATATTCAATTGATATCGAAATTGTTATAACCGAATCCAGGATATGACACAATATTTGTACAAATTTAGCTCATTATTGGAAATACATTATCAAAAATACCAGATGTTTATAGCATCTGATCCATATTTGTCATCCACATTTATGGATGACAAATAATACAAGGGATGTTGCGATTCTCTGGTAATAGGCTCGCAACATTAAAATTGCACCGCACGCTTTAGAGGGACAGTACATCAATGAAAATTCGCCTTTGTTTTTGTTATTTCTTTTTTCTAATCATCGGAATGATTTTTTTGCAGATTTATCAAATTTACCAAATTTGCAGATAAAAACGTTTCAGTGGTTTCAAAGTTTAAATGTGTAAAGAAAAAAACAAATTGAGCAGCACGAAAGTAAACATTTTCGTTGCATTCCAACTATGCAAACTCCGACACCACCAGTTCACGCATCCCTATTAATTAATGTTTTATTTTCTGACATGACACAAACAATGGAGATAAAATTTCCCTTGACAATAATCAATCATGTTAAAAAGTACCGGAACACTTCAACATTCTCATAATGTTGATTATTTTGAGGAAAGTAAGAATTGCCATTCACACTCATAACATAAACACTCACTATGTTTATAAACTCCGGCAAAACTATGCATCCTATGAGACTAGCTGCCTCGAATAAAGCTAATTCTTTTTTTTCTAGACACAAGCCAAACAGTATCTTTACATAATAATAATAAACCTATTAAGTTTATGATGTTGAAGTTTGCGTCATTGGAATACAACCAAAATTAATTCTTTTTGATTGCTCAAATTTTGCATTGGCTGATTTAAATGATGAAAATCACTCGAACGTTTTAACATATCCTTATTAGGGATTTACGACCTTAAATTGTAAAAAAAAAGATTTGGATGGTAATGAAAATATAGAAATAAATAATTGTTGCTTTCCCACAATACAAAAATTCGATGCCATTTAAGTTTAGAATTTTGCTCTCAGGTACACAAGTATTTTATTACTGGTAGAATATCCATGTGTAAAAGAGTTTTATTAGTTGGATAGACTCCATGCACTCATGAAAATATTCAATAAATTTACTCTCATACTATTAAAATAATTAAAATTGATAATTTTACTTCATTTTCAAGCCAATGTGATTCAAATTTTAGTAGATCAATATATCTTCAGTCAATACTTCTGTAGATAGCAAAAAAATTGATAAAAAGGAGAGGAAAGAGAGCTAAATATTTTTAAGCAAATGGTGTTGATATTTGCATTGTTGGATTGCAAATAATTTTTTTCCCCGTGAGGCATATTTAGTCTGTAATTCAATTAAACGTTCAAGAGAATTGTGACTGGAGATCTATAACCGAAATTCGCAACTAGAAAGTTTTTCGACAATAATAAACAAATGAAAAAAAAAGGAATTTTCGTTGCGATCCAACAATGCAAACACTTTCAGGCAGACTCCATTCACGCGAACAGTATAACTTTCTCGGCCTACCAAAAACATCAATGGCACCTTCAATCAATGTAATTTCTGTATTTTTAAAATACTTTTTCAAGATTCAATTGCCGAATTACCCAAGCGTGATAGCGCCCGTGTGGCTTAGCAACAACCTGAAGATGACAATGCGGATGGTAACACAAAACCCACGTTTTACATTGACGCGCGCGCGGTCGTGTGCACACACAGAGCTACACAATCGATGCGAGCGCACACGACGGAAGATGAACCGTTAGACGCGCAAAGCATCGCAGCGTGAGATATAAAAAAAACAAATAAGACGGGACCGACGGGGTTGCGCCGCAGCGAGCGAGCGAGCAGCAGAGACATCGCGACGTGGATAAAAACGCGTAAAATTCGAGCGCGGTTTGGCTGTACTGTTTACTACACAACCATACACGGCCATTTTAATGGTGAAAAAGGTCTTTCCCGGATGCATCTACCCGGGGCGTTTCCTTTGGTGCGTTAAACCGCTCGCGTATTCGCAACCCGTTACCATAGAGCTGTACAATACATCGCACCGTCTATGCGCTTCGTGAGTTCAGACATAATTCATGGGGAGGGAAAAAAGATACTCACCTTCGGGAAATGCCTGTTTGGATTGCACGAAATCGATGAATTTATTCGTAACGTTGTACAGCTGTCCCATACCCTTGGGATTGAACTTGGTAGTCGCGTTATAAGGTAATCCCGATATATTGACCATCGTAAAATTGACAGCCTGCGAGGCCATGACATCCTGCAGCTGCCGGTCTAAATCCTCGCTGATTGCTCGCATTCGCGTAGCGAGATTACCACCACCGCTATTCCCATATTCCTGTCCGCTGACAACAACACTTTTCTGCGCGACGACAATCCACAATATTATACAAATCGTTGAGCATCGTAATGCCCTGCACGTCGATAGTGAGAACATTTTTAATTTACTTTTCTTTCGTATCAGACGAGAATACACGTCGCGAAAAAATATCCGCGCGCTCGTCAAGTGTACATTCACCACATTTCAACCTCCGTCACAACACACGTACCGAAGTACTGGCTGATGACTAACCAGCAAACTCGCGCGCGACCCGCATCGTTGAACTCGTCCCCACCTCTCGCACTTCGTCCTTCCTGCCGCTAGAATCACTCACGCGCATGTGCGTTCGCGTCTACAGCGACGACGGGAACGGATATGCGAGGGCTACTTATCTTTGTTCGTATTTGCCACTGTAGCTCAATCGACCGTAATCATCGATGCTCGTCGAGGATGTTCGTTCTAATCGTTCTAGACCCTGATATTTTGGTAATACTTACATTGACCGTATCATATTACATTTTTTGAAATCCATTAGATTGATATAACTCGCACTTTGTGGGGGACAATTTTGAACACATTTGCACGCGTCAGGAATGGTTCTCTGAAAAACTAGATATAGGAAAGCAAATTGTTGGAACATCAACATTTCTAGCAGCAAGCTTGCCGGAAGTTTGAAATAGGGAACCTTTTTTCTCGTGATGAAATCCTTGTGAGTTTCGTTTCGTATGTCCAACCGATATAGGTAGCCAAATCAATTTTATACATAACGATATAAGAACCCAGGTAGCATAAATGTCCAATCGACGTTGATAAGTGATCGTTGTCAGGCTATTTTTAAGACATTACCGTAAGATAACTATTCTACATCTTTTAAATCACATCCCGCGTAATGCTGTCGTGAAGTTATCTCTTTCCCGAGATCTTTCGGCGATGAAAACGGATGTCAAAAGGCATCACAAAATATCCAATTGTGAACCTTTTTAAGCAATAATATTTTTCTAAATATTTTCTTTTTATTAAAAGAATCATATTATTGTTGTAACACAAAATTTGTATCACCATTATATAAAAGTACAACGTAAGTACCACACACTGGAAATGCTGTGCAACGATTTGGCGTGCATGCTTAAGAAAACAAGTTCAGCGAAGGATTTCGTTTTTTTAACTACTCAACGCGCAGGTTGAAAAAGCATAAACTGCCACAATATATCATACAAGTGGAAATCAAATGCATGAACCCGCGAAGTACGGATCAAATCAGGGATATACCCCTAGACCATACGATACATGATATCTTATTTTATTTGCGTAATTTGGAAAGTTATGTAGTAAGATTAAACTTTCTACTCTAACACAGGACTGAAATATATTTTAAATACATATACATGAAATACAATACAATACAAATATACAATACAATATGTACAATACAATACAAATATATTTGAAATACAATGTACATGAAATATATTTCGTCGTATAGGCTATTTCATAGGCTTTGGTGTAATGGTTGGAGTATCCGTCTCTAACACACGTATTCATAGTTGTTTCTTAAGAAATAAGGCCTTCTTGTTCTTTGTTCTGAAAAAAGAACAAGGAATAATGATTCCTCAAGGTACATCTATGAATACGGGTGTAAGCCACATCGTCGCAGGTTTAAGGTTGGAAGTAGGGTGCCGCCGACTGCCTGGTGGAAAAACAAATATCTCGGCATAACTCCTGACACCTATGGCGCTGCACTCGATGTTTTGTCAAAGGATCGTCGTATATTTTTCAGCAGCGGATATAACGCGGTTCCGACACGGCGACGTGAATTGAGTAAACCGACGTACATCCCGATAACACTATATGTCAATGTAACCCTATCCGAATCACAGTAGCACAAGAGGCGGTAGATCCCATTACTAGTAACCCTGGCAGTTGATGCGACGGTACAATTTAAAATTATACACGCACGCGCGTGCACACGCACACACACACATGCCCATATATATATATATATATATATATATATATATATATATATATATATATATATGGGCTTGGCCACCTTGGTATTAGGGACCCTGCAAATTTTCTATCCGGACAAAAAATCGAATATACCGGGGAAAAAAGTCGTAAACCAATTTACTAAACAGGGTGGTGAGGCGGACAAAGCCGGCTTCGTTTTAGTTTTTTATTTTTGCGATTTTTTTTGTACCTCGTACGTTATTTTGAAAATGCCGGTTTTTCACGATTTGTGCACTTTACAAAATCGCGTGCTGGACTTTAAAAAATAGTAATTTCACCATTTAGTGATATGATCTTTAAAAAGGACACCGTTAGCTTTAGTTTTTTTTTTTAATGTTACGATTTTTGCCGCAGAGTTATTTAGTTTTTTCCTTGAAAAAACGGTAGATTTCCGGAAAACCGGAGGCGTAACTTGAAAACTATGAGGTTTGGAATATTCAATCTAAGGAGGGAAAAGTTGTATGTTGATATTTTGGAGTCATTGCGTTTTTTGAAGATTTTTTTCCAAAATTTCTTTGTATCGCTATTTTTGGTTGATAGCCAACGATTTGTCTCATTAATTTGCCGTTACTTTCAGACAAAGATGTTTTCATTTAAATATCATGAGGAGGAAAGGTACATACAGCCTTGGCCAAAAGTATTCGACACTCTTATAAAATATTGATATTTTTTAAAAGTACATAAAACTATTACAATTGCTTTGCACTAAAGCTAAGACGGCATCATCAAATATCACATTAAACAATAGAAAACCTCTTTTGCCAGTCATCATTTGCTATTCTTAGAGTGAAGAAGCTCTTTCCTGCAATTTCATTAGTTCAGCTCGATTCCTTGTTTTTCTCTATCTATCTTATATATATATATATATATATATATATAGAGAGAGAGAGAGAGAGAGAGAGAGCTTTTTTTCTTATTCATGCACGTCAAGTCGTTGCACAGCATTGGTGTCCTTTTGTGGGACTTACGTTGTACTTTTATATTAAGATGATGACAACTTTGTGTTATAACAGTTTTATACGTGCTTTAAATAAAAATAAAATATTTAGAGATATATCGTTCCTAGGACTTAACAATTTTGTTTACAACATTTCTAGTCAACTTGCTCGGCTACTTTATAAAAAGATATTTTACTTTTTTGTCCACTTGAACTTAAAAGATATAATAAAACCATTATTTAAATAAAAATAAAGAATATTTTTAATTAAATTAGAAAGAATTTTCTAAATTCTTTCTTTAGAATTTAAATTAGAAAGAATTAAAGAATATATTTAATTAAAATCAGAATCTTTTACGTGGTAAAACAAGTGATAATGTTTTCGGGGAGATTTTTTATTACTTGGCGATCTTTTGTTACTTTTTCAAAGTTTTTAAAAAGGATTTCATATTTTTTTGACAGGGAATAAACACTGTTTTCATTTAACTTTACTTTAAAGAAAAGTGAATTTTAAATATGTCTGAAAAAACTATACGTCTATAGTTCCAAATTCGTATTCAGCAGAGAAAAGAATTTCCAGATATAGGAATAGATCGGAACCTGGGAAATAGCATCCGTTGCATTAGTTGTAGCACAAAGCATCTTCTAAACTTTTATTATTTTTATAAACTTGATCATTCGGTTTTTCACATTATATTGAAGGACTAAAAGAACATCAATATAAACAAAATTGTCAAAGGAATTTTAATCGAATAAATTAACAATCAAAGCTTTTAGAGTCTTATGTTTATGAAAACTTTCTAGGCTTAATCTCGCATAAGTCATACCCAGTCATTTTTATTTCCAGATGGTTTGATGGCAAAGATAAATATATTTATTATTATGCTTTATAGGCATTATGAGGAAGTCTATTTGATGTTATCGCAGACCCTCTGGAAATAACAATCAGTGGAAAATCTCTTTTGCAAGACAAAGCTTGAAAAATGTTCACAAGCAGGCTTATGCTATTCAAGTTTATGCTATTCAAGTTACTCCGTAAAGTTATTATGCTATTCAAGTTACTCCATATAAATAAGGTACCTTTCTCTGTCGTTGTGATTCGTTGACAGGTTTTACACATGCGCTGTAACTACACAATCTACCCTTCGATATTATTAGTAGCCAAATCCACAGATTTGGCTTGGCGATACTTAGCTTTTTTAATTTGTTGTGCTTGATGCGAAGGTAAATTATGCTTTTGTTGTCTCTGAGTAACGAAAAGTGTATCTTTTTTTCCCTTATCTGTGTTCGATATAAGAAAATTCCATACCTTTGGTGTTGTCTTCTCTGCAGTTCATTGTTCGATGTTGGAATTTGCGACCCGAAGAACCTTCGTCAAATGAATTTTTGGCCCTCAGAAGGGCCATTTGTTTGGCATATTCAGAGAACTTTTCGAGGTTAACATTCACACTTTCTCTTCGTGGTTAAAATTTACGACACTGATCGCTTTACAATCTTCGTAAAATTCACCTAAAAAGGGCCGTTTATTTTATTTGCATAGATAAACGCTCGAACTCTGGTAAAAGATTAGAGCCGTAAAAACCATTGTAACACTGTATATATATGTGTATATATATGGCGTTCCTGCAAGTTTACAATCTGGCCGCCACGCGGCCATCCGGCTACCTACGTTCCAGCAGTTTCTCACAAGTGGTCCAGTATAAGAGACGAAAACCCAGAATTTTTTTGCGTAGAATATGCATTTTTGACTGGAGGTAGATGGTTGCATTCTGAAAGTAACCCTAATAAAATGTTGCCCCTCAACTCGCCCCAACTCTAAGAAATAGGGGTTGAAAACTTAAAAATTACCGTATCTCGATCGTTAATAATTAGCTGAACAAATTTTTCAACCAAAAGTTGTTTGGAATCATAAAATACGCACAAAGTTATCTGACGTCCAATCCCCTATCTTTGAAAATATCCGGCATAAAAACACGAGAGCATCATTGTCCAGCAAGGACGCAGCGATATGTCTACTCCGCTTGCACACTCATCAACCCCGAATTTTCCAATCGTTTTTGTGCCGCTATTTTCAATGATAGGGGGTTGGATGTCAGATAACTTGATACGACATTTATTATTCCAGAGAACTTTTGATTGAAACCTTTTTTGATCGGGCTGTAAATCATCGAGATGCGGCGATTTTTTAGTTTTCAACCCCTACTTTTTAGGGTTGGGGCGAGTTGTGGGTCAAAATTTAATTAGAGTTACGTTCAGTATGCAACCATCTACCATCAGTGAAAAATGCATATTCTACGCTAAAAAGGGTTGGGTTTTCGTCTCTTTTACTGAACTAAAACGGTCGCAGAGGCATGCGTTACAATTATATAACACCGTCTTTTCCCTAGATCCTAACACCGAGCACTTCTAAGGCAGGTTGCAGTGGCACAGCCTTACTGATCAGTCACTGTACCCGAGACGAATCGCAAAATTCCTTTTCCTGCCTCCTACCTTACCGGCCTTTACAGAACCTAGACCACAGTCTTACATACGGGTCTTGAAACGAAAGAGACTTTCCGTGGTGGGGGTAGGGACGTTTAGTGTCCAAGGCGCTGCTGTCGCGGAGTGTCCTTTCCCTGGCCCATCAACCTGCCGTGTCGACGTGACGTTTAGCAATCATGGGGTCTGTTCGTTTTAGCTACACTTTCTACACTTTCACCAGATACAGTGAAAGAATGTCCGCAGGAGGTGTAAGAAGTGTAGATAAGTGTAGCTAAAACGAACAGACTTATGGGCGCGACAGGTTGAGGAACCAGGGGAAGGACTATAGGGAAGGAGTCCAATCTCTCTATTCTGGCAAGGGGGCTGGTGCCTCTTATGCCTTACCGTATATTAAAATGCTACGCTTTTTAACCGCTTTATTTAGTTCTCTCTCTCCCCGTGGCGCTAGTAGGTCACTGACAATATTATTATTGCGCAGGCGCGAGGCCTACACGGCGTACTTAACCACCCCAACGCCGAGTACGACTATTTTGACGTTTGGAGTTCAAGCCGCGGTGAAATTACTTATACTCGTGTGCTAATGCAGTGTGTTGGGCACGGTTGTATCTTAGTGTACCCGCGTCATCCGGAAAAGGTCGATAGTCGAATCCGAGTTCCGATAATCGGATCGGACGTGTATTGCACGTTCAAACAACTGTATGGCACGAGTTCTTTCCGACAGTCATGTCGGACAGTCATATCAGCATTTTGTTCAAATTGAGGAGTCAAATGGGCAAAGCCATGCTCAGCCATCGTGGCAATGCTGCCAACTTCATGTGGCTTGCAGCGTGCTATGGGAATAAAAAGTTTTTTAACGATAAAACAAAAATTAAGCTCTAAAAAACGATAAAAATCGATTAACAATCACTCATAAACGACTAATAAACGATTGATTACGAAGAAAAGTTCAATATCATTAGAAAACCATTTTCCCGCGGCTAACATTGACATGAAATTTGTTTTTCGTATAATTGAATAAATAAAGTCTAACAAACGCTGGATTTTGTCTAACAAACACCATCAACCGACTAACAATCGAGTAGGATTGAAATAATCAGTATTTTGCTGAAATTGAGGAGTCACACGGGCAAAGCCGTGCTCAGCCGTCGTGGCAATGCTGCCAACTTCACGTGGCTTCCAGCGTGCTATGGGAATGAAAAGTTTTTTTAACGATATAACAAAAATTAAGCTCTAACAAACGATAAAAATCGACTAACAATTACTCACAAACGACTAACAAATGATTGGTTACGAAGAAAAGTTCGAAATAATCAGAAAACCATTTTCCCGCGGCTAACTTTGACATGAAATTTGTTTTTCGTAGAATTAAATAAATAAAGTATAACAAACGCTGGATTTCGTCTGACAAACACTCACAAACGACTAACAATGGAATGGCGTGAAAAAAGATTCGATATTTTCATAGTCGGCGGCAAAGTTTATTGAGCTATTCACCGGTTAGAGGGAAAGCACCCTTGCTAGTGGTGACGCGTAGCGGCGCCTAATGAATCGAAAAGTGGAGATGATAGCGTGCCTACCTCACGGTCTTACATACAGGGCTGGAAACTCTGATGCTGGCAGCCGCAATCAGATGGGTCAGTTAGGGCCGGTTCCATAACTCTCGGTTAACCGAGTTAACCGAAGTTTAAGGGCGACTGGACCAATCAGAACTACGCTGAGCTGGCTAAACTCCGGTTAAATCGGTTAACCGAGAGTTGTGGAACCGGGCCTTAGTGTGACTTAGTGTAAATTTCGGTCTCAGCGCGGCCACTAGTTGTCGCTGCGGTTCCGAAACCCGGACATACATAACCTCAATACGGCATACAACAGAGTGAGCGGTTGAAAACGTGTGTCGCTGATAATTATTTTTTCTGCGTTTTGGATACTGTACGTTTTCGATCAATTAAAAGCATTGTTTTAATGATGAAGTGGTGCGTCGTACGGAAATGTCAATCCGGCAGCAAAACTGAAGTGCGAACCTTCATGTTTGAAGAACAAGACTCCATGTTTGACGTGCTAAAAGACAGTGATGTGGAAAAAGTGGGAAGAGGCTATTTCGGGAATTGTTAAGCTGAAACGGGCCACCAGATTGCAAATATCCACTCACAGATTCGTTGGCATGTTACGAGCCTTTGGAAGTGCCGTTATCTCTGAAAAGCAATGAACGTAAGTAATGTAACATTTAACGTGACTAGAAAAGAATTAAAAAGTTTTAGTGTCAATTGCTATTCCCGCAGGAAACATATTATGACTTACCTTTTGTGCGTGGAATGAATAATACGAGTAATTCCGTCTTATTTTATTTATTATTTCATTATTTCTTTCTTAATAAGAGTTGAAGACAGAATTGATAAGAATTAAAGACAAACATTTTTTCTGTTTACATTACAGATATCGCTTGTGCAGATTCACCGGCTCCGGACATTGGAAAGTTGGTTTCCCCAATAGACGTATCGACTTGTGAACAAAACGGAACGAAAACTTTGAACGCGCTTTTCTCGAAACTACTTTTTTCGACCTTGTCCCAGCGAACACTCAAAAACTTATCAACGGATCTTCAATTTTTTTGTTTGACATTTTTGTAAGCGCAGCGACTAAGGTTGTACGTAGTCGATTTTTTTAATTTTCAAATTTACTATTTTTGAAGACTGCTAGAATACAAAGAAAGAGCCTCAAAAATAGAAAAAAAAAGCCGAAACTGTCGGTATTTTGTGAAAAAAAAGAAAGAACGGCTACGTATAACGATCGCTACATTTGTATAGATATCGATAAATTGTGGAGATTTTATTTACAGATAACCTTTTATAAAGATATTGATGGTACAATAAAGAGATTTTTTTTCATCAAATCATGGCATATATTTCGGTTTATTTAAAAGATTTTTTCATAAAAATAGGTATAAAACTACACGAATATATACATCATAAAATGAGTATAAACCCGATCCTTTCATAATTAGTTATGTCTATGAAAAAATCGCAATTATTGACGACAAAGCACCCGTTACGTACCGGAATGGGGGGGGGGGGGCAAAATTGGGAAATTTGGCGTTACGTAATTTGTGTACGCCCCCATATGAAAATAATGCACCTACAAAAATAAAAAACATCAGACGATTTTGCATTTGTATTTTTATTAAATTGCACAATAATCACGAGAATGACGGATGGAAGAAAAAAACTGAGACATATAGCTTTAAACCTACGACAACACGAGTATGAGGAGAGTACGGAACCACTCCGTCCAAGTTCACATGTAATGTGACAGCTTCAAAATCGTATATATATGCTTATCACGCTCGCTTGGATTTAGAAAGTTTGTTTGTTTGATTACGATTAGGATCATATTTTTTTTATTGTATTAATCGAAACTGACAAGACTATGCCTTTCCTGGCCCTTTTAAAAGTGTCTCGAACTCATAATAAATATCCGCGTAACGAACATGAAGGTGGGGCAGAGATAGAGAGATAGAAGCATGGCCGACTAGTGCTGTCCCTGTCTGACCCCCCCGGCCGCGCCCCTGCTGGTATTCTGATCGCAACGAACTTAGTGGCGACTAGTGAACTACCAACTCTCTTCAATAAGCTACATACCCCTTCCACTGGAGTTTCCAGACCTCTATGTAAGACCGTGGCGTGGCCTCAATGCATTTGTACCGTGAAGGGAGCGTTTACTTCTTTAGCCTCGTGGAATACAGTGCAACGTTTAACCTCGTTTACCATAATTGTGTTTCGCGAATGGTCTAAAGCCAAAATTACACAATTAAACGATCGAAAATATAAAATAATTTGAATTTCACCAAAATGCCGAAAATACGACCGGCCAAGAAAACACGCGTACATACCGAAATTGCCAAACAAGGTTAGTGACTTTGTGAATAAATACGGTTGCTTACAATGATAAAGAGTCAGCAATTTACGCATAAGAGGGAAACCTGTCAGTGATCAGCTGCTTCGAATGTGAACCCCTCTGGTTTGAACAGGAAGAGACTATGATTTACTCCAAACATGCTCACATCGAAGACGAAATTTTTAGTAGTGAAGAAATTCATGCCAAACGCAATGTAACGATCGTGAAAAATTTCTTGCACAAGTTTCGTGAGAGCATGCCTGGCATCTTTACAAATATTCAAGAAGTCAACATTTTCAATAATAAAAAACGAGAATCAAAGCTGCTATTCCGATTGTGAACCGCATAGCAATAAACCAGGCATTTCCAAGGCCGATTGATAGAACACTAAATTTAAAGTGATTATAGCAAATGAAACAATTCATAAATTCATCAAATGAAAATGTGACACTGTTAAATGTTACTGTCGAGGATAATTTATTTGGAAATATGAAGATCTTGACACTTTCAATTATTTGTCAACTTGTTTCTCATCAAACGGATTTCTTAGTTTCATGCCAAGTTAACATGGTTTTGGTTAAAAATGGACATAATATCGTAAGATGCATGTTCTCGTTTAATGCGCGTGAAATGCGTATAGTCAAATTGACAGTGCATAATTTCCAACAAAAAAACAACCAACACTAGCAAACAAAGACAATGCGAAAAATTGTATTTGGTAATATTTCAATTAAAAATGGTGGCATCAAAGTCTGAGATCGCAGAGCACCCCTTGTGCAAAGTGTGCCGTGGCTGGAATGATTTCTACTATAGGTTTAAACCTAGAACCAAAAACCAAAAAAATATTTAAAATATATACAAGAAGCTATAGACTTGCCCACGGAATTTATGAAAATATCTTTTTAAAAAGAGTAGTGTAGATTTTAATGAAAACTTTCATTGTTGAGCAAAAAATCACATAGATAATTGTTTTAAAAAAAATGTATAGCTAATCGCAAATACCGTAGTCAGTTGCATGGAGAATGTATCTGAGACGATACGTTCCAATTTTTAAGGAAATTGGTACCTTATTTGGCTGACTAATGTACCTGGCTAGTTTAAAAAAACATGGTTTCGAGGGAAACTGGTTGAAGGGGTTAGGCTACTGTTACCAGCAAAAAAATCAGGGGTATTTAAAAAACAAAATTTTGCAGGGATAAGCAAGATCTTTGAGAAATCTTTTAGACATTTATTTGTATATAGATTAACAAAGTTGTGTAGCAAATTACATAACAAAATATTAATAATTGAAGAAGTTATAAACAATCTCGTGAAGGTTCTTTAAATGTGAAGGGTTCAATGGTGTACATGATTTTGACCACCCTGTTGAACTGAAATAGAAAGAAACGAGTTTTTTTTTCTTAAAATAGTGCAATAGACAAGACACTCGAATGAGATGTTTTAGATACTTTTCTTCAATCATCAAAAAAAATTCTTGATTCAATCATTTAAAAAAAATGACAATTGTAGTCAATATCTAATGAAAAAAAAATTTAAGAAGAAAAATGTTGGTCACGTATAAGCTACGATTACACTGAATAAATATACCAAATTTCGGGTCAATCAGTCCATTAGATGTTGAGAAATTGAGTACGCCGTTTTAAAATACACAGCTTCGAGGAAAACACCCTTGATGTTTTACTAGCAGTTTTACCATAATCATTAGTTTACCTTCAATCTAAGAGTCCTGCACTATGTCTTGGACCTTCTTCTTCAATTTGAGTTGCCCCAAGCGATGAACAAGCGTTTCCCATTTTTGCAGTAGCACAACACCTGTAGGAACCACCATTTAGCGATAGAAATTTTCGATTTATCATTAATCTGCAGTTTTTCAAGCATTAGTTAGCGATCGCTTTGAAATCACACTGCACTGGGGCAAGAGGGATCCATGAGCACAGCAGGCTCTCTTGACAAAACTTATCAAAATTACCTCTTTATTAGCTTAAGACCGCTGTGGACGCCCATTAGTTAGGTCACAGGAAGTACGTAAAATATGTTATACGTAAAAATCTGGAAGGCTAGATGTTAGAACTAAGGAAATTAAATCATTTCCAACAAAATTCTCCAACAAGATCTTGTTTTGCGATTCTTTTAAAAATCTGCAAGGCCTTTAGAACTCAGGAAATGAAATAACTTCCAACAAAATTCTGTTAGTTCTTCTTTTTCAATTCTTTTAAAAACCCGCAAGGATATACGTTAGAACTTAGGAACTAAAATAATTTACAACAAAATCCGTGTTAGATCTTGCTTTTTGATTCTCTTATTTGGAACCCACGATTTGAGAAAAACATTCAATACCCATAGGTCAGTTTTAAATAGTACTGGAGACATTCGGTTTCAAATGCTGACAATTTTTCTTCAATTTTATACACATATTTCGAACTTAGACAACTCATGGGCGTACTGGGCACAACATTTGCATGGAAGTTATAAATCAAAAGCTTCTGTATTTAAATTAATTAATGAACGCGATCATCAATTCAGTGAAGGCAAATAGTGGAGAAAGTCACGCGTTTAGATTTGACTGTTAATATAATGAGTGCCATTAAACAGTTCTAATTGTTTTGTTAGAAGTATTAATATTACACTGTGCTACTTGAATTGTAGGGGGTCGTCCATTAATCACGTGAAGTTTTTTAGCCCGCTTTTTGAGCCCCCCTCCCTCCCCCATGGTGATATGTGGTGAGGTTCTAGCCCCCCTGCTCCCAACATTACATGTATTTTTTTGTTAAGGGGAGGGTAGGGGTTTCAGCGTGAAAAAAATACTTTTTGGCGATTTTTTTCATCTATATGGATAGAGTAAATTTATTGAAGCCTTTTGTACATAGTAAAGTGTCATTTCAAGAACATTCCGTGAAATTTGTACGCGAAAATATCCACAAACAAGCCGTTGACGCGTTTTTCTCGAAACGACTTTTTCAAAGTCCGTGTTCACTGCCATTTGAAAACTACATGACCGATTTATTTCAAACTTGGTACACACTTTTCACATATAAAATACCTCCTCTTAACGGTCTCTGATAATTTTTTTTCACTTCTAAATTTTTGGTGGCCATGTAAAGTGAAAAGTGCTAATTCTCACAAAAAATTCCGCCATTTTGGGGGTGGAAAACCCCCACAATGTAAAAAAAATCTCAAACTAACCGTTGGGGGAAGGAATTTTATATGTAGAAAGTGTGTAGCAAGTTTGAAATAAATCGGTCATGTAGTTTTCACATGGCAGTGAACACGGACTTTGAAAAAGTGGTTTCGAGAAAAACGCGTCACCGGCTTGTGGATATTTTCGCGTACAAATTTCACGGAATGTTCTTGAAATGACACTTAACAATGTACAAAAAGTTTCAATAAATTTACGCTATCCATATAGATGAAAAAAATACGCAAAAAGTGTTTTTTTTTTCGAGCTGAAACCCCTTCCCTCTCCTTAAGAAACGTCAGACACAAGCGATAGAGAGTACAGTATTTTATTGTGAAAAACGAAATAATCTATGTTGTTCGTATATTTAAATGGCATCGTCCCTTCCCCCCTCTTGACCTTCACGTTATTAAGGCGGGATATACATTTAGGCAGGAAAGAATAAGCAGTATTGCGAGATTTTTTAAACTAAGAAATAATTATTCTATAATTATCAAATTTTAGGTATACTTTAATAGTATATTTAAGTATACGAAACAATTTTTTAAAATTAATTCATCATCAAAATGGTGGAGCTTTGGCGGAATGTTACAGCAAGGTCGCCGTGGAAGTTGCGAATCGGCGTGCAGTCTAGGTTCCCATAGACTTTGATTTGCACAAAAATTCAAACATTTTTTTCAGTTAGAACATGTATAGTTTCTATGTGACGGTAATTAAAATGAAGAAAATGCAAATTTGAGAAAATGGCCTGCATTTACAAAAAAAATCAACATTTCACGCAACATTTCTGTGGAATATGGATTAAAAAAGTAGTTTTTTCTCCAATTTTTTAAAAACAATTTTCGTCAGGTAGAAGGTACCAATATTATCAATATTTCTACGAAGTTTCAACTCAGTCGGCTTAATAGTTTTTGAGTAATCCTGCATGTCAATTTCGATAATGCAGTTTTGAGAAAAACGCGTTTGAAGTTTGCACCCACTTTGAATCCGAGCGGTGAGGCATAGCGTTGACGGGCTGTAACGTTCGAAGTTTTACGAATTTCGCTTTGAAACTTTAGGAAAATATTCTATACATATATTATATAGTTATAGTTTATATAGTCTATATAGTTATAGATATAGTCTATATATATTCTATCGTTTAAAGCAGAAAAAAAGAAGTCGATTGTTTTATCGTTGTGAATGTATATCCCGCTTAATAGACGGCCCCTAGTTAGACATGACTGGTACAAACAAAAAATGAATGCATTTCACAATTAAGTTAAATGTTTTTTCTGAACCATTATTTTCGTCAGTTTCTTTTAAATTTTCATTGCTATATTAGCAGGCATTGCTAATGTGTAGTCCGATATTTTTTGTGCTCTTGATTAATAAAATGTTGTTATTCAAATTCTTTCACTTGTTTGCAATGCATTTTAATGGGTACAATTTTTATTATCTAGGTATTCTATTTTCCAAGGACTTTGGCCAACATATATTGAAAAATCCGATGATCATTCAAAGCATGGTCGAGAAAGCAGCACTAAGGCCAACCGATGTCGTACTTGAAATAGGTCCTGGTACAGGAAACATGACCGTCAAGATGTTGGAAAAATGCAAGAAAGTAGTTGCTTGTGAAGTGGATCCAAGAATGGTAGCAGAACTTCAAAAACGTGTTCAGGGAACAGCGTTACAGGCGAAACTGACGATCATGGTTGGCGATGTACTTAAAGCCGAACTACCATTCTTCGACCTTTGTGTTGCTAATATTCCATATCAAATTTCATCACCGTTGGTCTTCAAATTGCTTCTACATAGGCCGCTATTCAGGTATGAAAAAACAACGGAAACTTTTACAATTATTATGGTGCCTCTGTTTGCATCACATTTATTTTGGCAAAGACGAGTCGTCATCCGAAAAGAGAGTTTTGTCGATTCAAAGAAGGTATAGGAGCATTTAAAGGCCATCGAATTAAACTGTTTAGGTTGTTGCATGAAATTTTAAAACGTAATAAATCTACTGCAATCAAGATACATAAAGCTTTCCGTCTGGACAATAATAACGTGTTAATTATAATTTCTTTTTTTCATTGTGTTTGTGGGATTTTGTAAATCTTCGGCACGTTCAATAAAAGTCGTGTCAGATAACAGAAACGTTGCCACTTTCTGTAAGAAAATAATTACTTTTACGAAATATATTATTTCAGAAATTAGCTCGAGAAAATCAATTCGAAATCAAATTTTCGAGCTATGCCGTTGAAGTTCCATTACAGAATTGTCTGAATAGGAATAGTAAAAAGATATTTGAAAGACATTCCATCTCTTAAGAAGGTCGAGACAAAAATCTAAATGCTTGCAGACGCATGAAATTTCTTTCACCGAGAGATTAATTTATGATGCATTAACTGTCTAAAAATTAATTCGTTTCACAACATAGATCCGAAGATTTTTACTGTACAAGTTGAACCTTTATCCACATATGGCACCTCGTAAACACTAGTTATAGGGCTGTAGTGGTTAAAACAATACTTAGATTCTAATTTTTTTAACTAAACAAACCGTGATCGTAGTGTTGGGAATGTCGTGTCAAAAAATTAAGCGGTTTCGCTACGTCATTCATTAATAATCCTCGAAAAAAGATGTGAATTTTGAGCACGAACGGTTTGTTTACGGACATTAACGAAACTTATTAGTTTAACATGGCAACACCGCGTTAACTGGCCCTGCCGGGTGAGCCACTCACGGTCAAGCATTAAGACGGAATGACACCTCATCGCGGTCGGTATGGTAGAGCAATTGTAGATACCCAAACATCTCTGAAACGGCTTTTCAGATCCCGTCGAAACTTTGTCAAACGACGTCAAATAGATAGACGAACAGCTGTCAGCCCCTTAAATTTTCCGAATTTGAGAAAATTTAAGGGGCAGACAGCTGTTCGTCTATTTATTTGACGTCATTTGGCAAAGTTTCGACGGGATCTGAAGAGCCGTTTCAGAGATTTTTGGGTATCTATAATTGTTCTACCATACCGACCGCGATGAGGTGTCATTCCGTCTTAACTAGAGTGTAATTCAAAATCGGTGGGTTTTAAAAACGTACATAGTATTACAGCATTTGAACTGTATAATAGAATGTATTTGTTCGTCCGCTCGACATTTTTAACGTTTTCTTGACTTTGTCGAATCAAAAACTCTTTTAAAACGTTGAACTTTTTTCACCACATACGTAACCTGGTACTGACGACGCTTTAGCAATAGTCAGTCGGCTTTTTTCGTGAATAAGATTGCAACATATTTATGTTTGGTTGCAAAAATGATAACTATCAATATAAATTTCCGACTTAGACATTTTTTAAAACAATATTATGAGTTGGATATTACCCAATAATAATTCATTTCTACACGAAATTTTATTCGCACAAAGTTGACAACCTGTCGAAAACTCATTGTATTTTCCTCCCTACTCTTGCACCCAAGGAACGGTATCGAAACTGCTCCAATATGTAGCCGCGTTTTATTTCAAAATAGAGCTGCCGACAGCATTAACTATATCCGGCTAGTCTTTATCATTATTGTTGTTTACGAATGTATCATCATCGCAATGTGTAATACACTGTATTCTTTCTGCAGATGTGCGGTGCTCATGTTTCAGAAGGAATTCGCAGACAGACTGGTTGCTAAGCCTGGCGACAAGAGTTATTGTCGATTGAGTGTTAACATACAGTTACTGGCCGCCGTGGATATATTGATGAAAGTAGGAAAAAATAACTTCCGACCACCTCCAAAAGTGGAATCGTCCGTTGTAAGGATAGAACCGCGAAATCCACCAATCCCAATTAATTACCACGAATGGGACGGCTTAACGAGAATCGTTTTTATGAGAAAAAATAAAACGCTGGCTGCAATATTCAAACACACGACCGTTATATCTATGTTGGAAAAAAACTACAGGCTCCACTGTAGTTTGCAGAATACCGTAAATGTTTTCTATGTGATTTACGTAAGTCGTATTAAAGCGATAATCCGAGTATTTTAAAAGTATTTTATTATTTCAGGTAATTCCTGAAGATTTTAACATAAAAATAACAATCAACAACATTTTACAAAAAGTCGATGCCGAAAACCAGCGCGCTCGAACAATGGACATGGACGATTTCATAAGGTAAAATGATGAGTTTGACTTCTTTGAACTTTGCACCCGAGTAGCACCGATCTTAGTTTTTTAAAATGATTTTCGAAGATTTTTATTTTTATTGCATTGTAGTTTAAGTTCTTCCGCTTGTAGTAGCTCAGAAAAAGAATTGGGCCCAAAAAACCCGCATCCCCCGGAGCGTAAATAACCGAATTATAGAAGTCGATTTAGGAGAAACTAGCCTGCTCTTCTATTCGGTTTAGCCGGTAGGAGAGGCAGTAAAAATACCTTCCAGTATTTATAAGGGAAACTATAATAATGTGCGTCCTTTGCTTTCCTTGAAGGAAATATTAAAGAAATGTATTTCTGAATGAGAATACGGTTAGCTATCTGACGATAGACTGCTTAGCACAAAACATCGAATAGAGCAGTTCTGTAACATTCGTCAAATATAAAATAGTTTTCAACGTCGTTTCCAATTTCTAATACGACGACCTACGGTAATCTCTCTCCGGTACTACATATTAGCATGGGTATATGATTCAAAAAGTGTATGAAATAACGTAATCTGTTAACTTGTTCCAGATTGTTACATGCATTTAACGGTGAGGGGATCCATTTTGCATGAAGAACATCTTCATGAGGTATACCGCGCCGTATACGAGTTGCCTGAAAATGTACGTGAAATGTCAATTAAAGATATCTATTACTGTTTATGAACCTTGCACTGATATGATCCCTGTCCTTGGATAAATGATTTATGACTCATTGATTGAGCTTATGGACTAGATCGTTCAATGATACAACATTCCAACAACTGAAATGTTTGTCTTTGAAAGACGATATATTCTAACGAATAATTTGCAAAATGAAAGGACCCAGATAGACAGTCATGATCATCACGCCGTGCATACAATTGATGAAGCAAATTTTACAGTATATTGACTACATGTCATGATGCAAAGCCGTGAACTCATTCAGTATAGTGAATGTACAAAGCATTTTTATCTCAATATGTCGTTTACAAATGCATCGTACGTTTGGAGCACGTTGAACTCATATCGCTGTGCTCAAGTGTCCACAATTAATATCTGCAAATTTTATGTCATGGAAGTCATCCAATGACTTGTGTTGACGAATTCACTGGGTTAGCACTGGTAGTAGACATGCCATGCAAGCAATATGACGGCGATATGCATGTTTGTCAGTGACGCATTCGATGGGCGCAACATGACGGCGATATGCGTGTTTCTCAGTGATCCATTCCATGACGGCAATATGTATGTTTTCAGTGATACATCCCATGAGCGCAATATGACGGCGATATGCGTGTTTCTCAGTGATACATCCTATGACGGCGATATGTATATTTCTAAGTGATACGTTCGATGAGCGCAATATGACGGCGATATGTATATTTGTCAGTGATACACCCCATGAGCGCAATGTGACGGCGATATGCATACAAATCCAGAATGATACAAATAGGCTGACACAAAGAAAGTTTGCACAAGTGTTAGAATGGCTAGGTAGGTAGCACGCTCAGTTCTCGAATTAGAAGACGTAGGTTCAAACCGTAGCTAGGTACAAAATTTTAACTAGGCAGAATACGTTTTAATCCATTTATCATATAGGCAGGAACAAAAATAAAGCATGTGAATAGAAAAATCCTACCAGATTTTTTTAATCAACACTTTTGAGTTTTAAAAAATTTTTCACGCTATGACACTCATATGAGCTCCATATGAGCACAGCAGTTACGTCACGCCATGCCGCTAATATGAGCTCCGTATGAGCACAGCAAACTATGCTGTGCTCATACGGAGCTCATATTAGCGGCATGGCGTGACGTAACTATGCTGTGCTCATATGGAGCTCATATGAGTGTCATAGCGTGAAAATTTTTTAAAAACTCAAAAATGTCACGCCATGCCGCTAATAGGAGCTCCGTATGAGCACTACAATTTCTTCATGCCGTGACACCCATATGAGCCCCATATGCACTCACTTATTGTTAGATATTCGCGAGCCGAATTTGCTAGTCTGATGAATTCACTGCATGCATATTCGCGTGAGAACAACTTTGCTTCATTTGGATGTATTATTGTGAATCATCATGTGATACAAGTATGACTTCAACAGGAGCACTCATAAGGGATACACCGCTGTGAGATTTTCTATGCCGCAGTGATGATGTACATATGATGCCAATATGAGGTACATTCGTCTATCTGGGGAGGGCTAGTGTAAAAACAATTCTATTGAATATTACGCCCTGGAAATAATACAAAAGTAAAAACTTATAATAGCGGTAAGTTTTACGAATTAGAGAAGGAAGCGGAAAGCATTATGAGGGAAACAGAAAAATACAGTGGAATATATGGTGATCACGCGCAGATGAAAAATATTGCGCCGTGCGGGAACTATCTGGGGGTATCCAGATGAGTTCTGATTTCGTAATTCAGTGCAAAACGAACGAGCCTATATCGAGAGCGTCGGAGATTAGCGTGCGATCATCCTCTGCCCGCGTTGAATGCTGCAAGCGCATTACAATTATCACGAGTGCCTTTAACTTACTAAAGTAGTTTCGACTACTCTTCCATTGATACACTGGGTCATTTTGACCCGGACGAATTTTGAATAAAATTCCTGATTTCCGAAAGTAAACAATTTGTAATTTTTTACAACAATTTAGTTCAATATTTTTAGAATTTCAATTACGCAGACGTCTGAAGAAGTGTTTAAAGTGTATTCGTGATTTTTTAAAAATAGAAACCGGCCGAAGGGTTGTTAAGGGAGACTTTGTCCTTGAAATTTTCAAAAAATCAATTTGAGCTCAACATGAGCAGCTAGAAGAAGAGGAGGGATGCCTCTATGGACCAGGCATTGCCGATTAGCGGTAATTATAAACACATTTGTGTAAACACATTACAAAACTTTAAACGCGTTTTTCTCGAAAACACGTTTTTAAAAATGGCTGACATTCTCCTGAACGCTGTAATCAACATATCGACCTGAAATTTGGAGAGCATACTCAGAAAATATGTCTTTACGGAATGACGGATCGTTTTTTCGATAGATACATTTTTGCATTTATTATTTATCTTTTTATGCGAAAAAAAACGCGAAAATTCGATTTTTTTTAATTGCCGCTATTTTCCGAAATTTGTACTAAACGAAAAACCCATCCGTCATTCCATGACCAAAGGGTCACAGATTGATAATATGCTTTGAATTTGAGTTTCAGATCAACAAAGAGGGGCAGTGATGTCAGCCGTTTACCTCCCGCGATTTGAGGACCTGTTTTCGCGGAGCTGCAACGGCCACCATTTTGGTTTTTTTTTTTCAAAAAAAAAATTTTTTTAACGTTCTGTCTATCATGAATAAAAGCAAGAAAAAACCGCACTCAAAAAGCTTTACTCGTTTCTTTAAAAAAAAATAAAATGTAAACACCTGAAATATGGCACTCCAAGGACAAAGTCTCCGTTAACGGTGCGGCAGGTGAATGAAGTACCATATGGGTCAAATTGAGCCGGCGTGTTAAAATCGTGGCCAGAGATGAGTGTGTCAATGGAAGGTTAACCATGATTAATAATCATTGATATGGACAATCCAGTGTTCTTTTGGTTCAGTGCTACTCCTTCGCCACAAAATGCGAGATAGAGAACGGAATTTCACATTAATCGGGGAAAGCGAAATCAAGCGACTTGTGATTGCCCAAGAAATTATAAGATTAAGAGGATAAGACAAGTCAACAGAAAAAAATTTCTTCGTGCCGGAAACTTCATGTGATTTTTTTGTCAAGGGACTACTGGTGAGATCTATATTATTTTAATATTATTTTAATATTATTGTGGCTTCCATTTGTATAGGGTCCTACCCTTTTCCATTCCCCACCATATTCCACTTCACATCTCCCTTACGGCCACAGCCGACTTCCCCCTCTGTACCGCATTCACCATGGCATTTCTGCCATGGGTATAGGGAGACTGCGGAAAGTCTATACCAATACAGCCGGTTCGCTTCCCAGTTTCGGAGCTAGTCGTGCCGGTCCGTGTGCGCGACATCCGTTTAGAACTGGAGCTACATCATGCCCGTATGTATTTTTCTCCGAGCCTACGAGACTGGAATTCGAACCCGCGGACTCCTGATATACTGGTTCAGAGGTGAGGTGAGACCTATACTAATATATCTTTCATGTTACTATACAGGGTTCCTAAATGAATTTTCTTTTCATAGTGGGTGCCGTTACCAGTGCATTGAGACATTTCTTCGTCGTTCTTTAATTATTTGCTATTATAAATTCATTCAGTGATGTGACGACGGCAGCAAAGCGAAGACGAACTAGTTCGAACTACCCTCATACCCTCTGCATATATGCAGAGAGTATGTTATTCAAAAATTAAGAAAAACGTTCGAAGATTTCGTGGAACCTGGTTTTTTTTAATTCCGGGATGGAAATAAAGGATCAACATGAATTCGCAGAAAATCTTGACTCCTTCGATGAAGAGCGAGGTGACCGCTTCCACCAACACTTAAAAATCATCAAAAATAGGTATCGGGGAAGTTGGGATAAAAACTGGACAGAAAAACGTTAATTTGTTGAACGTTAATGAACGAAGTTATAATATTGCTTAACGATTTAACTTTAAAGTTAAATCCAAAAACTATTAACGGTCTTCTTACTTTCCGTTAAATTTAATTTCCGTTAATTTAAGTCCGTTACTTCGTCCTCGCGATGCGCGCCACGCGCAGGTGATGGTAGGCGCATAAATAAAGTGCGTGGCGCAAGTGCGAGTGAGATGGGTAACTATGCATAGCGTGCGTGTAAGCAGGAACCCTATTTACTGCGTTCAACAAGAGAACGTCACACTTTCGAATCTAAATTCGTCCGATACGGTCAGGTCCCGCCTCCTCTTTCCCTCTTTACTTAGTTTTTACTTAGCTTCCTTACCTAGCCTACCCTACTGGAACCTATTATACTCTATATCTACCTACTGTAGTACTGTGTGCCCATGCTGTTATAAAAAGGTATTTATGTATTAATCTGACTATAAAATCCTTTTTTGACTGATTAATCTTAAAAATAAGTGTTCGGTAAAACATAATAGTAAGAATTACCTACAATTTCATATGGATTGTTAACTTTAACGGATAACTTCAACATGCTTTTAATTTTCAAGCAACTAACAAAAAAACTGACCCTCTCTGAAAACTAAATTTTTTTTACTCTAGTTCTGTTGGTACACGTATGAGCTAAAAGTTTCTGTCGAAGCGCATAGTAACATCCAATGCCTATACGATGCTGTTGGTTGTAAATTTCTGACAGAGCTTGTACTCTCTATATGTCCCACACATTCGCACCTCATGCATAGATAGATCTCATACTCGGGTAAATATTTACAAAATAACCCCCACGCCCCACTCTCCTCTAGGGTGGGGGGATTATAGAAAATGATCCCCTGAACACGATGGTGAAGAGAAATCGCGGCGGTCAACCCCTCCCCCCATAAAAAGGTATGGGGTTTTAAAGTTTGAAAAAATGCGTCGCAGAATAGCGGACCCGAAGACCGGGGAGGGGAGCAGAGGGGGTTCTAGGGGGGTGAAACCCCCCTGGCGGGGTCAAGGGGCAGAGCCCCGTGTGGGGGCGAAGCCCCCCCACATATTAAAACCATAATAATGTACATGTGCTTACCTCGGTTCGAGTACCTGTAGTACATTCGTAGAAACCGAAATACCAATCACAACAACAACAACACACACACACACCCAAACAAACCTACTTTCGCCGATTTCCAGTCTCGTCTTTGAAATGATACATTTTGACAAACGTTCAACGAAGGCAGGGGGTACGGGAGAGGGAAGTGACCGCGCCGTTTTTTCTTCGGCATCGTGCTCAGGAGAGCATTTTTGCCAAATCCCTCTACCTCCCACTTCCAGAGTGCATGTATGTGTGTAGGTGGGTGTGTGTTATTTTTATTCATTTAAAATCTAATTTTTTCTGCATTGCTGGGGCTCCGCCCCCCAACCCCCCAGGGGGGCTTCACTGCCCCTTCGCCCCGCCAGGGGGTTTCACCCCCTGGACCCCCCTCTGGACCCTTCCCCGGTCATCGAGTCCGCTATTCTGCGACGCACTTTTTGAAACTTCAAAACCCCATAACTTTTTATGGGGGGGGGGGGGGTGACCGCCGCGATTTCTCTTCATCATTGTGTTCAGGGAGTCAAAATCTATTGACCCTCCCCCCCTCCGAGGTAGGGGTTATTTTGTAAACATTTACCAATTTAGTTTGCAGAATTACTAGAACTCGGGGGAAAAAACACGCTTCAAGTTCCCAGACCACGCGTCGATCAGCTGGCTGCAGAGTACTCTGTTGCCATTCCGTTACAGATGGTTCGGCCCGAGTTCGGTGTGAAATAAAATTACCACTTTTCATAAGTCGATACCTCTGAAACTAAACGGTAAAAGTTGTCATTTATTTAAAAATGAATCCCACAATAGTACTGCGTACACGTGTTTTTATTTTCAAATGCTAAGATCCGTTTAGAACCTATATCGAAAAATGCGCGCAAACCTCTGTCGGTTTGCGTGTTAGGCAGATTTCACCCAATTCCTAAAATTTTACCAAAACTTCAGAACTACCTTAAATATTGTTATAGTGTGAACTTTCAAGATTATTTTAAAAACCCATCCCTGATTTTCTAAAAATTGACGAAGTTACACCTATTTTAGTGGAACAATGTGCGTCAGGTTTACCGCAATCCGTCCAGTTTGAACGCGATTATCTCAAAACTACATATCTTGACACGGCGGGATTGATATCTTGAGTAACGTTCACACTTGAATTTGCACAGTTAGCGTTCAAACAGTAGGTAGTCATTTTCGGTTCACGGTCGCATTTTTTAATTGGATGGACCATTTGTTAATAACAATGACTTCAGCGTGCTATTTTTCAATAAAAAATGAGGTTTTCTCTGGAGAAGCTGTCATTTTCCGAAATTTCGGAAAGTGGATCGTGAACCCATAGCCAGTTGGATATAATTGAAGAAAAAATTGTTTTTTTAAATTCGTTTTACAAGGAGTCGGCACGACCGTGGGGTCGGAGATTCGGCCGATTTTTTTTTGTGTTGAAAGAGGACCCCTAGCACCTCACGTGGTTAAAGTAGAAGGACGCACTAATCGGAAAATTCCCAGAAAAATCGATTCAAAGTTTCTTAGGCGCCTTATGAGTTTAAAATGTTAGGCATTTGTCGAGCCCTAACCGTCTAGTCTAGACGGTTAGGGCTCGGTCTTTTGCGCCGGAGGTCTCGAGTTCGATTCCTCCTTCGGATCTTATTTTTTTTTCTTTTTTGTCATCCCAACAATTATTCAAAACGTTTTTCATCCCTACATTATTTTTTTAAAATTTATTTTAATTAAAATTTTTTTTTTTCCATTAAATAATTCATAACGGTGGGTTTTTTATTTTTCCTTGTAAAGTATATGAGGAGGAACATTGGGTTTTTAATGAGAATAACAAAGTCGATTAGGAAAAATTCAATTTTTATTCATATAATAATTATATACAAAAACCGCAGTGGTAATTATCGTAGAAACAAACAAAGCAATAATTTTTGTGACATATTGCGCAACATATGAAAACGGATTTTTTACAATCGTAGGGAGTATGCAATTCATCCGTACAAAAACATGTCCCATTAACATTCATGAAAATGTTTCTAGTAAATTGCAGCGAATTGTTAGAGCAGAATCGTGAAATTAATTCCCGGGAAAATTGTATAAAAATCCATTCAATAATTCACCATCAATTATCGTCACCAATATTCCGAGACATGATTCAATACGCCTGGTTTGCCTCAAAATTATCAGTTACTAGAAACATTTTCATGAATGTTAATGGGACATGTTTTTGTACGGATGTATTGCAAACTTCCTGCGATTGTAAAAAATCCGCTTTTATACGTTGCGCAAGATGTCGCAAAAATCATTGCTTTATTTGTTTCTACGATAATTACCACTCCGGTTTTTGTATATGATTATTATATGAATAAAAATTGAATTTTTCCTAATCGACTTTGGTATTCTCATTAAAAAACCAATCTTTCTCCTCATATACTTTACAATGAAAAATTTAAAAAACCCACCGTTATGAACTGTTTTATTAGGAAAAAAAAGAAAATAATTAAAAAAAAATGGAAATAATTTTTAAAAAATAATGTAAATAAATTTTAAAAAATAATGTAGGGATGAGAAACGTTTTGAATAATTGTTGGGATAACAAAAAAAAAAGATCCTAAGGAGGAATCGAACTGGAGACCTCCGGCGCAAAAGACCGAGCCCTAACCGTCTAGACTAGACGGCGGCTCGACAAGTGCCTGACATTTTAAACTCATAAGGCGCCTAAGAAACTTTGAATCGATTTTTCTCTGAATTTTCTGAGTAGTGCATCCTACTAGTTTAACCACGTGAGGTGCTAGGGGTCCTCTTTCACCACAAAAGAATTCGGCCAAATCCCCGACCCCACGGTCGTACCGTCTCCCTGTTAGATTACATTTGAGCCTGGTAGGGATCCCGCCGTTTCGGGCCTCGCCGCTGGAGAACTGCAACGCCATCTGAAGCACCACGAACAGTATAAAAGATTTTCTTCCCAAAAAATTCAATTGTAACCATAAACATGTGTACAACATGCTGGGAAAAATGAATTCCAGCCAATGTGTTACTAGGGAAAAAAATCATTATTCTGACGCTTCAAATTGGGCTTCCAAAGAGGGATACCCCGTTGATGATTAAAGCAGTTGACTTTTTGAGTAGCGTAATAACGATTAACGAAGTTAATTTTTGGATTAACTTTGCCCACCTTTGGATGGGACACACACATGATGGTCGATTATGTTTAGAGTTTGATGCATGATCGCCTCGACAAGTCTCGCTCAAGAAAATTACGAAAAAGAAGCTTACTCAATGTAATAATCTATACATAAAAAATTAGATGTTAGTATATATATATATATATATCTGTTTGAGATTTATCAGAGGGCTGGCACCTATCCCTTACCGTATGTAAAATGCTACGCTTTTTGACCGCTTTTTTAAGTTCAACCTCTCCCCGTGGCGCTAGTAGGTCACTGACAACATTCTTATTGCACAGGCGCGAGGCCCACACGCCGTACTTAACCACCCGACGCCGAATACGACTATTTTGACGTTTGGAGTATAAGCCGCGGAGCGGAATTGATGAAATTACCGAAATTACTTATACTTGTGTGCTAATGCCGTGTGTTGTGCACGGTTGTACCTCAGAGTACCCACGTGATCCTGAAAAGGTGCATTTTTCACCGTTCTAGCCGATCCTAGCATTCGAAGCTATGGAAAGTCGTCGCATTATATGTGTGCGTGTGTATACATACATAGCCCCTGAGTGCGCATCAGAATTGTTCGAGAACAACTAGCTCTGCGCGCGGCAGAGTAGGACACTACAAACAGAGAATATTTTGCGTAGCAAAAATTCTGAAAGATGCCAGTCCCCTGAGCATGGAGGCTAAAGTGGGAGGAGTCCGCACTCTTATGGCGGGACTTGAAAAAAGTGGCTACAAAAATGTGCTCAAACAGGGATGGCGCCACTATTGCTAAGACCTCGAGAAGTGAGCTGCGTGTGACAGAGACGGAACAAATAAACAATGAGAAGTGAGCTGTGTATGAGGCAGAATGATACTTGAGTAGTGGGCGGCATGCGAGAGAGACGTAAAATGATATATACCAGAGAGATCTCCGTAAATGCGTAAAGATAGAAGAATATTTTTAATATAGCAATGCCCAATGAACAATATACATTAGTTGCATAATTCACGGTGAAAACGGTCGAAAATAACAATAATGCAATACGTAGTGACAGAAAAATATTCTCATTATAACAGTGTTTAATTGTACAACGGACGGTAGAAAATGTCTTAAATAATACTGATGCTTTTTTTCTTGAATAAATTTTTATTTTCTTAGGTGAATACGATGGTAAATTAATCCCTGCTGTCAAAGAACAATGCTTTGCGATCTGTTTACATAAAAACTCGCAAACAGCGAACGGTAACGCGATAATTCTTACGATAACGATATTTAACCCAACAACTCATGACTTATATTTTTTACCGTCAAACGTATGACTGGGGTGTATATGCACCCCGTGCTTTTCTTTGCCATTAAACCGGTCCTACGGGGATAAATGGGCTTCATCATACCTCAATTTCTTCGTATTTTCATTTAAAAAAGTGAATAGTGTGCGAGCCATCTGATTTAATTAACATTCCATTAGTGAACAATCGACCGGACTCCAGTCATGAGTTTTAGGGTTAAATACAAATTAAAAGATTATCATACACAAGAAATTGCAATTACTCAGTGCCGTAAGGAATTTAAAAAAATGTCCTGTATTGTTTTCTTGTGCATAGAACGGTGGAAAACGTCTTACATAATAATTTATTTATTCTTGAACATATTTTTTTCTCAGGTCAATATGATGGTAAATTATTCCTAGTCAAAGAACAATGCTTTGCGGTCTGTTTGTATTAAAACTCGCAATCAGCGAATGGGTAACGTGATTATTCTGACGATAACATATTTGAATAAAAATAAAAAGAAAATCACACGAAAGAAATTGCAATTACTCATTGAGGCAAAAAATTTAGAAAATTGACCAGTAGTTATTTTTCGATTTGAGAAAAACACCGTAATAACAATATAAAGTCGAAGCGATATTGCTTGCTTCAATATTTTCAAGCTCAAAACATGCTTCAATGTTTTGAAAGTAAAATATCTGTGTCCTCTTGTTAACATCAAGGCTGGTTTGTCTCGAAAATTCGATTTTAACAATTCTCAATTTGTGCGAATATTGTGTGTATATTATCGTATTTGCTGGTACATTAGAACCTCGTTTATCGGACCTTCGATTAACCGACGTTCCGCATTATCCGAGTCACCTAAATCATCGAAGTCCTCCGCATTATCCGAGGTGTATCCTCGGATAATACGCAAAATCTCGGATAATAGTCCTATATTGCTACTGTTTTCCGTATTATCCGAGATTTCACTTATCCGAGGTACCCTCTCCCCACATTACCTCGGATAAACGAGGTTCTACTGTATTTGCCATGGGGGCTAGGATGCGTATTCGATCCTCCTCCATCTCTGTTACACGACATCGATACTCTGCTTACTTCTCGAGGTCTTAGAGATAGTGGCGCCATCCCTGTTTGACCACATTTTTGTAGCCACTTTGAAATGCACAGATGGGACTCCTACCACTCACCCACTCTAGCCTTTATGAGGCTTACATTCATGGAGACTAGATACAGGAGCCTAAACTCCAATGGGGAAAAGATAAAAAAAGTGTGCCCAAAAATGAAGGCAACAGGGATGGCACTGCGATCGCGCGAGGATTGCGGGCTAGCTTTACTCGAAACAGAACGAACGCGAGTTCGACAGATTACTAGAGCGAACGAAAAGTTTGCGAAAAAATTGCGAAAATTGAGAGCGGTCAATAACTCGATGGTTATTATATTCTTAATAAATAAGTATTGTTAACTTTTTAAAGTTCAATCTTCATTTATTATAATTGCCAATATTCCTTCACATGTTCCTCGAAGTTTTTAAAGTTCTTTACCTTTCGCGTTTACCCCCCCCCCCCCCCCCCCACCCATGTTTGATATCTCATTAATCAGTATGCTAGCATAGAGTACAGAGCCTTCTCACTATGCTACTATGCTATAGCATAGTAGTGAGATGGACGAGCCCAGCAATGTACAGAGTGTAACGCGAGGGGTGGAGCAAACGACGCATAAGGATGGGGGACCTCAATACCTACCGATTGAACCCCCATGTATGTGATGCGATTTTCAGTGGTTAAAAAGTTATTTTGGTTTTTGTGATTCTTTTGTAAGATACTAATTTTATACGACTGCTCGGAATAAAATAAAATTATTAAGCGTACTCCCGTGATTTTTTTCTATACGGAGTATAATCGTGGGCCTAACGTACTAAACACTACTTTCACACATGAGCCGAAAAGTATTCAAATAAAAAATTAAGTCCGTAAATATTTTTGCAAATCTAATTTTTCTACCAACTTTCAAAGGCTCTAGGATAAAAAAATCACATAGGGTTGTTTTCTACAACTTATATATTTGAAACTTAATTGAAAGCTACACACACGCACACACACAAACATTGTCATGTAAAAGTATTATTATATTATTATTAGAGTATTTTCCACATGAAAATTACGAAAACAAAATTCAATGTGACGTCAAATTCGCGTTCGGTCTGTTGTCGAGTGAGGCTCGCAGCGACACCCTTCGCGCGATTGTAGCGCCATTCCTGTTGCCTTAAATTTCGGGCATCACTTAAAATGCCGAGTTTAGGCTCCTGTATCTAGTCTCCACGCTTACATTCATTGGCAGGGTGCTTTCCTACATAACCTTAAAGATCTGTCTTTGAACATAAAATGGGAGATTTTAAACGTTTCGTCGAGGAAAATATTCGTCTTGAGATATTAGCTGTAATATGGCTGCTATACCTTTGGGAATTGTATTTATCATTGCGACAGGTACGCTCGAAATTGTATTATGACGATAAAATTGGTGAGCGCATCCCATAATCCCTGGAAAATTACATTTTCGTCAGGTGCCATGTCAGTCAGTTTGTCACGGCCGCGTGTTCGCGCGCTCTCCCTCTTGTTAGCCTTTGGGTGAAAATCTGAAATAATTCACAAAATAAAATTGCTGTGCTTACAGTCAAATAATAAGTTTCAGAAAAAGTTTTTGTTTTACTGTGATTTCAACAGTCGTGTTTTCACAATATCCTTTCTTAAAATTCCACAATACTGATAATTATCGTTTTTTATAATATTGTTGCTTGATAACCAAAAGATAAATTTCAAACGTTTTTCGCCGTTAAAAAAGTTTCTATCCAACATCGGAATATCTGTCAAGTCCTATACTGGATTAACCCAGGAGGCAGCGCTGTTTAAGAGACAAAAAGTCTTCAAATGTCATCTATTTCTTTTGCCACTACATGATTTGTTACAACTGAAATATATCGACTTTTGATAAAACATCTGTACCTCTGATGCAGCAGTAATTTTTCTTTTAAAATAATCAAAACCTATTGTGAATAGTAATCTGATCATTTTCACGTAAAATTTTCATTATGTAATTTTTTACAGAGAAAATTGATGCAGGCACTGGAAACCCCGCCGGCAAGTCTCGACGGTCTTATGCCTCTAGATGTGTACCAAAAAGCTCGCAATTATTCTTTAGATAAGAATACTTTTGGCAATTATTCCGATCTGTTCTCCACCGTTCTCAATACAGTAAGATTTCTGAGTTGCATTGGCAGCGTAGATAACTAAAAAGCTGCCTTAATTTTTTAATGGGCTCGATAACTACTCGGGATATTTTTTTAATTATTATTTTTCAATTTTATCTCATTACTTTCAGGTATTCATCAATTTATTTGCTTTTCATTACTTCTGGCAATGGGGCAACCAAATTCTCAAATCTTGCGGTCTTACAACAGAGAACGAGATTTTGAGTAGCGCCGCTTGCATGTTCGTTATGAACATCGTTACTGCTATCACCAGTCTTCCCTTCAAGATATACAATGTATTTATTTTGGAGCACAAGTACAGCTTCAACAAACAGGTAAAAAATATGGGCAAGATACTGCTGCTTTGTCATAAGTGAAGATATTTCTCCCAACTTTCATCACATTTGATCGATCAGTGACACAGACAAAATAAGAAGAAAATCGATTTGTGTTTTTTTTCTGAGCTCTGCAGCATTTTATGCCAGCTGTATTTTTTTCTTTCATAAAACGTGTTTATCAAAGCAACTGTTAAACAGACATGAAAATCCTTCTTTACGCCTATCAAGGAGTTCTCTAGAAGCATATCTATTAATTATAATTGCTCTGTGCCTTTCCGTATCCCATCTATTCATCGTCTCATTCCCATATGCGTTGAATTCCAACATAGCTCAAATTTGAAATTGATTTCGATCCAGATTCTAGTAACGGACACCGTAGAAGTTATTTTCAGGGTACAGAATGAGGAGCATAAAGGATGAAATTATTATGTTGAAGGAATGAGTGACATATTGTGCAAAAAAAAATATTTACCTAAATATTTCTTGTACGCACATTGGCTTAATATATTTCGACGTGTCGTAATTGGACTGCTCATTACTTCTTCCAATTACATTGCCAGTTGAACCTAACTTATTTTTCTCCGGGGCTTTGTACAACAGATTTCGAGTATCCAATTGAAGGTAATCGAGGCGTGTGCGAACATATGTGGACAAATTATTAATCGATTATCTCCTCTATATTTGGCAATCTATTGTTCTTTTATCGTAGATTCCATTGTACAGGGCCTTTTCCCTAACTACATTCCCCACCATATTCCTTACCTCATCCCCACCTTGCAGCTGCAGCTGACTCCCCCCTCTGTATAGTATTTACCATGACATTTCTGCCATCGGTATAGGGAAACTGCGGAAAACCTATACCAATACAGCCGGTCCCAGGTTCGCTTTCCAGTTTCGAAGCTAGTTGCGTTTCGTCGAGAAATAAATTACAGGCTACAGTCATACACACACGGCCGTATTTATTTTTCTCCCAGACTACGAGACTGGGATTCGAACCTGCGACCGCCCAATGTTCTGGTTCAGAGGCAGGCACGCTAGCCTCTAGACCAGCACACCGGTTGGCAATAAACTAATATATCATGATTATATAAAGTTGTCATAAAGATTAATTGTCCGTCACCGACCGATCTGTGACTCGAACAAAATAACAAGTAGAACGATTCGACGTTTGTTTTGCAGACTTGGGGATTCTTCGCAAAGGATCAATTGAAGAAATTCGTCGTTATGCAGATCATAGCACTGCCCATTCTTTGCGGCATTATTTGGATAGTGAAGAATGGGGGTGATAATTTTTTTTTCTACGTTTGGCTTTTCTCCCTCGTTGTGACGCTATTCATGTCAGTACTTTATCCAGAAGTGATCGCGCCCCTCTTCGACAAGTATTCACCGTTGCCCGAGGGCGAACTGAAGAGTAGTATAGAGGCGCTTGCCGCGTCGGTGAATTTTCCCCTTTACAAGCTTTACATCGTTGAGGGCTCAAAACGTTCGTCTCACAGTAACGCTTACATGTACGGCTTTTACAAAAACAAGAGAATCGTTCTTTACGACACTCTGGTAAAAGGCTACTGCAAATCCGAAAACGACGATGTCAAGGAGGATAAGGGATGCGAAGTGGACGAGGTCGTCGGAGTTTTAGCGCACGAGCTCGGACACTGGAAATACAGTCACACTGTCAAGTCGCTGCTGCTCGCACAAGTAACTTCTTTCATTTGTACACGTAAAAAATACCGATTTTGACTTTTTGCGAAAATTTAATGATTTATTCGTGGATTTTCAGATAAGCTTTTGTATGAATCTACTGCCGTTCTCTTTGCTGTTAAACTACAAACCAATGTACGCTAGTTTCGGTTTTATGGACCATCAACCAGTCTTCATTGGACTGATTATCGTCATGATGTACATTCTGACACCCCTTAATACCGTGAGTTTCTTATTTCAATTAAGGGTCACCAGTTATAGAGAAAAACGTGTACCAATCTAAAAATACACATTGTTTTCACGTTATTTTATCTTGCTGACAAAGTTTGTCCAACAAGCAAATTGGTTTGTTAATGGAGGCTTCCGCAACGGAGAAAGCTCTGTGAGTGAAATAAATCGAAGAGGAAGCAGTACGCCAGATTATAATCTGCACAATTTTATGCTGTTTCTCAATAAGACTTTATTCGTGTAAACAAATGATCACTTGTGAAATCTCAAAATTTGCGAAAGGTACAGCTTCTTCTGCATTTTATGAAAGTACACATGTCTCTGGAGCCCATTCCCATGACAAGTTCATGGGCAAATTCAATACCAACTAGTTATGAATCACACTATGTATCATGTTTAAAAAATTCAGACAGATATACAAAAATTTTAACAAGTTTAAGCGCTTACCTACTGCAAAAAGTTGCGAATTGGGATGCTTTACGAAATGTCTATCTCGCAGATTTGTGCAAAATTCATTTCGAATGGTCCTCCAGTTATACACTTGGTCCCTTACAAATTTCAATCTGACATCTGAAGATTAAAAAGAGTTGGATTTGTCTCAACTTTCGAAGAATTAAAATTTTTAGCAAATCGGATTCGTAAAATCGATTTTCTTCATAATCAACGCGGGCAATGCTCTAGTGGTACTATTTGTGCTTAAAAAATACACCCTGGTAGCGCAGAATTTGTTGTAATTTGAACGCGAACAAGACAAAAGTTCGCAAACATGTAGACAGACGATTTCTGTGAATATAATTTTCCCCCGTTTTCGATCATTTCGAATATATATCTCAATCACAATTTTGACAAAAATGTCATCGAACCCTAGCTTCCTCTAAACGGAAGATGAAGCAGCGGAGGCACAGCGATTTTAATCTAATATAGCCTGATTGACTGTTTCAGCTGGTGAGTTTTCTACTGACCGTGAATTCCCGAAGATTCGAGTTTCAGGCCGATCAATTCGGCAAAAAGCTCGGCCATGCTGAGCCACTTAAGCGCGCCCTGGTAAAACTGCAAAAGGACAATTTGGCCTATCCTCTCTTCGACAAACTTTATTCCAGCTGGCATCTTAGTCATCCGCCTTTACTCGAACGTCTTAGCGCACTAGACAAAGAGGAATAGATTCGTGCGATATCTCTTCGAGGATTGACTCAACGTACATGGAAATTTCGTAATTGATCGATAAGAATTACTGGTGTCGTTAACTAGCGATAGCCAATTGTGAAGCCGACCGCGGAGAAATTCGAAACGTCGCTGATCGCTACGGAGTCAACCACTCCGATATTTATCGCAGAGGAGTTACAGAATCCTCATTCCGAGTACCCGTTTATGTTCATTTTTTATATCCGATAAATGCGTAAGTTTATTATACAGCAACGATAATCCTCGGGGCTCGGAACCGGGAGCTCAAGACAACTCAAGGCATAACAAAGTTTTGCCTTAAAATTCCTTCTATTAATATGTGTCGTCCACAAATCTCCTGGGTAAAAAAAAAGAGAAAGAGAAACATGGTATTTGTTACTTCAATCTTATTAAAACTTTGCGAATGTCTCCGCCACAGCGTTGATCCAAATAGCCACGGCGAACGAACCGGCGTCGACATCGTTTAAAAATTGCCTCTGCTTGACGTAACTGGCTCGTCCGGTCCTGCGCAAAAGAAAAAAAACGGCGAATTACAAGTTCCACTTTGTTAGATATGGCGGGTTTTGTTTGTTTTTTTTAATAGATAGAATGAATAACCGAGTAAGAAAAATTCGTTTTCCGAACGAACGGGCGACCTATAGTGCAAAACACGATATCTATCTAATCATTCCTTTCACTCACATTGGCTTCATGTGTCTCGTCGCCTCGCATCCGGACCACGCTGCTTTCGTCACTTTTTCGACTATTTCATCGATTAAATTCGATAGATTTTCCTCCAGTGCTGTGCATGCCGGGATCAAAGTATCCAACTGCGACAAATTAAGGCACAGTGGAAAAATTTAGAAAAATTGTTCGTCGTTTCTTTCACCTATATTTCATAACTATATCAAATCTTATAACCGTTCCGCTACTTTTACAATTTGTTTAAGCATATTTGATTTTTGCAGTCGCAGATTTAAAGAAAGTATCCACACCATTGTTCGGTCTCCAGATGTCGCTTTGCTGTATTTAGTAACGGCGGCTATACCACGTTTCCAAGCTCGAAGCCAAACACGGCTCCAATCCTCGTCCTTTTGATATTGGGCCAATTCAGAAGCGGCTGCTTTAAACATTATACTGTATATAGCGCCCGAGGTGCCGCCCATCTGCTCTTCCGCTATGCAGGAAAGTTGCATCAGCAGCGAGGCAGGATAAGCAACGTGCAAACGGTCCAGAGATGACAATATTCCTGAGAATAATGCGTAACGCGTATATCATATTTCAGCGTGTTGGCGCTATTGGAATTATTTTCCAGAGTTGCACTAACGTTATTCAATTAACAACGAACATTGGTTTTGCCTTCCGCCTTTGATTTACTTGAAACTCATGATGTGGTAGAGGATTAAAAACAATTAGAGACGTGTTTTTTTTAATCGGCGGAAAACGGTTTTAAGGGATGCCACTACACCCTTAGGTGAGGCATGTCGAGCGGTGATTTTGCAGTTTCACCCGGGAGTAGTCTACCGATCACAGTGAAAAAAAAAAGAAAATTCTTATAATGTAAAGCAATGAAAAATGCACCCTGGATTCATTGAAAATAATAAAATTAATACGGTATCTTTGCATTTTTGCACGTCAATAAGCTTAAGGAATCAAACCACCCCTTAAACTAATTTATGTATTCTCGTGTGCCGAAACTATTACATTTGCCTTAGAGGATAAACAGCCCGCTCTAATGTACTTTCCATTCACGGTTTTAAACACTGCGTATCTATTTCGTTATAATTGCTGGATGGGTGGGGGGGGGGGGGGGGGGGGTCGGCAGCCTCGTACTTATCAGTACTCGTATTTTCATGTCGGCCCGCCTTCCGCTCCATTTTGCACGTCTCCATAGAAGCAGATTTTCAATAAAACCTTAATTGCGGGCTGCGTAAATAATATATTTGAACGGTACGCATTGACCAAGCAACAAAACCGGTACCCAGCTACGTTTGATGTGTTTTTTTACGGGTCTATATCTTATTCCTTGACCGTTTATTTAATTCTTCATTCTAATAAAACTGATAGCATTTATAAAATAAATGATAAAATAACAGATTGCCTAATGCACTCTTTTTCTACTACTATTAAAAGAAATGACAACGATATATCATTAAACCATTTTTTTGTATTGTATTGTTTTCGTTCATATCACCATTATCAGCAGTGATGACTCATGCGTCAAGTAATAATAATAGTAAACAAATGTCGTAAACATAATGTCGACTCTTTACAGCATCCCACCTAACTACGTACCGCAAATGTACCGCTCATGTAGAGTACGCCGTACAGGTACTGTGACCACCACATACATGCGTTACGGTATCGGTACATTACCGGTACGCTGTACCGCAAATGTACCGGTAGGGTACCGTCACCGTGGAGCCACCGTGTACTGCACTACGGTGTAACTTCATGGTGGTGGTACCGTGAAGATACGACTATTCTGGTACCCCGCACTGCCCAGATAACCACGTACCGCAGATGTACTGCTCACTTGGATTGTGCCGTTACGGTACTATGGCCACCACGTACGTGCGTACGATACTGATACGTTAGCGGTACGCCGTACGGTATGCTAGGTACCGCAAATGTACCGCAAATGTACCGCCACAGTATCGATACGGCGTATCTCCACCGTACTAGTACTGTACGGCTACGGTACCTCCACGGCACCAGTGCTGTACACCTACTGTACCCATATAGTTAAATTTATTAGCACATATTGTACTTGTACTGCACAGGTCGTACAATACAGCGCACGTTCAATGAACGGTTAAACTGTGCGTACCGGTTAAATTGTGCGAAAAAATCGGGCGTCTATTCCCAGCTTAAGGTTGGGAGTAGACGTCCGACCATCCGATCCAACTATCGGAAGGCACTCGTACCATACATTTTTTTGAACATACAATACACATCCGGTCCGAGTTGCGATAGTCGGATCGGATGGGTATTGCATGTTCAAATAAATGTATGGCACCAGTGCCTTCCGATAGTCGGAACGGATTGTCGGAAAGAAAAAATCGGACGTCTATTCCCAGTAGTATAGTCGTGCTGTATATTGGAATCGGAAAAAAATAGAAGGCTATTTTTTTGACAGGTGATTTTGTAGGTTCCGCGGGTGCTAAATCCAAGTTTGCCTACAAATCGGGGTGTAGAGTTTTTTTAGGGGATGGGGTGGATTCATGCCAAACTACAACCCCCACGAGGTCGCCGCCGGGAGGAAAAATGTTCAGAAAAATCCGGGCTTTATTTTTGTCCACAGCCCCGAAGTCGTAGAAGTTCATTTTGGAGGTGAAAAAGTGGGGTGAAATTTTGAAAAATCAGTTTTAATTCGATAATTCTGAAGGGAAAATGCATACAGTTTTTGTGCAATTAAGAACGTTGTAGCCCTTGAAAAGACGCGTCGATCGAGTATTTGATCATCCCTATACGATAATATCTTCACCCCCAAAAAAATTGTTGAAGTGTAAAAAAAAGTTGTTTATTGAATGACTAAAAAACCATCGATTTTTCGGGAATGGTTTAAATGTACGAAATGTAGAGAATAATTTTCTCTATATTTTCACTTCCATGGACCACCCTTGAATTTTGCTTTATCGAACCCTACGCGGGGTCTGAAAATTCAAAATGATATTCTGGGAAAAATATTGACCGAAAATAAAGAGATACGAGTTTGGCGCTGTGGACAAAAGTGTAGCTGAGGGTTCAAGCTACAAATTGTTCCACGGCGGCGAATTCTTGCGGTCAATAGTTTTTCCAGAAATTCATTTTAAATTTCCAACCCCCAAGAGGGGTTGGAAAATCCAAATTCAAGGGTGGTCCATAGAAACGAAAACAGAAAAAAATATTCTCTACATTTTGTACATTTAAACTGTACCCGAAAAATCGATTGTTTTTCTAGTTATTCAATAAACATTTTTTTTTGGTATTTCAACAATGTTTTTGGGGGTGAAGATATTATCGGAGAGTGATAATGAAATACTCGATCGACGCGTCTTTTCAAGGGCTACAATGTTCCCATTTGAACAAAAAGTGTACGACTTTTTCCTAAAGAGTTATTGAATTAAAACTGATTTTTTTAAATTTCACCCCCAAAATAAACTTCCACGACCTTGGCGCTGTGGACAAAACTAAAGCCCGGATTTTTCTGAACATTTTGTCTCACGACGCCAACCTCGTAGGGGTTGTAGTTTGGCATCAATCCACCCATGCCCCTCCATCCCCTAAAAAAAAGCCTGCCCACCCGATTTTTAGGCAAACTTGGATTTAGCACCCGCGGTAACTACAGAATCACCTGTCAAAAGACTGGCCTTTTAATTTACTCCGATTACGGGGGTTTTCAGCGACAGCACGACTGTACTACAGCCTAACATGTCCACTCGCTATCACAGCTGTACTCCGAATCCCGTTTTCGCCTATCGGCTTCGCACGCGTACGCCAGGCTATTTCCGACCGGACACCAGCATCCCAGGTAGTAATTTTCAAAAAGTTGTCCAAAAGTCGGCTAAAAGGGTACCAAATGTCCGCCCGGAAGTTATCTTAAAGTCAACAGCATCCAAAAAGATAACTGTTGGACACATGATAACTTATAGGTAACTTCCAAGCAGACATTTGGTACCCATTTGGACAACTAATAGACAACTATTTTGAAATTGCTACTTGAGATGCTTTTTGGAGGGCGGGCTTTTCGAACGCTCCCCTTAACGCCGCTAACAATTAGTATTCAATATTTTTTGATGAAGTGGTCCAAGCGACACGTATTCGCGACCGAACCTTGAGAATCCGTTTATTGTCGAAAAGCACGCCTTGTATAACATGTATATACCACGCGCGACTGACCATGTCGCGGGAGAATATACGGAAATTCATTTTCGTATTTTCCATCTCACCCGTTCCATCTCTTTTTAGAATGCTGTAAGCGATTTCTTTCAAGGGACGTGCTACGCGGTACAGAATGTCGTGCGACAAAAATTGGCTGAGATATTCACGAGTAAATTCCAACGGTGAGCAAACAATAGCACAGTAGTTTCGGCGTCCAAACAAGAGTGGGCGCGGGTTCGAATCGCCGTTCGCGCAACTGGATGCAAATCCTTTGATTTTTGTTAAATGGGAATTGAAATTGAAAATTCAAACTTGCAATTTCGAATGTTGAAATTTGAATTTGGAACTTTATCCGGTCGCCCCAATAAAGTATTAATCAATAAATAAAAAATGGTAGACAATATTATCCATTGTTAACTCGAAAGTCGTTACATCTTTCTTACGTTTGTCGGCTTCCGTTCGACTAAACAATAGATAACAATTGTTTACTCCATTGTTCGAGTAAACAATGGATAACAATTGTTTACTCCACTGTTCGATTAAACAATGGATAACAATTTTTAATATGTTTATTTACTATTTAATACTTTATTTGTCGACTGGATTACGTTTAAAACTCAAATTTCAAAATGAAAAATTGAAAATTCAAATCCAAATGTCCGAATGTGGATTCGAACCCTCCCGCGCGCTCGCTTGGACGCCGAAACTACTGTGGCATTGTTTACTCACCGTTGGACTTTACTCGTAAATATCTCGGCCAATTTTTGTCGCACATTAAAAAAGAAGCCGTTTACTTTAAAAAAAATATTATTCTTAAAAATAGGAATACATTTTTTTATCGTTTTCAATGTATATGCCGTCTTAAGGCATTCTTTTCATGAACCTGAATATTTAACAATTAATTGATTTTCGTCTATAAACAAGTAAAAATACATCCTAATATGCTGGTAAAATGTCAAACCAAGTTACCGAACCTTTAACGAAAAATTACAACGCTCAAAATCGTCTTATTTGTAGGGCGCTTTATGGAGATTACAAGCTGGCCACATTTCCATCTAATCTATACACTAAAAAACTCTAGATGCCTGATATAAACTGCTCACATGTGTAAAAAAATCTAACGATTCCTTAACGAGGATGGACTTCCGAAAAGCTGTTACACCCGATTTGGCTGAAATTTTGCACAGATGTTCCATTTAATATATAAAGACATCCCCTAAAGGGATTATTGGCGTATTCCAATAATTTATGAGATATCGAAATTGTTTGGGTTTTTAATTGTTTTTTGGGGAGACAGTGTTTGGGTTTGTTTGTGTTTCTGTGTTTGGGTTTGGTTGGCTTTGTTTAGGTTATATAGATATACTTGCAGGGCCAAGCGCGGCACGCTAGCCACCAGTGAAGTCGGAGGAGTGGGGATATGGATCGGCCGTGGCGAGCGATATAGATATACTCGTGCGGGCTAAAAAATAAACTTTAAAATTTGATTTCTCGTTAACTATTGGAACGCGCCAAAACTCCCTTCAGGGGATATCTTTATATATTAAATGGAACATCTGTGCAAAATTTCGGCCGAAACGGGTGTAATAGCTTTTCGGAAGTTTATCCCGTAACGACAATAAAAACAGGGGAGACCAAATGCTTAAAGAAAATATTTAAGATAAAATTTTGTAGCCACGACCTTTCAGGAAAAATGCAAAAACGTCTGAATCTACAAAAATTGCGCAAACTTTTTTATTCCAGTTTATTGTTGGGTATAATAATTGATAGTGACTTATTTTTACTAAGCGCCACTATAATTTATCACTGATTCAGAAGGGTCCCCCTTGTGCCCCCCCCCCCCCCAAATACGGCCGTCCGTGACAGAAATATCTCAACGTGAATTTAAATGATGCACTGTCTCCTACCAAACCGCCCAATGCTTGGTCGGTCAGTCGGCCATTAATACAAGCGGGACAGCACTATAGCCCGATAGGCATACGCGAGAGACAACCGCGAGAGGCGTGTCTTGAATCTATCATTGTGTGGCACACCGATACATCGCCGCGCAGTCTACCAGCGGAAATACTAACTACATTTTTTCTGCCAAATTCCAACACGGGCCCTGGTGTTCCATGTAATGTCTGTTCTTTGCCTCAACATAGCCTCCCTGTTTCGGCAAAACGAAAAGAAACTGCAAGGAGACTAGAGTAAAGGAGTCCAAACTCCCTATCCTAGCCTGTATGTATGAAGATCTTTCAATCGGTCGCAGAGATGTAGTGCTCAGTTCCGCCGCAGGCGTCGCTAGTGTTCCTCAGAGCCCATAATATATAGTAAGACAAAACTGCATAAGGTCCGAGCTCCGCCTCAACGACCAATCACTAAACTAGGGTGATCGTGTTTCTCTCTCGTACTCACTTGGAACAGTCATGGTGCGTTCTCTCTCGCACACTCGACGATGATACACCCAAGTGAGGATTCCTTCTATTATAATATATAATAATATTGTAACCGGTGCGATGGTCTAGTGGTTAGCGTGCTCGCCACTAAACCAGCGGACCGGGAGGTCGCGGGTTCGAATCCCAGTCGCGTACATTTCGTCGTGAAATGTTTTTCTTCGGCATTTCGCGGCGAGATAAGACTAGTTCCACGACTGGGGGGCGAACTCGATGACCGGCTGTATTGGTATAGGTTTTCCGCAGTTTCCCTATACCCATGACAGAAATGTCATGATGAATATAATACTAATATTGCGTACATGAATATAATAATATGATGAATATAATAATATTGCGTACATATATATAATAAATAAAATATAAATAATATTAATGAAACAACTCGTGTTGTTTTATTCACATGGGCTTATTATATAATAAGCACATCAGATATAATAATTATATAATAAATACAATACGAGTTATTTTATTATGGAAACTTATGATTTGCCTGTTATGTTTAAAAATATAGCTAATTATAATGAAACGCGAATAAAGCGATAAACTAACCGTAATGTATCTCGTAATGTATTTATTATTCGGATGCGCGTTACTCTGTTTTCCTGTGCAATAATAATAATAATAATAATAAATAATAATAACATGTACATGCAAGAAACCGGGCGAATGCGGAAATGTTGGCTCTACATGCTGGGGTTGCCTTTTCAACACGTGCTTATTATATGTATACCCATGAAAACTGGTTATTTGCTAGTTACGCTTAAAAATGAAGCTAAATATAAATTACATTAAGCGATGAACCAACCGAACAAGCCGTCAAGCCTAATTGAACCCCAAGCGCGGCAATCACTTAAATATGAGAAGTTTATATTTATTGGCAAATGATTGTGTGGCGAAGTTGGCAGAACGCTAGATTACTGTATTGAAGGTCCTGAGTTCGAGCCTCGGTAGTTTAAATTTGTTTTCTTTTGCATTCGTACAGGTATCTGGTTGTACGAGCGAATTGAAGCAGTTTCAACCAATCAAAGAACTCGTCCGATCCCAAAAGAACTCGAACGAACATAACATGGAAGAATATATTTTTTAATTTACTGCCATCAATAGTTGAAATTTGTTTTATAATTCCTACCTAGAGTGTTTACTTTTTCCCTTTATCACATTGACTCGCGAGGAGACATCTCCATTATTATACACATAGTTCGATAGCTGCTGTGCTAGTGTACACGACAGATATTTTTGTGTTTGACAGGCGCAATTTTGCCGTTATAACACGGTCAGTTTCACCTTATGCAGTTTTGTATTACTATATATTATGGGCTCTAGGGAACACTAGCGACGCCTGCGGCGGAACTGAGCATTACATCTCTGCGACCGATTGAAAGAACTGTCTGATGCGGGAGTGTCGACTCCTTCTCTCTAGTCTCCTTGAGAAATTGCTTCCGCCCTGTTGAACGACGTCCTATGTTATGCCCTAAATAGTGGTATATGCTAATAATGCTTAGAAGTGTCGCTCGTTCATAACCTCGAAATCGGGCCGAGAAGCTGTCAACAATGAATGTCGGTCACAGTGAAAAAAAATCGCTGCAAATAAAAGTTTGTACTGCAGCTCTCTATAATTTAGAAGGAATTTAAAACTGCAATAATTTTCCGATTTTATCAAAAATTATTTTACGTTTGCAAAAAATGCCACTATTTCGTCTTTTTCTAGACATTTCTAGAAACGTTATTTATGAAAATAGATCGCTTATTAATATTAAGAAATTATTACTAATTAAGAGCATGAGAACAAATAATTTTCCCCGTTAATTATCCCGCCCAAGTAGTTGAGGTCCCTGGGCATAATTACGGAATGTGAATAAGCCAAGTAGCATTTGTGCCGTTTACGACATTGCTATGTTTGCACAGTCTACTATTTGGTGTACTTGATTTTCGCACAAATTCGTGATGGAAAACATGAAGTTTTATAACAGGGTTTTGGATATTCATTTTCATGTTGCCAAGGGTTATGATAGTTTGATAAGCGCTTGATAAGTAGTCGAACCGTACCTATTTTTCCAGCTCTATGATAGGATTTTTTCAGCAGATATAAATAATGTGCTGGACATTTTTCGGGAGGTTTCCATTAGGGTAATGTGGTTTCCGAATTTCTTTTCCAAAAAACGGTACTGTGAATCGTACCCAAATTGCAAGGCATGATCAGCAAAGGCGTTATATGCTTCCAGAAAAAAATTCACCTTGGGTGGTAGCATTTTGACCTGGCCTCATAACCTTGAGTTTAAGTTTAATAAATTTGGTAATTCTGAAAAAATAAAAACCAAATTCGGACTATCACGAATTTTTGTGAACTGTGATCCTAATCACCCATTTGTGGTACTGTTTATGCGAATTGAGAACGTTAAAGATATTTCCTAATTTTTCGAAATATAAAAAGTTCCATAAAAGTTGAATTGTTGTACCAATTGTCATTAAATTCAATCCGTACAGTAGTCCAGCTGCTCTGCTTATGCCTAAAAAATTGGCCTGTCTCAAAATTTGTAAAAGTTAGTGCACAAATCGAATATTTGTACATGCACATACATCTAGCCTTTTTTTTAATTACATTTTTTAGCGGTTTGAACATACTGAACAATCCCACTAAAATCTTGAAAATGAACATTTCGCCAAAATGAACGACGATAGAATTCCACAAGGTTCGTTGCTCCAGGCATTATTTTAATGAAAACCGTTTGTCATATAGTAAGGAGTTAGACTAGGGAACAAACCTTCAGCGAGTTGTCGGTGCGTAAATCCGCAATCACCATCACCACAACCGGAATCCAAACTGTTGATTTTCTCCTCGTTTTGAATGATTCTTACACAGACATTTTTTAAGCACTCTCCCATCAGCGCAGCTTGTTGATCATTAAATTTTCTTCCGGAGAACTGTGCAGCTTTGCGACTCGTCTCATCAATGTGAATTGTTGGTTGATCGTTAAGCGGCACACTGTAAGAGCATCCAGGCCAGCAAGGAGCGTCAGTCTCGTCGTCGAGGCTCTTGACAAAGAGATCCAATTTCTCATCAGGCAGATGTAAAATCGAGACGTGCATTCCAGCGCTGCCCAACGATGTCATCAGACTTCCAAAATAAATGCGCAGGGGTAGGATACCCCGGTTTTCTGATTAATGATGGACAGAAACGTGCACCAGTGAGCTTAGACAGTTTAGGAATTCAACGAGAACTTCGAATGCGATGTGAAACGGGCGCATATTATTCAAGCTATCTACCGTCATGTGTTTCTTTTAACTAATGTGCCACAAACTTACTCAATTGTTTGGCAACTTCGTGGACCACAATTGCCTGCTCCAATTGACTGGAGGCGCCGAAATTATTGACAATTACTGCGACGCTGCAACCCTCTATCAATGACAGGGTCTCGATTATTCGATCAAGAAGGATTTTCACGATTTTTGAAGCCTCACTCCATTGTATTCGTTTGTATCCGGCTTCACCGTGAACGCCGAGACCTATTTCTATTTCGTCCCGCGGAATTTCGAACATGGGTCCATGACCTACGTTTCATATGGAAAAAAGAAAATGCTATCGAAAAATTCAATCATAAGCAATACATTTTAAGGATTTCGTAGCTACGAAGAACGCTCGTATATTTGCCGCGTAGGTCTGTCTGTATGCCAGCACATACCTCTATCTGTGTGACCGGTTGATTCAAAAACTTATTATGATTCATCAAAATAGCGTTTAATGAATATTTTCAAGTAAAATTATTGCAGTTGGTGTAAAATAGTGTAAGATCTCGTTTATCCGCCCTTCGATTAGCCGGCGTGCCGCATATCCGAATCGCCTAACTCATCCGATTCCTCTGCATTATCCGAGATGTATCCTCGGATAATACGGAAAATCTCGGATAAAACGGAAGAATCTGCTCTTGCGTCTATGCGTGGCGTATCACTTTTTAAAACGTGTTTTGATGTAACAAGGTCTATTGGTCATATCAAAACTATTCTGAAAAATGTAAGTTGTAACACTGATAACTTTGGTGCTTGAGGAATACTGTTTGATAAACAACAGATGAATTGGTAAGTTGAAAAAAAGTAATTGAGCATTAATTTTATATTACAATTCCGTACGTATCTAAGGAGCTACAAAATCCTACTGTGATGTGCATTCGATCATGGACTTGCCCACTTTACTTTTATTTTCAATTATTTCGATGCAGAGGTGAATTTTGTTCCAAGAAAATATATATACCTGGCAGCGAGCAGGGCGAAAACCCCACACCATACGTGGCAATATTCTCTGCTACGATTTGTATTTCTCTCGTTATTTCGTCGAGAGATTTGCCGGACTGAGCAAGGGAACCAGCAATTTTAATCACGAACAACAGGCCCACCAGACCCCGTTTCCCGGCACGGCCTTGTTCTTCGATCGGTATGCTACAATCGTCACCCACTGTCACATCAGCGATCTGACACAAATGTAATTTATATTAGGGAAGGGTCGTTCTGCCTTAGCATTTTCATCGGTATAATTGTTTGTTTTTTAAATCATTTCTTTTGTTAGCTTCATTATTGTTTACATTCTGCATCAGTCGTCGTTAGTTGTAATCATGCCTTACATTTCTTAGTGTGGTACTATAACTGATTTACAGAGTTGGAAATAATTATAATAACGGTCCCATGAAACAATTGCTGTTTAAGAATTATTTATATACGAAAGAGGGCGAATTCAATAAAGGTTGTATGCAAGTAATAAGTGGTATTAGAAAATTCTACAAGTTATACTCGACTGCCCTCACCTTTAGGTCATCTTGCTTAGCACCTTCAATAGCTATCCCAAAGTTCAACCTATCTCCGGTATAATTTGGGATTACAACCAAAATACCAGCTGAAAACGTATAAATGGTGTTTGTCATCAGAAAATATTGTCATTCGCGATCAATCGACCGCGTCGGTTTTTAATTATTCGAGGGGACTTAACGAAATTTAAACGTATGGAAACCCCCACCATCATTGTTGCGTGAAACGCAACGAAAAGCGTGCAATATATGGCTGGAAGGTGGCGCTGCGAACACATTGCCGGCGACTGCGGCAGTTAACATTCCGGCACCTACGAAACCTGTCAGAGGCAAACAAGTTTTTACGTCATTTTTGTTTTCTAGTAATGCTGCGTATATTTCGTAACATGCCCAACACTAGAGCACATAATGGGCCACCCTATTTGAACTCAAAAAGAGAAGTATCGCAAAAATGGCTAGCAGCTTGGTTGAAACCATTTTCACAAATAGATTTAAGCCAGCACATGTTTAGGCAATTCGCAAAATTTGTCTGCATTTTGAGTGTGGAATAAAAAGTATGAGGCTGTATATAAAAATTTGACGGTAACCTTGATATGATCTTGACGCTACCACCAGTAAGATTGATCATATTTGCGAAAACGTTGAAACCCTACTCTATCTAAAAAAATGTCCGACTAGGCTAGTCGTCGAGGTTTTTCGTTATTCCACTTAAAATGGGTAACCTGGTACGGTTTCTTGAAGAAAAAAACAATAAATACGGCGTGGGAATAGTTGCAGACAGACCTGCTGCAAAAGGTTCGTGACCGCTTCCTCCACCGCATACAATAGCCACTTTGTTGCCGCGCTGATGCCACTACGAAAAGTATGATATTTATTTCCCTACCCTGTGCTTTTTCATACATAGCAGGCAACGGAAATAAAAGTTATGCCAAGGGCGCAAGATATACAAAAAATTATAATTAATACTTCATTTGAGATTTCTCAATATACGCGGCCAAGGTCTTATATACAGGTCTTGCAACTCTGATGGTGGAGGGTTGCTCTCTTCACGAACCAAAAAGTACTTCTGGGAACCCGCTAGTCGCTGTAATCGAGGGATGTTCTGTGTGACAGAGACAACAATGGCCGCACATGCGCGTTATAGCCTAACCTAAGAATATACATTTTCTAGAAGTTATCTAAAAACTAATGATATTCCTAAGCAAATATAAATGCATCCGCATAAATCCGAAAAATGTATCCAGGTATCAATTGGCGAATTGTCCATTAATCCTACCATTGAGATCCAATCTAGACTATTGAGCATAAATCCATTTTGTTCTTTTGTGTAAAATATATTCTCTATACATAAATAGCTGCGGAAAAAGAACGCGAATTTCAAAAAATTATTTTTGGCACGAATAATTGAAGTTACTGCTCACAAGTATTTCTATGTACACGACTGCTATTTTCGCTAAGAATGAATATAGAGATATTTCAGCACTCGGCTGACCACACTATGTGGTAACCACATACTTGGAATCACAGAATGCGCAGGTTATGGTTTTACTATCGAAACAACATCCCTCGATACTAGCGACATAAAAACGCCTGTCCAGCGGGAGTCACCCCCAACATTAAAATTCTATCAAGTCGCAAGACCTGTGTGTAAGACCGTGTTCGTGGGGGAAAATTGTTTCCCCTCGGTTCTTATTCCACATTAGAACAAGTGACGGTGGTATCTTCGATCGTAAATTTTTTCCGCTGTTGCAATGTAAATTTAGTTTGTTTTATTACACTCACGTTATTTTCCAATACCACTCTTTTTGACGCGTGATAATCCAAACGTGGATACGCAGAACAAAAACCAGCCAAACTTTCCGAGACCGTGTCGTTCACGTGGTTCACAAACATTTTTGTCGCCATTTTGTTACGATAGTGCGTGTAACGGTTTGCCTATTTTCTGATATATTTATTGATATTTTCACCGCGAATCCACGAAGCAGTACCCTCAACGTCGCGGCTCTCAATGACTGAACGTACTCTCAACAGATCGAGATAATAGTGACCTAATGAATATTTGACCTTGCATCTTCGGCGAGGTCGTTTTAGTTGATAATAAGCGTCGAAATCATTGGGTCACGTTTTTAATCGTGGGTATACATATATATATATATATATATATCCACATAAGTTGACTACAACGCGAATGAGTCAAGTTCGATCTACAATATCGATTAATTCATCGAATTCCATGTAAACATAGTTATATAACTCCATGTACGTAAATATGTGGCAAATACGGACGTTTAGTGGTGGTAAATAGCCACGGTCTTCTTTTCACGCCGGGGGCCCACTACGGTCTGAATAGAATAGAATGATGCCACGACCCATCTACGATAGCGTATCTGTCGAGGAACTTCAAATCCTTTCCGTGCGTGGCACTACGAGCACGTAGGACACGTCTATGTTCATCCGGTCGGTGACAGAAAACTATTGAACTAAAGCATTTTTAAGAATGGTTTATAAATACGCTACAAGACTTCCAAATTTAAAACAGAAAATATCAGTTCCGATATAAACATTATTTTCTCCAAGCGATATCAAATTCTTTTGTGGCTTCGTAATGTTTAACATATAACAAACATTAAATCAATTTACTCAGGATCTCGACATTTTTTTTTTAACGAAAAACTTCTTTAACCTCACAATTTTCTTATATCGAAAATTGTCGCATTCTGACAGTTCTATAGTAATGAACAAAATACCTCTCGTATGCTCATAACAAGAAAATTATTTAAAATTGGATGTAGTCTTGAATATATTCGTCAGAGTTCTTTTCATAAACATTCCAATTCGTCAACGTTATTTTTTTGCAATAACGCTTTCGATTTCCCCAAACAATCGAACGTTTTTTGTTTTTGGATGGACAAGTCTTCCTCGCATTTAATATTGACGAGATACGCCTCTACAAGTTCTGGGTAAGGTTCCGACCCCCCCCGATCGAGCTGAAATTTTGCACAGACCTCCCTTTTAATATTTCAAGACAACACCTAACGGGATTTTTGGCGACGCGCAATAGTTTCTGGGTTTGGGATTGGGTTCGCTTGGATTTGTATGTTTGGAAAAAACGGAGAGCGCGATAACATATACAGGGTGTCCCAGAACAGAATACGTTCCCTGAAATGGGGGGTGAGGTGAAATTCTGAGTCGATTGATATAAGCATGTGTGCACCGGCGTACGCTGGGTCATAGGGCGCACCTGATTGGCCCGCCTTCAAAAATTAATTATAATTCAGGTGTCGATCTGAGACCCTCACATGCTTACATCAATCGACTCACAAGTTCACCCCCAACCCGCCACGTCAGGGAGCGCATTCAGTTCTGAGACATCCTGTACAGGTATGAATGGAGACGTAGCACATATAGATATAGTCGACACGCGTTAAAATAAATTACTTTAAAATTCAATATCTCGAAAATTATCGCGAGTCGCCATCAATCCCTTTAGGGGTTCTCTTAAAATATAAAAAGAAAGGTTTGTGCAAAATTTCAGTTCGTTCGGGCGGTTCGGAACCTTGTCCGAAGTTCTCTTATACCGTTACCACTATAAGTTGCAACCGCATTAACCCCTTGACTGTGAGTGACACGCATAGGCAGTGATGCCAACTTGGGGGTTTTGCCCCCAAATTTAGGGGGAACCAAAATGTGAAGGGGTTTTTTTAGGGGTAAATTTATTTAGGGGTATTCTTTGGGAGGATTTTTTAGCGGGTACATTATTTGAGAAACTTTTTTGAGGGCGTGAAATTAAAGTGTATATCTTGAAAAAAAAGAAAAAATGTATCTTCAATTAATTCGATCGGAAATTGAAATAGGTCAATTCGTTCGATCGTCGAAATTATGTGTGTGATAATATATTTTATATATTCGAAATACATATTCCTGCGAAGAATCTTTCATTCGCAATGAATATTTCTTATAAACTAACAGTAAATTTAAGGATCACTTTTCTTTTTGCTCAATTATAATCGATTGCCTTTCAAAATGTTTTACACCAATACCATACTTTATGTCTTATACTAGCAACACAAGCGCTGGTGGCCCTGGTGGCTGAATTTCGCAATACGACGAACAACAACTTGCTGGTCAAGACCACGGTCTTACATACAGAGAGAAACCTGAGAGAGCCCACGGAGCGTAAAGCCTAGGACAGACTGGTGGAGCTCGGTTCCGTAGGATCTGTGTGTCCGTTCCGTGAACTAAATTCTCAGCGGGTAAGTGATGGATGCAGATAAAGAAGTATGCTCTGCATTATCTGCTCCACCGCTGAGCGCTCGGTTTTGCTTACCCACACATGTAAGCTCACACGCACGCATATTACAAAGTAAAACTGCGGTATCGCTCGGCCACTGCCGCTGTTCTCGAAGATTCAGTTGCTTGAAGAAATGCGATTTCAGATAAAAGCTTGCTTCTTAAACGGATGCAGTACTTTACATGTAATATAGATTTAATAAAATATATATTGAAAATAATTCTTGACTGAAGACGTGTATTATATATAAATAATAAACAAATCATCAATTTCGCTCTCTCTCTCTCTCTCTCTCTCTCTCTCTCTCTCTCTCTCTCTCTCTCTCTCTCTCTCTCTCTCTCTCTCTCTCTCTCCCTCCCCCCCTTAAAAATGGAACAAAAAAGCCATAGCCGGGTACGTAGGGAAAAATTGCCCCCGCATTTTTTCCAGCGAAGTTTGGAGTATATTTTGAGGTATAAAAAAAAAAACAAATTTTCTGAAAATTTCATGCCCGTCAACGCAATGGTTTTGGAAAAATGGATTTTTTTTTAAATTTCAAAAAAAAATTTTTTTCCGGAAACGGGACAGTGGATCGATTTCATTTTTTTTGGTACTTGTTCCGATCAAACGTGATACGAAATAAAGTGATAGAACATCTTGCGAAAAATTATGGTTTGAAAAAAAAATAATGTTCCTTGTTTTATTATTTTTTACTATAATCCACTGGGGTACAATAGCAAAAATTTTTCCATATAATCTTTGGGCACCTTATTAGATTATATAATTTTTTCAAAATGATCGGTTTCGTACGCCACAGTGAAAAAAAAAGAAACAGACTTTATTGATATATTTTAGTTATATATCTATATAAGTAAAATATATCAATAAAGTGTTTCTTTTTTTTCACTGTACCCAGCCGATCGTTTAGTCAGATATCAGACTTTATTGATATATATTAGTTATATATCTATATAACTAAAATATATCAATAAAGTGTGTTTCTTTTTTTTTCACTGTGGCGTACGAAACCGATTATTTTGAAAAAATTATATAATCTAATAAGGTGCCCAAAGATTATATGGAAAAACTTTTGCTATTGTACCCCAGTGGATTATAGTAAAAAATAATAAAACAAGGAACATTATTTTTTTTTCAAACCATAATTTTTCGCAAGATGTTCTATAATTTTATTTCGTAACACGTTTGATCGGAACAAGTACCAAAAAAAAAAATCAAATCGATCCACTGTACCGTTTCCGGAAATTTTTTTTTTTAATATTAACAAAAAAATTCATTTTTCTAAAACCATTACGTTGACGGGCATGAAATTTTCAGAAAAGTTGTTTTTTTTATACCTCAAAATATACTCCAAATTTCGCTGAAAAAAATGCGGGGGCAATTTTTCCCTACGTACCCGGCTATGGCCTTTTTGTTCCATTTTTAAGGGGGGGAGGGAGAGAGAGAGAGAGAGAGAGAGAGAGAGAGAGAGAGAGAGAGAGAGAGAGAGAGAGAGAGAGAGAGAGAGAGAGAGAGAGAGAGAGAGAGAGAGAGAGAGAGAGAGAGAGAGAGAGAGAGAGAGAGGGGGGGGGGGGAGGGAGGGAGGGAGGGAGGGAGACGGAGAGGGAGCGGGAGGGAGGGAGACGGCGAGGGAGAGGGAGAGGGAGAGGGAGAGGGAGAGGGAGAGAGAGAGAGAGAGAGAGAGAGAGAGAGAGAGAGAGAGAGAGAGAGAGAGAGAGAGAGAGACAGAGAGAGAGCGAAATTGATGATTTGTTTATTATTTATATATAATACACGTCTTCAGTCAAGAATTATTTTCAATATATATTTTATTGAATCTATATTACATGTAAAGTACTGCATCCGTTTAAGAAGCAAGCTTTTATCTGAAATCGCATTTCTTCAAGCAACTGAATTTTCGAGAACAGCGGCAGTGGCCGAGCGATACCGCAGTTTTACTTTGTAATATGCGTGCGTGTGAGCTTACATGTGTGGGTAAGCAAAACCGAGCGCTTAGCGGTGGAGCAGATAATGCAGAGCATACTTCTTTATCTGCATCCATCACTTACCCGCTGAGAATTTAGTTCACGGAACGGACACACAGATCCTACGGAACCGAGCTCCACCAGTCTGTCCTAGGCTTTTCGCTCCGTGGGCTCTCTCAGGTTTCTCTCTGTTACATACAGGTCTGGAAACGAAGCCAGATTTCAATGGAGTCGTGAGGCAGCGTTACGAGCTTCACTTTTCATTTCGCTCGCCGCCACCGCCGTCGCTACTATCGGCGAGTACCTCCCACCCACGGTCTTCTGTGATCTCTCCTTTCGCCGTGACCGTGCCCGGTGCCATTTATTACTCCATTTTTTATTACAACGTACAGGCAGGCTCATACCGTTGAAGGTCCTCGTGACGCTCGATGGCTCTGATGCTCGAATGCAGCAATTCAATGCATCCTCGGGACGTTCGATAGCTCGACTCGTAGCCAAGATGGCCGCTCGAATTCGCAGAGTCCACTGGCACTGTCTTTGCGTGCTCCGATCACGCGTCCTCTCTCTCCACGAGTTACGGGAGATCTGTCTTACGTTATTCTTCGATCCGGATCTTGCATGTTTCGGATATTGCAGTCAACTCCCTCTTCTACAACTCGGCGCCCGATCGGTGGCTCCGTCATTCACGTGGCAAATTCCAAAGGCTCTCCACGACTTTTCGCGCGGCAAATTCAAATGACGAACGCGTCGATTTACAACACTACACTATGTACTCCCATAGAGAATGTAATTGTGAAGCTGCTATCAAAATTTCAAATCGATGCATGCAAAGGTGGTCGAGTAATTTGTCCTCCCAGTTGGAAAAAAGTGGTTTCGAGAAAAACGCGTTTAAAGTTGTACGAGCAACTCAGCGCGCGCTCCGAGGCGCTGCGGCCAAATCGATAATTGAACCTGTAAATAAAAAAAATTGCTACAGGACCAATTGCATATTGTTTTTATGACACCAAAGTATTTTTAGACAAGAAAACGTCTTTCCAAAATCCTAGAGTGGCGTTATCCCTTAACACGAATGAGGGTTAGGTACATCATCTGTGATCTGTCTTAGATCGCACCCATGTTTAGCGTATATCTATATACATATAGGTGCCGGAGAACCCCAGCGCCATCATTTCTTGTTCTCGTTTTGGGGACAAGTTGAAAGGCCTCGCTGAACCTCCTGGTATCTATGCTACATGGTTACCGCTTTTACTGTTCGACGTTTTCACGCTGTCACGTTGAGGTTGTGTCCGTTAGTTTGTTGTCTAATTGCGTATTTTATTTCAAATTTTATTTCGAATTTCGAATTACGACCAACAACTTGGTGATCAAGAGAATTCCGTTTTTACTTTTACGGTTCAACGTTTTCACGTTGTCAGTTGCAGCGTTGAGGTTGTGTCCGTTAGTTGGTTGTCTACTCGCGAGTTTTGTTGGATTGCAAAGTAAGTCAAGTACTCAAACAGGGTGTACAATGAAAACTTTAGGGGTTTTTCATCGACATCTAGGGGGATTTGAAGTTGGTCCTAGGGGGAACATTATGTAGGAGTTGGCATCACTGTAGTTGGCTCGAGCGTTGGAAGAGGTGGAGCTGGGTGGAGGCAAGCGCGCCTGCGGATGTGTCCGTGCACATCGATACAGGCAGCGCTTTAGGTGGTTGGGCGAGTAACTACGATACTCCCCCAAAAAATCTAGCCAAATCGTCCCATAAGACCAGCGTTGCCAGTTTAGTACAATTGTACTAAATCTGGTACGTTTTCGGAGTATTTAGTACGTCAGTACGCCTTGCGTGAATCTATTACCAGAGATTAGTAGGGAGATGTACAACGCTCCTCTTTTCGGCGTGCCTCGGAAACGGCGCTAAATCGCGGCAGCGAGTTCGGGAATATGATTTTGTGTGCATCGCCTCTGTCGAGGTTGCAGATTCCCTTGTAGCCGTGCGAGTCGTGAGCACCGCTCAAGTCGATATCGCAGTCAGCGTGCACACGAATGGGTAGCTCGGTCTCTACCCCTCACGCTAGTGCAGCCAGATCGCGCGTAAAAGTTACCCCCTCTCTAGTCTCTTACGCACCCATCACATAATTATAATAGTAGCGCGTGTCCGTGAGCGAGCGATGCTCGGACATCTTCGGAAAGAACCGAGCATGGTCGAAGTGTCTCATCGCGCCTTCGGCAGCTACACCAATACATGGACGCTGAACACGTTCATGTGCGGCCAAGCCGAAACGAAGGCTTTGAGGGAAAAAGCAATCTGAGCACGACTCGCGCGTGACGTCACCCATCGGCACGCGCGAGACTTTTAGATGATTTCAATGCTTTTTTAACTCTTGATTCTCTGCGTTATTAATGTATACAAAAAAATATGTCGCTTATTTTTTTAGTTTATACGTTAATTTAAATATAATAATAAATCTAAATCACAACTTATTTATCTTACATAAAATTGTTTACGCTTTACTTACATCCGTCCTCATGCCAAATAAATTATAATTCATAAAAGTAAGCGAAAATATATTGATATTCTTATTATTATATTAATACTCATACTTTCATCAAGCGATAAAGCATTATCCCCAAAAACAAACCAATCATCCATCCGGCCGCGAATCGTAAGTACCAGAAAGTGCACGTTTTCTTCGAGCGATGAGACGGTCCCGTTGGTAGCGTTCCTGGCTTCGGTCCGCAGGGGCCCCCGGTGCAAATTTTTCTCCAAATTTTTCATAATTTCTTATATTTTAGTCACATTTGAGATTTTCGGAGAAAAAGTGATTTAAAACAGATTCAAGTTTTGGTCTATTTCCCAAAAACTCATTTTTTTTTACGGAAAATTCATGATTTCTCATTTTTTTCCCGGAAATTTCTCTTTTTCCTATGACCTGAGTGAACGGCTGCGGAGATATTCGGAGAAAAGTTAAAAATGAAAAGAAAATGAGATTTTCGTTAAAAAAACTTTTTATTATTATTTTTTTTCGCAAATTTCCCTTTTTCCTATAACTTGAGTAGACGGCTGCGAAGATATTCGGAGAAAATTTAAAGATGAAAAAAATGAAATTTTCGTAAAAAAACTTGATATAATTTTTTTTCCGGAACTTTTTCTTTTTCCTATTGAGTGAACCGCTGCGGAGATATCCGGAGAAAAGTTGTAGATGAAAAAAAAAAGATTTTCGTAAAAAAAACTTATTACATTTTTTTATCCCTCATAATTCTGAGAAATAATGAATTTCCGAAATTTTTGCAAACATTATTTTCCTTAAGGGGTAACACCACTGTAACGGCCTCCCACGAAGCATTTCAGACAAATAATACTTGGGGTAATTATTAAGCATATATTGAAGTATATTGCAAAAAAATTTTATGGGAAAATATTACAAAATGGCGACACTGCAGAAAATTCTTCCGAGGCATGTTGAACTTAAGGTGCTCTACGGTACGTAGTATAACTTGTGCCAATTTTAATCTGGACAAAATAATTTTTTTAAATTAAATCTAGATGAGTGTAGCTAGTGAACTACGTAGGAGATTTTAGAAATATTGATTTTTGAATAATTGCCGAGTATTTGACTAAAAATGTTCATTTAGACTTAATAAGGCAAAATTCTTTTTTTTTTAAATTAAAATTGGCACAGTTATACTGCGTGCCGCAGAGGTTCGACATGCTTCGGAAGAATTGCTGCAGTGTCGCCATTTTGTAATATTTTCGGATAAAAATTTCTAGCAATATACTTAAATATATGATCAATAAATACCGCAAGTATTATTTGTTGATCACATTTTCTTCCGCCAAAAAAACAATTTCAAAAAATCCGCTTCTTGTAAGGCCGTTACAGTCGTGTAACCCCTTAAAGTCTTCATATAATTTCCGAGATTTTCCCGTGATCGTAATTAAAATAATGAAATATTCGGAGAAATTCGGAGAAACTCGGATGTTTGCGTAAAAATAATTGTCGGCAAAACTCCGAATTTTTCATATTTGTTCCAATTCATAGAAAAATCCGGAAAAAGTCTGAAAAATTTTTCGGAAAAAAACGGAGTTTTTCGGAAAATATTTGCACTAGGGGCGCGGGATCGTTCCCCGCGCTCAGTGCTTTTTTAAAAATTATTATTACTATTAATTCTTATTTGATTAGTTATTTTTATTAGTTATCATTATTATTTTAATTAGTTATCTTTTAGTGTCGACAAATTTATCGCGCACTGTGACCGCTTATTTTATTAGTTTGTACGTTAATTTAAATACAATAATAAATCCAAATTACAACTTATTCATCTTCTAAAAAATTGTTTGCGCTTTACTCACACCCGTTCGCACTAAAAGATAACTAATTAAAATAATAATGATAACTAATAAAAATAACTAATCAAATAAGAATTAATAGTAATAATAATTTTAAAAAAAGCACTGAGCGCGGGGTACGATCCCGCGCCCCTAGTGCACATTTTTTTCTGAAAAACTCCGATTTTTTCCGGAAAATTTTTCCGATTTTTTCTATGAATTGGAACAAATATGAAGAATTCGGAGTTTTGCGGACGATTATTTTTACGCAAACATCCGAGTTTCTCCGAATTTTTTTTCGAATTTTTCCGAATATTTCATCATTTTAATCACGATCACGGGAAAATCTTGGAAATTATATGAAGACTTCAAAGGAGAAAGACCACTGTAACGGCCTTACAGGAAGCGTATTTTTTTGTATGTTTTTTTGGCGGAAGAAAATATGATAAACAAACAATACTTGCGGTATTTATTGAGCATATATTTAAATATATGGCTATGAATTTTTATCCGAAAATATTACAAAATGGCGACACTGCAGAAATTCTTCCGAAGTATGTCGAACCTCTGCGGCACGGAGTATAACTGTGCCAATTTTAATCTAAAAAAAAGAATTTTGTTTTATTAAGTCTAAATGAGTGTAGCTACTGAACCCCGTAGGGGATTTTCGATAAGTTAATTCAAACAATATTTATTTAAAAATAACTGTCATAAAAAAAACTGAACATTTTTAGTCCAATACTCGGCAATTACTCAAAAATCAATATTTCCAAAATAATCTACGTGGTTCACTAGCTACACTCATTGAGATTTAATTAAAAAAAAATTATATTGTCCAGATCAAAATTGGCACAAGTTATACTGCGTGCCATACAGCACCTTAAGTTCAACATGCCTCGGAAGAATTTGCTGCAGTGTCACCATTTTGTAATATTTTCCCATACATATTTTTTGCAACATACTTCAATATATGCTTAATAATTACCCCAAATATTATTTGTCTCAAACGCTTCGTGGGAGGCCGTTACAGTGGTGTTGCCCCTTAAGGAAAATAATGTTTGCAAAAATTTCGGAAATTCATTATTTCTCACAATTATGAGGGATAAAAAAATGTAATAAGTTTTTTTTACGAAAATCTTTTTTTTTCATCTACAACTTTTCTCCGGATATCTCCGCAGCCGTTCACTCAATAGGAAAAAGAAAAAGTTCCGGAAAAAAAATTATATCAAGTTCTTTTACGAAAATTTCATTTTTTTCATCTTTAAATTTTCTCCGAATATCTTCGCAGCCGTTTACTCAGGTAATAGGAAAAAGGGAAATTTCCGGAAAAAAAATAATAATAAAAAGTTTTTTTTAACGAAAATCTCATTTTCTTTTCATCTTTAACTTTTCTGCGAATATCTCCGCAGCCGTTCACTCAGGTCATAGGAAAAAGAGAAATTTCCGGGAAAAAAATGAGAAATCATGAATTTTCAGTAAAAAAAATGAGTTTTTGGGAAATAGACCAGTACTTGAATCTGTTTTAAATCACTTTTTCTCCGAAAATCTCAAATGTTACTAAACTATAAGAAATTATGAAAAATTTGGAGAAAAATGTGCACTGGGGGCCCCTGCAGACCGAAGCCAGGAACGCTATCAACGGGACCGTCTCATCGCTTGTAGAATACGTGCACTTTCTGGTACTTACGATTCGCGGCCGGATGGATGATTGGTTTGTTTTTGGGGATAATTCTTTATCGCTTGATGAAAGTATGAGAATTAATATAATAATACGAATATCAATATATTTCCGCTTACTTTTATGAATTATAATTTATTTGGCATGAGGACGGATGTAAGTAAAGCGTAAACAATTTTATATAAGACAAATAAGTTGTGATTTAGATTTATTATTATATTTAAATTAACGTATAAACTAAAAAAATAAGCGACACTTTTTTTTGTATACATTAATAACGCAGAGAATCAAGAGTTAAATAAGCATTGAAATCATCTAAAAGTCTCGCGCGTGCCGATGGGTGACGTCACTCGCGAGTCGTGCTCAGATTGCTTTTTCCCTCGAACCCTTTGTTGCCGCTTGGCCGCACATGAACGTGTTCAGCGTCCATGTATTGGTGTAGCTGCCGAAGGCGCGTTGAGACACTTCGACCATGCTCGGCTCTTTCCGAAGATGTCCGAGCATCGCTCGCTCACGGACACGCGTTACTATCATTATGCGATGGGTGCGTAAGAGACTAGAGAGGGGGTAACTTTTACGCGCGATCTGGCTGCACTAGAGCGAGGGGCAGAGACTTTTCCCCCACCGAGCTACCCTTTCGTGTGCACGCTGACTGCGATATCGACTTGATCGGTGCTCACGACTCGCACGGCTACAAGGGAATCTGCAACCTCGACAGAGGCGATGCACACAAAATCATATTCCCGAACTCGCCGCCGCGATTTAGCGCCGTTTCCGAGGCACGCCGAAAAGGGGAGCGTTGTACATCTCCCTACTAATCTCTGCCGAAAAGGGGAGCGCTGTGCATCTCCCTACTAATCTCTGGCGAAAAGGGCCGCGTTGTGCATCTCCCCACTAATCTCTGCTACTAATCTCTGAAGCAACTCTAGCGCGAACGCGATAGTGCACAGGAAACATGACGAAACCTAGTGGACCACACCTTAAGACGGAATGACACCTCATCGCGGTCGGTATGGTAGAGCAATTGTAGATACCCAAAAATCTCTGAATCGGCTCTTCAGATCCCGTCGAAACTTTGCCAAACGAGGTCAAATAGATAGACGAACAGCTGTCTGCCCCTCAAATTTTATGAATTTGAGAAAAAAAATGTAGATTGGGTTATCATAAGCCAATCTACGGTTTTTTCCTCAAATTCAGAAAATTTGAGGGGCAGACAGCGGTTCGTCTATCTATTTGACGTCGTTTAGCAAAGTTTCGACGGGATCTGAAGAGCCGTTTCAGAGATTTTTGGGTATCTACAATTGCTCTACCATACCGACCGAGATGAGGTGTCATTCCGTCTTAACCTCAAACAACACATCAGATTACGGAGTCTCATCTAACCGTTAAAGAGATATACCGTGTAACCTCAAGTTTGTTGATCTCGTAAACTGATTACAATGGACGGTGTTATTGAAATTATTAACTTGTACTTGTAATTGCGCTCAGAATGGATGTATTGATACCAGTTTTACATAGAATGGAGTCTTGGTGATACGATTGTAGAAATCCAAAACCTTCACAAATGCACACGTTGTTGTCAGCATCAACGACTAAGCCGCCTTCTGAATCTCGGAACAGCACTGCTGACTTAATTTTTTGCTCCTGTTCCATGTTAGCTTCTGTTTGCGTTGATAGTAAATTGGAACGTATTGTGATACTGCGAATTTATAATAAACACTTGTCATTATATCTTGTCAATTTTTTTATCACCTTGATCAATAGAAATTGATAAGTACAATACCTTGTTATTTTGAACCTTTATTATTGATTGTTTTTCATAATAAATGAGAATTTGTTTATGATTGCCTTATACATTTTAGGTCATGTCAATTTTTTAGTCACCTTGATCGATAGAGATTGATAATTATAATAGTTTGTTATTTTGAACCTCTATTATTGATTGTTTTTCGTAATAAATGAGAATTTGTTTGTGATTACCTTAAATATTTTACCTTATGTTGTACTCACCTCTGTATACACTCACTGACAGTTTTGCTGGTTATGGGGTTATTCTAGCAATATCACTGTTACACTTTTCGTGTACTTTTACACCTCGTCAAGATCGAGTGCAGGAAGTCTCAGGTTTGTGGCACGGAAGTGTAGCTACACTCGTAACGCGAACAGCGGCGCGTGACGTCATTTCCGTTAAAACGAACGCGAAAGTGTACATTCCCTAAAAAAGTGTAGAAAGTGTAGCTATCGCGAACAAACCTTATATGTATGTTGCGCCGGTGATTCGAATATCTTATATGAATGAATGTCTATTGATAAATTTGGAATGATTTTCCATTTGAACACAATAAATAATGTCGCCATAACGATAACAGGCGAAAGCCACGAAAGTATCGAATCGTTCAGGTCATCGGGGTATTTAGAGCCAAAGGCTGTCACACAACAGCCAACGCTAGGTAGTGGCGATTTCAAGAACTAAAATGCCGGGACAAAACGCGTTTTCGTTTATCGTATCTGCTCGACAACAGCCCCCTGACACTGGCCTACTATTCCTTATGTTATGGCGACATTATTTATTATGTTCAAATGGAAAATCATTAGAACGGAAAATCATTTCATATTTATCAATAGACTTTCATTCGTGTAAGATATTCGAATCACCGGCGCAACATATATATATATGCATGCCTGTCACACGACTACTAGCGCCACAGTGCGGCAAGGACATTTTGCGAACAGCATTTATCTACCAGTGTCAGGGGGCTGCTCGCCAGGCGAACGGAGCGAGGTTTTCCGTCCGATCGAGCTCGATACATTTGTGTGGCCGTACTGTGGATTAGAATATGCGTTAAATGAATTTCACAGTGAAAAACATCTATCGTGATCATTGTTTTCTCTTGGTTGCCTGTTTATGCCGAGAATGCGGGTTAAAAAAATTAACGACGGAACACGTTAAAAAATAAAACGCCGAAACGACCGTGGAAGGTTCAAAGAGAAATCTTGAGCCTATCCCGCAGTCGTTTGGGCGGTTTTTTTCAACACTGAACATTACAGATAAGCGTGTATCGTAAATGTTTCTGTATCCTTACTGAGCGTCGTGGCTGAGTTGGCAGCTTGACGGATTAACAATGCTTACGGTCCGAGTTCGATCCCCGGTGAATCGATTTTTTAATCTATTTTTTTTTTCATTTTATACTCGAAAAATTGGAACGTCCTCTCGCTTTAGCTACTCTCGTCTGTCCAGGCATTATTTATAATATTTAATTTACATATGTCCAATAAAAAATAAGACATTGCTACCGGGGACCGAACCCGCAGTCGCTCGCCCCGCCAGACGGATGGCGAAGTTGCCCAAAACGAGCGGGCGTTTAAAATTTTGGTGCAAACGGCGTTGGAAAACATGATTAAAAAATAAATGTTTCTCCCAATACGTAATTGAGTTTTTATTTTTCCCCTTAGAAAATTAATTTCTTAAATTGTTGGAAAAAAGTGCCGTAACGATCGAGAAAAGCTCAAAGAGAACTTTGAGTCTTTCTCGATCGGCATTTTTTTTCAACACATTTCACATTGGATAAGGGCGCGTACACAAATTACATAAGGCCAAATTTCCCAATTTTCACCCAAAGATGTAAACAAAAAAAACAATTGAAAACCGATTGATAAGTTTTTGAGTATCCGCTAGGACAAGGATCAAAAAAGGAGTTTCGAGAAAAACGCGTTCAAAGTTTTTGTTCCGTTTTTCTTGATATACCATTATGTTTTTTCTAGAATATTCATACTTACATTGAAGTATCTTAGTTGCGGGCGATATGACGGTCCTTCATTTTCATTATATTTCACAAAATAATAAGAGCCTGCACTTCATCTATTGAGAACGATGCCACAATTGTAAGGACTAAGGGCACTAACCGGTTGCGCTACCCGTTCTCACTAAAGTGACTGTAACTCCGTCAATTTTCGAACGTGTGAATAAAAATTTAGCCAACATATTTTTCAATATATGTACATTCAAGAATTATAAAAACGAAAAATGTTTTTCGTCAAATTTTGCTTGGGGCAATTGGGGAAGTTACTGTGCACGTTTTTGCACCGTGACTTCCTTCCTTAAGGCCTTAGGCCACTCTAGAGGCCGAAAAAATAGGCTTTTTGGGGATTTTATTTTCAGAAAAACTACAGAATAAATCGAGATTACAAAAAAGGGTGTTTATCATACATATCAGTGACTGCATACAATATTTTTTTTGAAGCTATTAATTTGGAAATGGCAGTTGTGCAGCGTTCATCTCAAAACTGCATTTTTCAAGTTGGCCGGAAACATAACTCAGACAATTTTGAACCGATTCACTTGAAATGTTGAATGTATCTTGAGAAATACATTGCCTATGGAAGTACGTAGGTTTTTTTTATATTTCATAGTTCATTTGTTATTAACAATTATCTGACGATTTTTTAAGCAAATTTTTGGAAAGTGAAAAATTATCGTCCGATAATTGCTAATAACAAATGAACTATGCAAAATCATTTTAAGGATTGAAACAAGATGCGAAGATCTTCTGTGCCGCCTGAAATGCAATTCTTCACGTCCCGATAGGGATTGATTCCGGAAATCCCAAAGCGTTGCCAGTCCGTTTGTGATTTCTCTTAACCATATTAGAATGCCAACGTAGTCTGAAATGTCAGAATTCGCGCACTTTTATAAAAGACTGTTATTTAGTGGAAATCATACGCGTTCAATTACAGCGATAGACCATCCACGTCTTCAGTATCCTTAACTGAACCAGAGTTGAAATCGATGCAGCTAATTACGAGTATGACGGGGTTATGGTGAAAACTGCCCGAATGTACCAATCGAGCTGTTTATTTCATCTTTTACACGTATGCAAAGGAGCTATCGTAATCGCAGCTTATACCTCTGCTTACATGATCCACTCTCCCCGATCGGGAACGAGATGAAGTCAACGACAAACTCGACGGCACGGTTTCGAGAGGGTGTTAGGCATGCTAGAAAAATGATTGAGAGAATCGATTTCACCTCTGGTCGCTAGGAACTGAGTGGCCATCGTCCGAGCTCCGTTTCGGCGATAGACTATTCACGTCTTGAGCATCGTTTACTGAACCAGAGATGAAATCGATGCAGTTTAAGACGAGTATGACTGGATTGTGATGAAAAACTACACGAATATACCAATCGAGCCGTTGATTTCATCTTTTGCACGTACACAAAGGAGCTATCGTATTCGCAGCTTATACCTTTGCTTACATGATCCACTCTTCCCGATCAGGAACAAAATTCGAGAATGTGTTACAGATGCTAGAAAAATGATTGAGAGAATCGATTTCATCTCTGTTCCCTAGGCACTGGGTGGCAATCGCCCGAGCCTACAACGCCTACAACCATCACGCAAGTAGTCGATTTCACCTTCGCGACATGAACCTCTATGTTACTGTGATTTTTGTTGCTTGCAGCGTAGCCAATGGTATTATCTCCCTTTGAGAGGGACTGGGCTGAAATTAAATGTCACAATCGATGAACAATTTCAGAAATGTTCGGTAAAGGGTTTAGGGATCATACGGAGCACTGATTGCATATTTGCTCACGTAACAGCTCGCAGTCGGATGAACCAGCAGTGGCTGCTTGCATTTAATCTTTGGCATTTGTATAAGTAAGTACATTCGTTTTTCGCAAAATTGGGATACACGCCAGCTGGATAATGCGGATATTCAGAATACCGGTAACATGAATAGAAATAATTTATATGTAAAAAAAGTATATTTCAACAAGTATATTTCAACAACAACATTATTTACTATGCTAAGCAGTAGAAAATAATTTTTCTACCAAGTGACCTATATGTGACTATAAATGAAAGGGTGATTTCAATGACGCACCATGCGTTTCTCCGGAATTATTTGCTTGATCGAAGATGAAATCAACATCTGCCATTACGGGGACGATCGAACGATATTGGAAGTCGTGCTAAAACCTCAAGAGCAATGTCGATTTCATCTTTATCACCTAAATGCGCAACGACCTGTCGCTGTACTGGCAGTTTGCAGGGCTGCACGATTTTTCCACTCGTTCTGGCAGGAAATAAGATGAAATCGAAAACGAATTTGAGGGGATTATTTCAGGGGTGTTCGATTGAGACGCCAAAAACCATTAGGAGCATCGATTTCATCTTTGGTCGCTTGGTCTCTGGAATTGTTCCCTCGCTCTCACCGGAAATAAGGTGAAATCGAGAATGAATTTAGGTGAATAATAGACGTGTGTAAGTAATGCGATTGATGCATTACGCGTAATATCACCCGACCGCGTACTGTAGCATTATACATGACTCGACCAAATTAAGCATTACACATCACACTAAGGCTAGGTTTAGTGCTCGACCGACGGGGAGCGCTGATATCGGTCGAGTGTCGGGTCATATAACGCGTAATATATCAGACTGGGTTTAGTGCTCGACCGACGGGAAGCATGTCAGTCGAGCGTGTATAGTTATATGCAATACATATGCAATACATATGCAATACGACGATGAGCGCTGATGTCGGTTGAGCAATAAATCCAGCTTTAGTGTAATGCTACAGTACGCGGTCATCATTATTCGCATTACTTGCACATGTTAGTGTATAATGGCGAATGAGAGAAAAAGTAACCCTCTTTGGAATCACTTCGAAGAAGTTGTTCCGAGCAAAAAGGCCAAATGTGGCTACTGCTCGCGTATATTGGCAATTTCTTCCAGCTCAATAGGAAGCCTGAGCCGACATATGACAGTCATCCATCCTACAATTCAAGTAGATAGCGATAGACAGCTTGTATCTCTTCCCAATAGAAATGTCGATAATGAGATCGAAGTAGAGCCGATTCCCTCAGAAAGATAGTCGTTCCTAAAGAAATAAGGATTCCTCATTTCGCGTTTACAACGAAACGCGGAATGAGGAATTCTTGTTTCTTAAGGAACGACTATGAACACGGGTGTTAATCTATCTATTACTTTATATTACACCCTAGCATTCCATTACAATATCACACAAGACGTGATAGTGAGCTGCCGCATGGGGCGCCATCTCGGGTGATGTTTAAGGTGATGTTGTAATGTAATATCACTCGGTACGAAATGTAATGCCATATCACATTACTTTATAAAGCGCTGTTTTGCGCATGTCTAGTGAATAATTCCAGGGATGACCGATTGAGGCTCCAAAAAGCATTCAGAGCATCGATTTCATCTTTGCTCACTCGATATCAGCTATTAGTCACTCGAGCTGGGTTTGAACGACGCACCATGACTTTCTCTACAATCGTTTGCTTGATCTAAGATGAAATCGACAACTGCGACGACGGGGACGATTGAACAACGTTGAAAGTCACGCAGAAACGTCAAGCCCAATATCGATTTTATCTTTAACACGTAAATAACGATCCTATCGCTGTACTCGCAGCTTGCGGGACTGCACGACTTTTCCACTTGCTCTGGCCGGAAACAAGATGAAATCGAGAACGAATTTGATTGGATCATTTTGGGGATGTCCGATTGAGGCGCCAAAAACCATTCGAAGCATCGATTTCTCTTTAATCACTTGTCCCTGGTGGTAGTCGCTAGAGCTGCGTTTCAACGACGCACCATGCACTTCTTGGGAATCGTTTGCTTAATTGAAGATGAAATAAATGACCGCCATGACAAGGACGCTTAAAGGACGGTAAAAGCCACGCGAAAACGTTAAGCGCAAGGTCGATTTCACCTTTATCACGTAAATAATTATGCTGTCGATGTACTGGCAGCTTGCAGTACTGTACGAATTGACGGC
>OX101787.1:49551755-49646755 GCA_944452715.1 Ophion slaviceki | reverse complement strand
TATTGGTACGTATAGGGACCGGAAATAATTTATCGATATTTATGACCTTTAATTCGAAACACAGTATTACATAATGATTGCATATAAAAGATTACAGTCGTATGTGTTTTTCATCTATACATACGTACGATATGCAGGATTTTAATTAAAGAAGCAGTTATGAAGTTCCTGATAGCCACCTTTGTCCATGTTTTCAATGTGCCATTGTATCCGCGTTGTCATTGAACTCACAGGTCTGTTTCTTAATAATTGGTGTTTGTTTATTACTGTTTTTATTTCTCTGGACGCCGGTAGTTCTTTGGCGTCTCTAAACTTTTTAAATTCTTTTAGTATTATGTTATCTTCTTCTGGTGTCCAGCCCCGGCGATAATTGACTTTTATAGAGAAGCTGGAAAAACAAAACATGAATGGAACGATTTAAAAAAATTCAACTTTTCGGTAAATATATGTGATCTTATTCGATCGAGTTTTGCGTTTTTTGGATGCCACGTCAGATTCAGCAACGCTCTGAATCGTTGAATCAAGTCTGGATGGTGTCACGAATGGTTGACGGTTGCTTTCTTTATCGGTATTGGCCACCGTTAAAATCTCTGAGCTGAGATTTGAAATGTCATTTATAGACATAGACGAATTAGTGCCAGTACCCATACGTACCATTACATATAGATGCGTACATCTACAGGGTGTATCTCAACTGCGTCTTTCCCATTCGTGGCCGTATAGGGTGTCTCGTTCCGAGCGAAACGCTTTTTTTCAAGTCGTCCGTCAAAAATGGGCCGCGATATTCATGAGTAAAGTTCGACGCTGAGTAAAGAATGGCACAGAAACATACGCAACAATTGCCAACAGGAAATTGATCGCGAAACCTATTCATAATCTGCGAACTTGGAGATGAGCCTTTTAATTAGTAAATAAAAATTACCGAGCGATCTTGTCAGCTGAAAGAAAAATGATTCGCCTTTCTCATTTAACGCTAAAAAAAATAAGAAAATCTTGCCTGAACGTGGATTCGAATCCGTGCGCGGTCCGGCTTGCCGCCGAAACTACCGTGCCATTTTTTACTCACGTATATATCGGCGAATTTTTGTCGCACGCCATTTAAAAAAAGCGTTTTGTTTGGAAAGAGACACCCTATATGCTCACGAACGGAAATTACGTAGTTGAGGTACGCCTTGCACACACGCACACACTTGCAAACGCACACGCACACACTTAATCACACGCACACACTTAATCACACACACACACACACACACACACACACACACACACGCACGCACGCACGCACGCACGCACGCACGCACGCACGCCCGCACGCACGCACGCACGCACGCACGCACGCACGCACGCACGCACGCACGCACGCACGCACGCACACACACACACACACACACACACACACACTTGCACACATGCTTTCGGAATTTTCCCTCCGCACACATTTTCAGGCGCACGCAATTACAACGCATTCCCCTATCTCTCCCCACTGCGCCGCCTTTCCGCTGTAGCGCGCACCTGATTGGCTATTTATTTTAATTCACAATTAATAATCTATGCGTCTTATCAAAAAATGACTGAGAACTTTTCGTGTCAGAATTTTTTTTCCTACCAGATGCTAGAAGTGCTTACGTTAGTTCTGGGACACCCTGTCTATATATATAGATATGGAGAGGTTTGTATGGAGACCGATTGTAGATATTGAAGAAGCGATATACATACGTTTACAATTGTACTTAAAGTTGAATTTGTCTATCAATTTCATAATGTATACAAAATTAAAGACGATATTCGATATTTTCACTTTTCATTTAGAACGCTTAAAAGCGGGATCTTAGTCTTGTCCGTATTGGTACGTATAGGGACCGGGAATAATTTATCGATATTTATGACCTTTAATTCGAAACACAGTATTACATAATGATTGCATATAAAATTTTACAGTCGTAGGTGTTTTTCATCTATACATACGTACGATATGCAGGATTTTAATTAAAGAAACAGTTATGAAGTTACTGATAGTCACCTTTCTCCATGTTTTTAATGTGAAATCGTATCCGCTCTTTTACTGATTGCACCTGTCTGTTCCTCAATAATTGGTGTTTGTTCATTACTGTTTTTATTTCTCTAAACGCCGGTAGTTTTTTGGCGTCTATAAACTCTTTAAATTCTTTTAGTATTATGTTATCTTCTTCTCGTGTCCAGCCCCGGCGGTAAATTGACTTGTATAGAGAAGCTGGAAAAACAAAACATGAATGGAACGATTTAAAAAAATTCAACTTTTCGGTAAATATATGTGGTCTTATTCGATCGAGTTTTGCATTTTTTGGATGCCACGTCAGATTCAGCAACGCTCTGAATCGTTGAATCAAGTCTGGATAGTGTCACGAATGGTTGACGGTTGCTTTCTTTATCGGTATTCGCCACCGTTAAAATCTCTGAGCTGAAGTTTGAAATGTCATTTATAGACATAGACGAATTAGTGCCAGTACCCATACGTACCATTACATATAGATGCGTACATCTACAGGGTGTATCTCAACTGCGTCTTTCCCATTCGTGGCCGTATAGGGTGTCTCGTTCCGAGCGAAACGCTTTTTTTCAAGTCGTCCGTCAAAAATGGGCCGCGATATTCATGAGTAAAGTTCGACGCTGAGTAAACAATGGCACAGAAACATACGCAACAATTGCCAACAGGAAATTGATCGCGAAACCTATTCATAATCTGCGAACTTTGAGATGAGCCCTTTAATTAAAAAATAAAAATTACCGAGCGATCTTGTCAGCTGAAAGAAAAATGATTCGTCTTTCTCATTTAACGCTAAAAAAATGAGAAAAACTTGCCTGAACGTGGATTCGAACCCGTGCGCGGTCCGGCTTGCCGCCGAAACTACTGTGCCATTTTTTACTCAGCGTCGAAATTTACTCATGAATATATCGGCGAATTTTTGTCGCACGTCATTTAAAAAAAGCGTTTTGTTTGGAAAGAGACACCCTATATGCTCACGAACGGAAATTACGTAGTTGAAGTACACCTTGTATATGTAATAGTACGTATGAGTACCGGCGCTAATTCGTAACGTCTCATACGAGGAGCGTGTCATTCACGGTCCTATTTTTTACCTCTGCAATGGATAGTCTAGTTATCCATTTGTACGCAATGTTACATGCGAGTACCAGTCAACGTCCCGTAAAAAAATGGACATATATAAACAAATATAATTATTTATACTCATATATAATATTATATACAATTATATATGCCTTAACATGACATCATGAATTATCATATATGTAGATATATTACCATGTATAGTATTTATTTTTTCTAGGTGTGGACCATATATGCCCACATATGATCATGTATGTTCAAAGTTGGTACTCTGAACTCCTATATGAATATATGGTTGTATATATGAACTCATATATGACCATGGACATTTTTCCAAATATAATAACACTACAGACTATTTTGATACCATATAGGATCATGTATACTGCGTGTCATTTTTCATATAATACTGTCTATAAACAGCAAAATCAGCATGTGACGCTGATAATATTTTATTCGTTTATTATAAACGTACTAAAATGGTGATTTAAATAATTGTTAATACACTACTCACAAAAATTAATGGATATTAAAAAAAATCAAAATTTTTGGGTGATTTTCAACAAAGGATAACTCGGAGAAAAATGGTCGTACAGAAAATAAAAAAGAAGGAAATTGTAGCTTCAAGTGTCTAGTTTTCAGATCTGGGCTGTAAAATTGTTTAGCATGGGTGTTTTTCAAGTAATCATACGAAAACCAACGAAACATTTTTTCCCAAATTTTTGCTCGCCTTTAAAATGGTTTGTGGACTTCAAAGTTTTTTTTATCATGCGACCACAAAACTCTTTTAGACAATTTAATCAGCTTTAATTTCACCTTTTAACGAGCTCTGTACGATTATTTGGCGCAGAGTAATCGTCGAGCAAAGCAAAAAAGTCCATTTTAACTTTGACAATCAATTACTCAGGAACTCATGATCGTACAGAAAATGAAAGTAGGGTTTTGGAAACTGCAAAACATTCTCTATGACATGCAATTAGTGGCTGTAGATAAAAAAAATCGAAGTTATGACGTTGACTGAAATAAAGTTGAAAAATTGCGAATCTAAGGATATTTGGAAAATTGTGTATAACTTTAGATATAATGCATGAATGAAGGATATCGTCTGTAATTTTTTAACACTTTCAGGCGCACGCAACTACAACGCATTCCCCTATCTCTCCCCACTACGCTGCCTTTCCGCTGTAGCGCGCACCTGATTGGCTATTTATTTTAATTCACAATTAATAATCTATGCGTCTGATCAAAAAATGACTGAGAACTTTTCGTGTCAGAATTTTTTTTCCTATCAGATGCTAGAGGTGCTTACGTTAGTTCTGGGACACCCTGTCTATATATATAGATATGGAGAGGTTTATATGGAGACCGATTGTAGATATCACAGAAGCGATATACATACGTTTACAATTGTACTTAAAGTTGAATTTGTCTATCAATTTCATAATGTATACAAAATTAAAGACGATATTCGATATTTTCACTTTTCATTTAGAACGCTTAAAAGCGGGATCTTAGGCTTGTCCGTATTGGTACGTATAGGGACCGGGAATAATTTATCGATATTTATGACCTTTAATTCGAAACGCAGTATTACATAATGATTGCATATAAAATATTACAGTCGTAGGTGTTTTTCATCTATCCATACGTACGATATGCAGGATTTTAATTAAAGAAACAGTTATGAAGTTACTGATAGTCACCTTTCTCCATCTTTTTAATGTGAACTCGTATCCGCTTTTTTACTGATTGCACCTGTCTGTTCCTCAATAATTGGTGTTTGTTTATTACTGTTTTTATTTCTCTGTTCGCCGGTAGTTTTTTGGCGTCTATAAACTCTTTAAATTCTTTTAGTATTATGTTATCTTCTTCTGGTGTGAAGTACCGGCGGTCCTTTGGCTTGGATAGAGAAGCTGGAAAAACAAAACATGAATGGAACGATTTAAAAAAATTCAACTTTTCGGTAAATATATGTGGTCTTATTCGATCGAGTTTTGCGTTTTTTGGATGCCACGTCAGATTCAGCAACGCTCTGAATCGTTGAATCAAGTCTGGATGGTGTCACGAATGGTTGACGGTTGCTTTCTTGATCGGTATTCGCCACCGTCAAAATCTCTGAGCTGAGGTTTGAAATGTCATTTATAGACATAGACGAATTAGTGCCAGTACCCATACGTACCATTACATATAGATGCGTACATCTACAGGGTGTATCTCAACTGCGTCTTTCCCATTCGTGGCCGTATAGGGTGTCTCGTTCCGAGCGAAACGCTTTTTTTCAAGTCGTCCGTCAAAAATGGGCCGCGATATTCATGAGTAAAGTTCGACGCTGAGTAAACAATGGCACAGAAACATACGCAACAATTGCCAACAGGAAATTGATCGCGAAACCTATTCATAATCTGCGAACTTTGAGATGAGCCATTTAATTAATAAATAAAAATTACCGAGCGATCTTGTCAGCTGAAAGAAAAATGATTCGTCTTTCTCATTTAACGCTAAAAAAATGAGAAAAACTTGCCTGAACGTGGATTCGAACCCGTGCGCGGTCCGGCTTGCCGCCGAAACTACTGTGCCATTTTTTACTCAGCGTCGAAATTTACTCATGAATATATCGGCGAATTTTTGTCGCACGCCATTTAAAAAAAGCGTTTTGTTTGGAAAGAGACACCCTATATGCTCACGAACGGAAATTACGTAGTTGAGGTACACTTTGTATATGGAATAGTACGTATGAGTACCGGCGCTAATTCGTAACGTCTCATACGAGGTGCGTGTCATTCACGGTCCTATTTTTTACCTCTGCAATGGATAGTCTAGTTATCCATTTGTACGCAATGTTACATGCGAGTACCAGTCAACGTCCCGTGAAAAAATGGACATATATAAACAAATATAATTATTTATACTCATATATAATATTATATACAATTATATATGCCTTAACATGACATCATGAATTATCATATATGTAGATATATTACCATGTATAGTATTCATTTTTTCTAGGTGTGGACCATATATGCCCACATATGATCATGTATGTTCAAAGTTGGTACTCTGAACTCCTATATGAATATATGGTTGTATATATGAACTCATATATGACCATGGACATTATTCCAAATATAATAACACTACAGACTATTTTGATACCATATAGGATCATGTATACTGCGTGTCATTTTTCATATAATACTGTCTATAAACAGCAAAATCAGCATGTGATGCTGATAATATTTTATTGTTTTATTATAAACGTACTAAAATGGTGATTTAAATAATTGTTAATACACTACTCACAAAAATTAATGGATATTTAAAAAAATCAAAATTTTTGGGTGATTTTCAACAAGGGATAACTCGGAGAAAAATGGCCGTACAGAAAATAAAAAAGAAGGAAATTGTAGCTTCAAGTGTCTAGTTTTCAGATCTGGGCTGTAAAATTGTTTAGCATGGGCGTTTTTCAAGTAATCATACGAAAACCAACGAAACATTTTTTTCCCAAATTTTTGCTCGCCTTTAAAATGGTTTGTGGACTTCAAAGTTTTTTTTATCATGCGACCACAAAACTCTTTTAGACAATTTAATCAGCTTTAATTTCACCTTTTAACGAGCTCTGTACGATGATTTGGCGCAGAGTAATCGTCGAGCAAAGCAAAAAAGTCCATTTTAACTTTGACAATCAATTACTCAGGAACTCATGATCGTACAGAAAATGAAAGTAGGGTTCTGGAAACTGCAAAACATTCTCTATGACATGCAATTAGTGGCTGTAGATAAAAAAAATCGAAGTGATGACGTTGACTGAAATAAAGTTGAAAAATTGCGAATCTAAGGATATTTGGAAAATTGTGTATAACTTTAGATATAATGCATGAATGAAGGATATCGTCTGTAATTTTTTAACACTTTCAGGCGCACGCAACTACAACGCATTCCCCTATCTCTCCCCACTACGCTGCCTTTCCGCTGTAGCGCGCACCTGATTGGCTATTTATTTTAATTCACAATTAATAATCTATGCGTCTGATCAAAAAATGACTGAGAACTTTTCGTGTCAGAATTTTTTTTCCTACCAGATGCTAGAAGTGCTTACGTTAGTTCTGGGATACCCTGTCTATATATATAGATATAGAGAGGTTTATATGGAGACCGATTGTAGATATCGCAGAAGCGATATACATACGTTTACAATTGTACTTAAAGTTGAATTTGTCTATCAATTTCATAATGTATAAAAAATTAAAGACGATATTCGATATTTTCACTTTTCATTTAGAACGCTTAAAAGCGGGATCTTAGGCTTGTCCGTATTGGTATGTATAGGGACCGGGAATAATTTATCGATATTTATGACCTTTAATTCGAAACGCAGTATTACATAATGATTGCATATAAAATATTACAGTCGTAGGTGTTTTTCATCTATACATACGTACGATATGCAGGATTTTAATTAAAGAAACAGTTATGAAGTTACTGATAGTCACCTTTCTCCATCTTTTTAATGTGCGATTGTATCCGCTTTTTTACTGAACCCACAAGTCTGTTCCTCAATAATTGGTGTTTGTTTATTACTGTTTTTATTTCTCTGGTCCCCGGTAGTTTTTTGGCGTCTATAAACTCTTTAAATTCTTTTAGTATTATGTTATCTTCTTCTGGTGTGAAGTACCGGCGGTCCTTTGGCTTGGATAGAGAAGCTGGAAAAACAAAACATGAATGGAACGATTTAAAAAAATTCAACTTTTCGGTAAACATATGTGGTCTTATTCGATCGAGTTTTGCGTTTTTTAGATGCCACGTCAGATTCAGCAACGCTCTGAATCGTTGAATCAAGTCTGGATGGTGTCACGAATGGTTGACGGTTGCTTTCTTTATCGGTATTCGCCACCGTTAAAATCTCTGAGCTGAGGTTTGAAATGTCATTTATAGACATAGACGAATTAGTGCCAGTACCCATACGTACCATTACATATAGATGCGTACATCTACAGGGTGTATCTCAACTGCGTCTTTCCCATTCGTGGCCGTATAGGGTGTCTCGTTCCGAGCGAAACGCTTTTTTTCAAGTCGTCCGTCAAAAATGGGCCGCGATATTCATGAGTAAAGTTCGACGCTGAGTAAATAATGGCACAGAAACATACGCAACAATTACCAACAGGAAATTGATCGCGAAACCTATTCATAATCTGCGAACTTGGAGATGAGCCTTTTAATTAATAAATAAAAATTACCGCGCGATCTTGTCAGCTGAAAGAAAAATGATTCGTCTTTCTCATTTAACGCTAAAAAAAATGAGAAAAACTTGCCTGAACGTGGATTCGAACCCGTGCGCGGTCCGGCTTGCCGCCGAAACTACTGTGCCATTTTTTACTCAGCGTCGAAATTTACTCATGAATATATCGGCGAATTTTTGTCGCACGCCATTTAAAAAAAGCGTTTTGTTTGGAAAGAGACACCCTATATGCTCACGAACGGAAATTACGTAGTTGAGGTACACCTTGTATATGGAATAGTACGTATGAGTACCGGCGCTAATTCGTAACGTCTCATACGAGGCGCGTGTCATTCACGGTCCTATTTTTTACCTCTGCAATGGATAGTCTAGTTATCCATTTGTACGCAATGTTACATGCGAGTACCAGTCAACGTCCCGTGAAAAAATGGACATATATAATATTGTATACAATTATATATGCCTTAGCATGACATCATAAATTATCATATATGTAGATATATTACCATGTATAGTATTCATTTTTTCTAGGTGTGGACCATATATGCCCACATATGATCATGTATGTTCAAAGTTGGTACTCTGAACTCCTATATGAATATATGGTTGTATATATGAACTCATATATGATACAACATGTACTATATATTATCATATATAATTGCATTTTCCCCCCAAAACCCATATATAAGCGTATACAATTATATATGAGACCATGTATATGAACCTATATATGATGTACAAACTATTTTGGTGTCATATATAATCACATATGTAATCGTAATTATCCGCAACAACCATATTTGAACGTATATAATCACGAAAACATATATGACCATGGACATTATTCCAAATATAATAACACTACAGACTATTTTGATACCATATAGGATCATGTATACTGCGTGTCATTTTTCATATAATACTGTCTATAAACAGCAAAATCAGCATGTGATGCTGATATTTTATTGATTTATTATAAACGTACTAAAATGGTGATTTAAATAATTGTTAACACGCTACTCACAAAAATTAATGGATATTAAAAAAAATCAAAATTTTTGGGTGATTTTCAACAAGGGATAACTCGGAGAAAAATGGTCGGACAGAAAATAAAAAAGAAGGAAATTGTAGCTTCTAGTATCTAGTTTTCACATCTGGACTGTAAAATTGTTTAGCATGGGCGTTTTTCAAGTAATCATATGAAAACCAACGAAACATTTTTTCCCAAATTTTTGCTCGTCTTTAAAATGGTTTGTGGACTTCAAAGTTTTTTTTATCATGCGAACACAAAACTATTTTAGACAATTTAATCAGCTTTAATTTCACCTTTTAACGAGCTCCGTAGGATGATTTTGCGCAGAGTAATCGTCGAGCAAAGCAAAAAAGTCCATTTTAACTTTGACAATCAATTACTCAGGAACTCATGGTCGTACAGAAAATGAAAGTAGGGTTTTGGAAACTGCAAAACATTCTCTATGACATGCAATTAGTGGCTGTAGATAAAAAAAATCGAAGCGATGATGTTGACTGAAAAAACGTTGAAAATTTGCGAATTTAAGGATATTTGGAAAATTGTGTATAACTTTGGATATTATGCATGAACGAAGGATATCGTCGGTAATTTTTTAACCGCGAAGTGTCTCCAAAAATAACCTTAAAAATTGCAAATCGCTGTGATTTTTTTTCTTTGTGCCCTGAAGGTTTAAATTTATCATTTCTGTCAAAAATCGCCGTAACAAGCATGTTTTCGATTTTTATTCATTTTTTCAACTTTAAAATAGTTTTTTTTTGCAATAATGCGTAATTTTTCTATTCAAAGACATCAATTACCAAGAAAAAATAAAAATAAAAATTCGAAAAAAAATGTTTTTCATAAAAATTTTTTCACGTGTTAACGGTAATCCCCTCATGTCCAAAAAAACTTGGTCAATTTTTTTTGACCAGTCTAACCACCTTTGTTTTGAATGTCAATTTAAAAATTAATTGAAAAAACTTCATATACCGCCGTATATCAACGTTTGTAAATTAATTTTTCTCATATACTATTGCATATGCAATAGTATATGAGTATATATAATCATATATGATTACATGTGATCATATATGGCTATATATTACTATATATGATTATATAGAGACAAATTTCGTTCATCATCATTTATGACAAGATCATACATGATTATTTAAGTTTATATTTGTCCATTTTTTCCCGGGTTGTTATATTGATGCAAATGGGTACTGTGATACACCATAAGCATGGCACTAGTTAAATGAACAGCGCCATACATATGGTGACAGGCTCAACGCGTGATGTCGGAATTAAAAAGTACTAGTGAATAATACGTGCGAATTTGTTTCTGTATCGTAAAGTGCATTCATAAAGTTCTCAAGATATTTGTCATGTTTTCTAAAACACCGCTATTGCATTAAGGCGTTACCCCCACTTGTAGCGCAAAAAAGGCCTTTTTCATGATTTTTTTAAATCGATCAATATACCATCTTAAAGAACACATCTTGAAGAACTTTCAGTAATTTTTTTATTGAAAAATATTACATTGTTTAGTGGCAAATGGCCGTCAATGAAATAATGTTTTTATATACACGGTTTGCGGTGACCAACATTGCGGCGAAGTGGATCGTTTGAAAAAAAAATGCGGATGGATTTAGTCAAATATAAGTATAAACTAGTCTTTAATCGAAGGATTTTAAAAAATATTCATTTTTCACAAAATGGCGGACAGTCAAAGTTAATGGTTCGATTTTAACGAAAAAAAAACGGCCGTTTTTTGGCTATAAAACGGCCATTTTTTTTCGAAAAAAAAATCGAACGATTAAACACTACATTTTTATGTATTAAATAAGCCTGCAAAATTTCAAGAAGATCGGTTCATTAGTGTTCGAGTAATCTTGGTCACCGACTTCAGAAATGCCATTTTGAGAAAAACGCGTTTAAAGTTTCAATTTCAGTTTACACGAAGAAATTTTTTTTTTTGTGAACTTACATAGAGTCATCTATTCCGGGCCCATACTTCTGTATGGGCCCGGATACTTATACTTCAAAAAAATGCAATAAAAAAAATCGATTTTTTCAAAATCGCAAGTAGGGGCTACCCCTTAACGGTGTATTGACTTCAGATTCTTCTACGTGTAGCGAACGTCGATGAATTCAATTATTATAAATATTATTCATATTTATGCGGTGACGATCGGTGAAGAATCGTACAATCGAATTAGCGAAGACGAAGAATTTCTATATACCAAACTGGGAAGCGTGAATGATTAACATGACGCTAGAAACACGATAAGCCGACGATAGTCCATGCATGTCAATTTGTGGGAGGATACTTTCGGCACGTACATGTGCACGTAATGATACAAATTAGTACTGTGATTGATTTGCAACGGATTATACGAAAACCACAAACTTCGTGTTAAGTGGAGAGATGCAGTCAGAATTTTCGAAAAAATCGATGTTTTTAAAACATTTTCTTGAAGTATGCTGTTTCGGAAATATTCTCTGAAAATTTCAAGTCAATCCGATAAATAGTTTCCGGGATATCCCACAATTAGTGAAGGGGCGTCGGGTCCCCATGGCAGGTAGCGGCTGACAAACGCGCAAACGATAATACCCGGGAAGGCAGAATGCTTGAAAGACAACAACAAATTGATATTTTGGAAGCTTCCACATCGGCAGAAGCCCTATTGTATGAGCCAGGAGTTGATGATTCGATGTAAGTAATTTATTAATTAGTATTTCTATACATAAATCAAGTGTAAAATTGGAAAACTCTTTCAGAAATTTTCAACAATTTATTACTCAAAAAGTATGAACTTTAGGATAATTTTATAACGAATACTTTCGTTTTAAAATTGCCCAAAATGTTTAAAAAAATAATTCATCCCGAAAACTTTAATTTTTTGAAAAATTGTTTTAACAATAGGCTATGAACAGTTGAATGCTCGGTTTTTCGGCAAAAAATTTTGATATTCGGATTCAGCGGATCAAAATACATAAAAAAAGTTTAGCTTCATCCATCGAGGTCAAAATGTTACGAACATATAATACCATATCCACATTGAAAAACTTTGACGCGTTTTTCTCGAAACTATGTTTTTCAAGTCGGTGACCACCATAATTCAAAAACCACTCGATGGATTTTGATGACATTTGGTGTGCTTTTTGATAGTATTAAAAACTAGTCCTTAATAGAAGGATTTTAATTTTTGTCGAAAATGTCTATTTTTTTTTAACAATAAACGAGCGATTTGTTGGTCGAAAATCGAAAGTCATCTGTCGGAAGCCACCATGATTGTTAATTTTTTAAAAAAAGCTTCTATTGAGGACTAGATTTATTATGAAACTAATGATTTTTTTTTGTTTTTAGAGTTCAGATGATCCAGTAAAATTTTATGATCATCACCGCAAAGCACTACATGTCGACAGGGGTCCGACAAAGATGGCGATATTTTAAAAAATAATCAATATTTTTCTTTGAAAATGTATACAAGTCAAGTTGAAATATAACATAAAAAGTCTGTGTAACCACTTTTGTAAAACAAACTTAATTACTATAAAAAAAATTATTGACAATGCTCGTTCTTTCACCCCTCTGACTGCATCTCACTCCTTAATCAGTTCATAAAAACCGGAATTATTGATGAATCGTAAAAAACGTACTTGTTAAGAGAATCTATATAAGAAGCGACGGTTTAAATTTTAGGTCAACCGGATAAAAACGTCCCGAATTATACGTCCTCCCGATTTAAAAAACGTAACTTCAAGAAAAATGCCTTTAAAGTTTCAAAAATGACGCAGCAGCTATTGCCCACGCGACGTAATTGAAGCTCTCATTTGAATTCTGCGTGTGCCCACGGAGGCACTTTGATTGTGGGTCTTCAGTTGTTAGGTCGTATTTTTTGTACAACGACTCGACTAAACGAGTCTAAATTGTTACTTTCACCGTCTACGCTGTTTAGTTTCAATTCGGGCACCCTTTTCTTAGTAGTTTTCTATTTTTCCTCTCACCAATATTCGCGGCTGATTCAGCGTACCCTTGCTGAGATTGCGTTCGAGTCTTGACAAAATCTTTGAACGACTCCTGTGCAGATGTCTGCTGGTCCAGAATCATCTTTCCGTGAGCTTGCTCTTGCCCGTCGAGCCGCTCCCGGTTCGTCTTCTCCTTGCTTGTCTCTAGGCGACTAGGGCCAGGCTTGTTTAGTCCCTTCTCGGGCACCCTCTCCTTCGTTCTCTCCCTCTCCTTTCTTTTCTTATTTGTCTCATCGCTCGGACTCGTCAAAACCTCCTCGCCTTTCTTGAAGTACCAATCGTAATCCTCCTGCGACACCCGGGATGTTGAACCTCCAGGATTTAAATTCTCGTGTGACCCTGCTTCATTCACGAATCCAAAAACATCGGTGGCCGCCGAAGAATCCTCATTCGTCGGATTTGGGGCTGATGCGCTTTCGTCCATCTGCAAATTATGTCATTATTGATATGGCTGAAAATCGGCCGTGCCGATTAATGGATCAACCTGTTCGTTATGCGTTGGTGTTATTTTATTATTGTCAAAAGTATCATTTGCTTGTCAGTCGCACTTCTTTGTCCGTATAGCAGTTCATGGTTCATACGGTCTTGAGGCTTTAAGAGTGAGCAGCACATAGCTATATGTGAACAGATGCATGAGCACTCGCTGCCAGTACGAGCGAATTCAAATGTATTCGATAAATTAGACTGCGAGCCGGACTTAACAAACGAAAAAGACCAGGCGTGTTAGTGATTCAACAACGATGTATGGCCGCGTGAAACAAAGCTAACCAGATATCTACTGTCGTAAAAAAAAGTATGTATAATTCATCGTCTTCACCGGTATCCTCCTATGATGAGATTGCATTTGACGGTCGAGCCACTCTCTGTTCGCCCTTTCCTTATCTGTCTCATCGCACAGCCTCCTCAAAACCTCCTCTCCTTTCTTAAAGTGCCAATCGGAATCCTCCTGCGACATCGGAGATGTTGATCCTCCAGGATTTAAATTCTCGCGTGACCCTGCTTCATTCACGAATCCAAAAACATCGGTGGCCGCCGAAGAATCCTCATTCGTCGGATTTGGGGCTGATGCGCTTTCGTCCAGCTGCAAATTATGTCAACCTGTTCGTTATGCGTTGGTGTTATTTTATTATTGCCAAAAGTATCATTTGCTTGTCAGTCGCACTTCTTTGTCCATATAGCACTTCATCCCGTGAAAAACGACGCAACCGACCCAACCTCGAGCCAGCGTCACGCCAATCACATTCTACCATTGGCCGATGAACGGCAGCACTACCGGTTTAGTTTTGCGCCACGGTAGGAGTGATCTCTTCGGCCCAACGCTGGGATGTACGGTTGGCCAATAGTAGGCTTACAGGAAATCCTAAAAGTTGGCTGGGTAATTGGCCCAACATTGGGCTAAAGAGATCACGATCATTGGCTGACGGTTGGCGTGATCACCGGCCCATAGTAGGGCTAAGGTCGGCTTCATATTGTTGGCGCAATATTTGCGCTAGTGTTGGCCCAGTGTAGGGCTGTCAAAACAACCCAATGCTTAGCCAACAATCGATCAGATTCACAAGTTTCTGTGCTCGATGATTGCTCATCGAAAGAATTATTAGATTTACCAACATCGTTATGCACAATCACTTGTTCGTGGAATGTTTCCAAATTTGTTTCACTATCTACATGTCTTTTCGTTTCGTTGCCTCTGATCCTAACCTGCTGTAAAGAGTCTTCTAATTTTTGTCGTCGTTTTAACACCCGACGTTTCTTAATACTATCATAATAACTCGGCATTTCTTTGATATACCACAAAACTTTAGTATAAATCCATTTTATTTTTAATAAAGTGAATTTCAGATAACAGTAATTATGAGTTTTTATTATCGCAGGACGTAGAAAATTGCATGCAGCGATAATAAAAAAATATATAATAATAATATACGTAAAAAAGCATTCCTGTATATATGTATGGATTATACCGTTCAAAGCCAGTGTTCGGCCAGGATTGGCAGTTAGTCAGTTTGCCATGCTAAAAATAAGCATTGGCAAAACCACGGTCAAACGATTGGCTCAGACTCAGGGCCTGCGCTCGCCCCGACAATTGGCCGATGGTCATTAATTAGTACTGGCTCAGCGTTGGCTCTTCGATGGTGTGCTGAGCTTCAATTCGAGTCTGGCAAATCCATGATCAAGCGATTCGCCCATGTTCGGGGCCAACACTGGGACCCAATAGTTGGCTGACAGTTGGTAATCGATATTTGGCCCAAGGTTGGGTGTTCGTTGGTTTGCCATGCTTCAAATGAGCACTGGCAGAATCATGGCCAAATCATTGGCCCGTATAAAGGACCAACACTGGGTATTAGTGGTTGGTGCTGAATATCGTACCAAGCGTCGGCCGTATCTTGAGCGTCGGAAAATTTTTCACGGGATGGTTTTACGGTCTTGGGGCTCCAAGAGTGAGCAACACGTAGCTATATGTGAACAGATGCATGAGCACTTGCTGCCAATACGAGCGAATTAAAATGTATTCGAAAAATTAGACTGCGTGCCGGCCAAACGAAAAAGACCAGGCGTGTGAGTGATTCAACTACGATGTATGACCGCGTGAAACAAAGTTAACCAGATATCTACTGTCGTAAAAAAAGTATATATAATTACTTGATAATTTTTTCCTCCTTTATCTGACATTTTCTCTCATTGTTAAGAACGCAGTTTGAATTTCAGGGTAATAGGGAGCATAGGTGTTGCGATGGGAATAAATCCTATCTATCTACCAAATTTTAAGTGAATCTGTTGAGTGGTTTTTGGTTCATGAAGTAACTGACATAACACCACTTCGGATTTTTATACAAGTCGGAAGTAGGGTTTGTACACTGACAAAAAAATTGGTATTCAATGTGACTAGATGCGTCTATTTGATTTTCCGAATTTGAATTAACTAAATCTTTCGTCAAATCAAATTTTTCCCATTGTTTTCCATTATTAAAATTATTTGATTTAAATATATTTATTTATTCAAAACAAGATCTATTCAATATCGTCTAATAACTGAATATTTTATTTACTCTTAGTAAATTTGTGATTCGCTGTCATTTGCTCAAAAAACAATTTAGTTACATCTACCAAATGGATCTATACCTGCAATATAATTTTTTTTTTAATTAAAAAGAATTTTCGTGGGCACAAACCTTTTTCTATTTAATTAAATTAACGGTCTTTTTTTATTGCAACAAATACTTACTTATTCGAACCAAGCTATTGGCCATATTCATGGAATTGGCAAAATATTGGCCACATCATAAAAATCACACACACACACACACACACACACACACACACACACACACACACACACACACACACACACACGCACGCACGCACGCACGCACGCACGCACGCACGCACGCACGCACGCACGCACGCACGCACGCACGCACGCACGCACGCACGCACGCACACGTGGACCAACAGACACGGGGAGCAAACCTCGATAGCAAATGATTATGGGAAGTCCAATAAAGGATATACCTATTAGGGTGCAGGGGCACGGAACCCCAGTACCGGCGCCTTCAGGGAGTGACCAAGCGGGCTCCCGGGCGTCGTCATCGAACAACCGCAGTACCACGGAGGTGGGCCACTTGGCCTCCATGGCGCACAATGTTTCAAGTGAAGAAAAGGAAGAGACAGGTGGAAACCGAAAGGAGATTTTGAAGTTGGTGGAGAGGCACGGAAAGACACTGGAGAGCCTAGCCTCTTTTATCCAGCAGAAGAAAAACCTCCACAAGGAGATCCAGCGCTGGGTTCCTATGCTTACCAGTACTTGGAAAGGTATAGAGGACCTCGTAACGTGGAGTGCAAAGCCACAGGCGGTAACGTTGACTGGAGGAACGCAAACCACGCCAACCATAAGCCAAGCGAAATCGACTCTCCCTAACAAGGAGAGGAACGATGAAGGCATGGACGTGGGCAGTACCTCGACACAAGTAAGCAAGGCGAAAAGGAAAAAGCGGGTTACACCGACGTCGACCGACGGAAAGGAGCCGAAGGAGAAGCAGCTGGTGGAGCCATTGGCTGGTCAATCCGAGGATAAGGGCGAGAGATCAGAGCAGAAGTGGCAGACTGCGCGAAAGAAGAAAAGATCGCACAAGCTATCCGAGAAGCAGCCTCAGAAGAAGGCGCAGAAACCTCGCGAACGGCCGACTCTGCCCAACGCTCTCGTCATCCACAAAAAGGGTGATTTGAGCTATGCGGAGATCTTGAGTCGTATAAAGAAGGATCCGGCGCTTGGTGGCGATGCAGGTGAATGCGTCCAAAAGGTACGCAGAACGAACGCGGGAGATCTGCTGATCGTTCTGAATAAGGAGAGCTCAGCCAAAGCACCGGAATTGCGAAACCAATTCGAAGGTGTTCTTGGTGAATCAGCAACGGTCCAGAGTAAAGTCCAGGAAGTTGATCTGGAGATCAAGGACCTGGAAGAGGACGCGACGAAGGAGGAGATATCGGCAGCCCTGCAGAGAGTCTTGGAACCGGACTATTCCGTCACGGAATACTCTCTTAAGTCTCTGCGTAAAGCATATGGCAGAACTCAGACCGCGGTAATACGACTCATGGTGCCTGCCGCCCGGAAACTTCTGGATACAGGAATCATCCGAGTCGGCTGGTGTAATTGCAGAATCCGAGAGGTGGTGAGACCACTAAAGTGTTTCAAGTGCTGGAAATTTGGACACTTATCACGGAACTGCAAGAGCAACGTCGACCGGGCTAAAGACTGCATCAAGTGCGGTAACACTGGCCACAAAGTTGCCGAATGCACAGCAAGCGCAAAGTGTGTCATATGTGCAGAAGCGGGAGATGGGGCACCCACAGCCCACATCGCAGGTAGCAGCCGGTGTCCAGCGTATACGCGGGCCCTCCAGGCTCTCCAGGCACTCCAAAAACGATACAAATGAGAATACTCCAGCTGAACCTCAACCATTGTGAAGCAGCACAGGACCTGCTCATGCAGACTGTGCGCGAGCTGAAGCCTGACTTGGCGATACTCTCGGAACCATATAGATATCTAGACACGCAACCTTGGGAATCTGACGCAAGTGGGAAGGCCGCAATTTGGTCCTGCGGAAAACTTCCATTTCAGGATCTTGCGAGTCGGATGGAAACTGGTTTTGTGAGAATAAAAGTGAAAGGAGTTCATTTCTACAGTTGTTACGCACCGCCTAGTCTGACGACTTATGAGTTTGAGAATTTTCTCGACAACTTAGTCGCAGACGCTAAACAACGCTTCCCGGTAGCCATAGCCGGAGATTACAACGCGTGGGCTGTGGAATGGGGTAGTAAAGTGACGAACAGGAAGGGCCAAGCTCTGCTTGAGGCTATGTCCTTATTGGATGTAGTACTACTTAATGCAGGTACAAAGCCCACTTTTGTTAAAGGTGAAGCCTCCTCTATAGTGGACCTCACTTTTGTGAGTAGTAGCCTGGCAAGAGGAAACCAGTGCCACTGGGTAGTCAGTGATATCTACACTCACAGTGATCATCAAGCAATTCTCTGGGAGATTCGCGGTGACTTCAGCGGAACAGCGAAGGCACCGAAGACAAACGGGAAGAGCTGGAAAGCGAAAATGTTTGACGCGGACTTGTTTCGTGAAACTTTTGACACCAGCCCCCTCGCAGCGGAAAGTGCAACCGAGAAGGTCGAGGTGGTCATGCAGAGGGTCACCGAAGCATGCGATGCCACAATGCCACGGAAACGTAATGTCGACTTCCGACCGGCGGTACACTGGTGGAGCGAACAAATTGCCGGCCTCCGAAGGGAGTGTCATCGAACTCGCCACCTAGCGCAACGAGCTCGAGGCAAACGCTCGTTCCCCGATTTGGAAGAACAGCACAGGAAGGCGCGCTTGAAGCTTAAAAAGGCTATCAAGCAGAGTAAAGCTGAAAGCTGGGACGAACTGCTCAGCGAGGTGGAAGATGCTCCCTGGGGCAGGCCGTACAAAGTAGTAATGACTCGGCTGAAAAGCCAGCCAATGCCATCGCCTGTGGACGCAGCCCTGCTGGAAAAGATTGTTTCACATCTGTTCCCTGAGCAACCCGAGGAGGACTACTAACTTGAGGAGGACGTCGATGAGGACATCCCAGCCATTACTGAAGAAGAGCTTCTTACGGCGATTGCCAGGGTGGGCAACAATAAAGCCCCCGGCATGGATGGGATACCCAACATCGCACTCAAGGCAGCGATCAAGTTGGCACCGGCAATATTCCTGGGCATGTACAATGCGTGTCTCAAGGAAGGAATCTTCCCGGACAAGTGGAAGTGGCAGAAGCTAGTGCTCCTCCCGAAAGGGAAGAAGCCACCGGACGAACCTTCATCCTATCGTCCGCTCTGTATGCTGGATACCGCCGGAAAGATCTTCGAGCGCATCATCCATAACAGGATTGAGAAAGTCGTGGACTCTCTACTGGCGGAAGGCCAGTTTGGCTTCAGAAAGGAGCGCTCTACTCTGGATGCCATTAACACAGTGGTGAAGCGGGCGCAGGAGTCGACTGCGGGGAAACGATGGGCAAGAGGGTCCAAGAAGTACTGCGCAGTTGTCGCTCTCGACGTCAAAAACGCTTTCAACTCGGCGATATGGAAGTGTATCATGGATGCCCTAAAAACATTAGGTGTACCATGGTACCTACGGAGAATAGTGGCGAGTTACCTATGTAATAGGTGGCTCATGTACGACACAGAGGATGGACCAAAGACGTATAGGGTGACTGGAGGAGTTCCTCGGGGCTCTGTACTTGGACCGCTTCTGTGGGTCATCATGTACAATGATCTGCTGCTATTAAAATTGCCGAAAGGAGTGTCCATCGTAGCGTTCGCAGATGACGCGGCGCTGATTGTCATCGCCAAATTCCTGGAGCAAATCACCGCACTCTTCGGCGAAGCTTTCGCCAAAATAAAGGAATGGATGTCTTCCGTTGGACTGCATCTTGCAGCCCACAAAACAGAAGTACTCCTCGTATCCATCAGGAAGGTGATGGAAACGGTGACGCTCAGGGTTGGAAACTCCGAAATCACATCCCAACCGTTCATTCGGTACCTGGGTGTGATTCTCGACGCGAAGCTGAACTTCAAAGAGCAAACTGAGCAGATCAGCAGAAAGGCCGCTGGGGTGGCTACCACACTGGCGCGACTCATGCCTAATGTTGGTGGCCCCAGACAGAAGAGGAGGAAACTGCTGTCATCAGTGACGACCTCAGTGCTCACCTATGGCATACCCATATGGGCTGATGCACTGAAAATCCAGGAGTACCGCAGGAAGGCTGCAGCAACGTATCGCGTCAGCTCCTTGAGGGTAGCCTGTGCGTTTCGCACTGTCTCCGAGGACGCTATCAACGTTATCGCGGGAATGCTGCCCATTGAGGTGCTTGCCGAGGAGCGTAGATCGATGTACCAGCAGAAGGGAGCTAGAAACCCCAGTTATGCAAGGACAGAAGCGAGAGCAACCAGTCTCAACCAGTGGCAGACGATGTGGGATGCTTCTCCTAAGGGAAGGTGGACACATCGACTAATCCCGAAGGTGGAGATATGGGTGAACCGTCTACACGGGGAGCTCAACTATTATCTCACTCAAGTGATCTCAGGACACGGCTGTTTTCGGGCTTATCTATATAAGTTTAATTATGAAGATTCCCCGGACTGCCCAGCATGTGTAGCAGTCGAGGAGAACGCTGAACATGCATTGTTCCAATGCCCACGTTTTAGTGCCTCCCGCGCGATAGTCGAGGATCAGCTGGAGACACGCATCACCCCGGACAACCTGGTTGAGTTGATGCTGAAGTCAGCAGACGCATGGACAGCGGTATCGGCTTATGCTGCCGCAGTGATGAAGGAGTTGCGACGTGCAGAACGTGCGAGGAAGAAGACGACGCCGGAAGACCAGGCAGTCATAGATTAAATCAGCGACACGAACCCCTAAACCACTCATAACATCTAGAGTGGAACGGGGGATGTAAGGTCGTCTGACAACACTGCAGGAAGAGCTACGGCTAAGGCTTCTCCCGCGATGTAATACCTAGCGGTCGTCCCGCGGGAGAATTTGTAAGGCCACAGAGGAATGGGGGTTTTTAGTCGGTGCAAGCCCGACACACGGCAATTATTTGCTACGGTGCGGAGGCATTTTCCCGCTAAACCTCTTTAAAAAAAATCACACGCACGCACGCACGCACACACACACACACACACACAAAACTCACTAATTATCACAATGACATTAACTAATTTATATAGTTAACTAACTTATTGATATAATTATAGGAATTCATTTGGTGTCTCATGCCATATCTGCAAGTAAAATGTGACAAAAATGTGTAGATAGGTAATAGGTTCGATTCCATGTGTAGACAAAATAAGTTCTTTGAGAAAAAATTATTTCAGAAGGTCAGGGGATATCGAGTTATGATACAAAATGATCGTGGTAGAACTCTAAAATAAGTATTTCATTTCATTTTGTATTTAGGAAATATTCGATGCATATAGAACACTTGGATTCGCACTGTATTATGTCAGCAAATAAAGATTCATTCGAATAGAATCTTTGTTAATTTAATTATTAGGCGTTGGAATTAATTCGTAGCGTTTTACAAGAGATGGCGTAGGTAGTACAGTATTTCGTTGTTATCGACAGTAATGTATGCATCGTGAAACAGCTATCATTGAATGTCATTTGCTGTACATAACCTTTTTTTGAATCGTAAATAACAACACTTTAAAATTTGTTGAATACGTCAACATTTGTGCCGAATAAAGTGTTTTTGCGGGGAGTTTTACTCCCCGGTTTTTTGCATCGAATTGTCACTGGTGATGAAAAGTGGATCCATTACGACAATCCGAAGCGCAGAAAGTCAAGGGTTAAGACGAAGTAGCAGATCTACCACGTGACATATGAGTACGAGAGAGATTTCTGAAATTTTCGAACAGAGATTTCTCAGAGATGAATAATATTTAGGGCAAAAGAAAATCATCAAGCTCTGCGTCAGGGAATTCTCCAGAGCCTAATGTTTTATTTTTTGCTAAAAACATCAACAATCTATGAGAACATTGGGACCGAAAGTTTGTGAGGTTATGTTGACCTTGCACATTTCCCGGCTTACCATCAACGTCAACGGCTTAAGCCCGGCTAACCATCAACGTCAGTGGCAAATCCAAATATCCATGGGTCTAAGCACCTGATCTGGGTGTGATTTATTATGAACTGCTGAAACCGAATGAAACCATAACTGGGGATCGCAATCGACTGCAATTGATGCGCTTGAGCCGCGCATTGAAAGAAAAACGGCTGGAATACTCCGAAAGACACGACAAAGTCATTTTGCTGCACGACCATGCTCGTCCGCACGTCGCAAAACCAGTACAAACATACCTGGAAACAGTTGAATGGGAAGTCCTACCCCACCCGCCGTATTCTTCAGATATCGCTCCTTCTGATTACCATTCGTTTCGTTCGATGGCTCATAGCCTGTCTGAGCAGAAGTTCACTTCTTACTAAGGTTGCCAAAAATGGGTCGATTCGTGGGCTGCATCTAAAGACGAGGCGTTCTTCCGACACGGTATTCGTACCCTGCCCGAAAGATGGTCAAAAGTAGTAGAAAGCGAGGGGCAATACTTTCATTAATGTATTTTTTTATTTTCATTTAAAATAAATATTTTTTAAATAAAAAAACGCAAGAATTAATTCCGGGTCCTAATAATACCTTTTTTTCAATTGGCTTTATCTAACAATGCTTCCCACAAAAGTTGTGCGGAATATTATCACCTATAAAATAAGTCCTATACGAAAATCACGTAGGATTGTTAGTTTAACGGAAAATCATCGGTGAACGGATTTTTTTTGCTCGTACTTCTTTTATTAATGAACTTAGTGTTCTGATACTCAATCAGCATGTAGAAGAATCTATCCCCAAAAGATATCTTTAAATTTCATTGAGCTTCGTCGTATACTTGACGAGAAATGGCCGATTTACGTACATTCCGCACCTGTTTATAGCAAGTAATCCAGTAGGGCCACATGGGGGGAAAAAATTACGTGTACATTTAAGATCCTATGCGATAAATAGATTTTTTAAATAAAAAAGATTTTCTTTTCCTAAGGTTAAACATTTTTGCTTATAAACAAATTCAATTATATATTTGAATTTTGAGGCTACTTAAAATATTCTTTCAGATTCTTGTAGGCCTTTGTGAGAGGCACAATTTCCAAAAAAAGTAACTCGATATCTTTATTACAAGGGGGGATATAGTCATTGTTACGTTTCTTCAATTTATGATTGTTGTTATTAACATTTTCGCGTTTTTCAGATTCCTGGGCATTCCTAATACCTTCAGGCATGACATGCAACATAATAAAAACCCGTTGGAGTGTTTATCGTAATGCCCATGAAAATTGAAGGCAATCGCGCGCGCGAAATAGGGAACGGCGTCGTCGCGACGATTTCGTAATGCACATGATTTTGCAATCATATGCATTACGATAAACACTCCAGGGGGTTTGCCATGCAAAAGGGGTATGGCATGTTATGCCCGAAGGTATGAGGAATACCCACGAACTTGAAAAACGTGAAAATGTTGATAAGAAATTGAAGAAACGTAAAAATGAATATATTTCCCCTTTCACATTGGATCTTGAATGTACACGCTAATGACCATCACGTATATTTTTTTCTCGTGGGGCCCTTCTGGATCACAAGGAGGTGCCGGATTTACGTAAATCGGTTATTTCTTGTAAACTATATGACCTAGCTCAATTAAATTTAAAGATATCTTTTGGGGATAGATTCTTCTAGATGCTGATTGAGTTTCAGAGCACTAAGTTCATTAATCGACGAAGTACATGCAAAAAAAACCAACAAAAATTTCGGTCACCGATGATTTTCTGTTAAACTAACCATTCTACATAATTTTTGTATAGGACTTATTTTATAGGTAACATCATTCTGCACAAATTTTGTGGGAAGCATTTTTCGATAAAATCAATTCCAAAAAAGATATTTAAAAACCGAGTTTTTTTTATCAATCTCTGGTTGTTGCAAAACACCGTTAATTATGAGGGAAACTTAAGGATACATTCCTGGCAATCCAAAGAACCTACAAAAAATTGGCGACGTGCTCGTCTCCGAGAATAAAAATCAGTCGAATTTCTGTACATTCCGACTGGACTATATCGCCCGAGACTAGATACTTTAATGTAAGTATCAATATTCTAGAAAAAACATAACTTTATATCAGGAAAAAACGGAACGAAAACTTTGAACGTGGTTTTCGCGAAACAACATTTTTCGATCTTGTCCCAGCGTTCAAGCCGTCGCCATTTGAGCACCCGTTACGTAACGGAATAGCGGCCGGCGGGGGGGGGGGGGCGGCCAAGCTTTACGGTCCCGATACGTAGAGGGAAGTGGGTGCGAAAATTGGGGAATTTCGGGCGGTGGGGGGATCTAAGACAAAAATTAGAGGAATTAGTAAAGAATAAGCCGATCAAAAAGAGATGCGCGTACGTAAAAGAATTTGAGATATTGACAAAGCAGGTAGCGCGGAGAGAAGGAAATACCAGTATATAAAAATGTTGCGAAAACGGGAATACATGTATTAGGAGTACAACTTTGCAGTGACCGTTTTACTTAGAGAGCCACTGCGGCCGAAGTAGTGGCCCTAGCTCAATAAAAAAAGTGGCATTTTAAACTAGAGGCTCTGCCAATGTAAACAATTTAAAAAAGCTAACGGATACGTGTATGCATTATAAAGTTATAGGCACTCAAACATGGCAACCTACGAACCGAATTCTCAGCATTTGCGGGAGGTTATGATTTACGTCTTCAACATCAAGAAATCTGCGGCTCAGGCCCACCGTTTGCTTGTAGATGCTTACGGGGAGGATTCTTTTAGTGAGAAAACGTGTCGGCGGTGGTTTCAACGCTTCAAAAGTGGAGATTTTGAGGTCGAGAACAAGCATGGTGGCGGAAGGCAGAAAGTTTTTGAAGACGGGCTGACAGCTGGGCGTTGTGTACTATGAGCTGCTCAAACCATCCGAAACCATCACAGGGGAACTCTACCGACGTCAGTTGATGCGCTTGAGTGAGGCACTCAAAGAGAAACGGCCACAATTCAACGAAAGACATGACAAGGTAATACTGCAGCATGACAATGCCCGACTCCATATTGCAAATGTCGTGAAAAAGTACTTGGAAACGCTGAAATGGGAGGTTTTATCCGACCCGCCGTACTCTCCAGACATTGCCCCTTCCGACTATCACTTGTTCCGGTCAATGGCACACGATTTGGCTGACCAGCACTTCGATACTTACGAAGAAGTCAAAAATTGGGTCGATTCCTGGATTGCCTCCAAGGACCAAGACTTTTATCGACGCGGGATTCGAATGCTACCTGAAAGATGGGCCGAGGTCGTAGCTAGCGACGGGCAGTACTTTGATTAAAAAATATGTAGTCACTTTTTTATAATAAAGCCTTAAACTTTTGAAAAAAACGGTCACTGCAAAGTTGTACTCCTTATATATAAACTGCAAGAAACAATTTGAAGGAGAAGACAAAATGAGAGGGAGTATATGTCTAAACACCCTTACAGGGTATACTGTCGAATAAATACTACTACTTCTATTTCATAGTTAACAAGAATAGCTGGGACGGATAAAAAAATGTATTTCAAACAAATAGGATCGTAGTAGGCCGTGAGACTAGGAAAAAACCTATTAGATTTAAATAGAGCCTATTTGAATTAAATGTTATTTTAGCAGAGTAAACAGATTTATGTGACTGCAATAATTGTCGTTGATTATCCCCATGATGAATTTATAGTTAGATTATATTATAGGCCACATTGAGTATCAGTTTTGCATCAAGTATGACAATCACTTACCGTGCGATATTTGGAGCGCGGAGCGATCCAGGTGGTCAATTTTTTCGATGAGTCCTCGTCATCGGATTGGGCGTAAACTCCAACAAGAACAGCGACAAGGAGCCAGCCGACGAAGAATCGGTGTACATCCATAATTGAAACGTTTAAAAGAACAGTAGTCTGAAGGGACGAGTTATGTCTATAACTTGGACGAATAACTTAGTGATCGCTATTCTGCGCTGCTCTGTGTACTAATGTTCGCACGTCGGTTCTTGGTTGGTACTGGACCTGCTATATCGTCTTCGTTCTAGTGCTCCGCTGATTCATGAAAGACAATAACTTACTTCTTGTCTAAAACATTCCTATGCTAGATATGCAGAGCCATGAAACACAGCGTCGGCTTTTTTCGCCTCGTGGGGTCTTATTTCGCCTCTAATTGTAAGCCACGTGTTACGCGGTTTGGCCAGTACAATAGGACACGATTACAGCTGATCAGTATTCTCGAACACGGCTGTACAGAATGTCATGATATTTGCGCAGCCGATGGCAAACGACTAGACGGACAACGTTTTTCTAGACATTTTTCTTCAATTTCGAAGCAAAAATACACATTTTCTTATACCACGCGAGGCCCGTAACTAAAGTAATGATAAATAAATGTTTCGGAGACGTGACCGCCTAACGAAAAGAACGCCGTTGCACTCTGAGCAGAAACGAACACATTCACACCCCGACCGTTTTATTATCGCGACGAATGCGGAAATCTTTGGGTATCTACGCTTCGTAGGAAATTTGCGATGGTTTTGCAAAACATCGCGTGGCCAACGCCATGTTTACGTCCTGCGAATTCCAGCAGGGGCACAGAAATATCATTCCGTCGAGTCGAATGAATATCGGCGTCTGCTGCTTGCGTTCGTTAAGGAGGTACGGTGATTGGAGCGAGTCCAAGACAAAAGCCCGATTTTTTTAATAGCATTTTCGAGACCTTCGTCCATGCGTATGCGGAATTTCCACGAGATTTACCGTACAGTTTCCGAGTTATTAACTGTTAAAGTTGGTGAATTAGTCACAGGTAGACGACAAAATGTGCCTGTTCTCTCATATATTGATTTTTTTGTGCTACTTGGAGCCAAGACACACGTAAAAAAAACTGATGGTTGCGTTCGTTGGTTCGTTGTGATCAATAAGGCACCTTGAATTGGAAAGCTCACCGCAGAAATAAGCAATAAATTTAGAAATAAAGTCGCGAAAAACCGAAGTATTCGGAGAGAGAGACGTCTCGTGACGTAATAGCAGCCATCTCGCTCGAAGTGTGGCAACGCCGGATACCCCCGCAAATTTAATTCGTCTATCGGATATTTTCAACCCGAATAAAAAATATGATTGTGTGAAGCCATACGTTTTTTAATCGATTATAAAAGGCCTTTCGTCGATATTTACTTGAAGTTCTTTTACGTACAGGAAAGGCATCTCAATTTTTCTGGCGACATGTACCTATGCAACGCATCTATATATAAATTCAGCATGGGAGAACCGTCATATAAAATAAACGTTCCTTTTTATACCTGCAAATATTGTGAAAATTGGGAACGGGAAAAATAACATAACAATCGATGAAATATGTTTTGACTTTGGACAAATTGGACATTGGACATTGAGGTTAACTTCAACGCGACGTTTTTTATTTGCAATCGCAATATTATCTTTTCATTTTCTAATTCTTGTCCGTCAGAATCTACATTTGTCTCTAGACTGGACTTCAGGTACAATCCCGTTACTCTTTTGATAAACTTCCACAGTATTTTCATTCTCTATGTCAACCGGCTACAAAAAATAATAAGCCAGGCGCGTGGAACCGATGACAGCCACCGAAAATGCGACGATGGTAAACGTCAACGATATGGCGTATTACTGAAGTCGAGTAGTAGATTATTAAGGTTGTTTCCATATTATAAAAATAATAGGAAACTTGAAATTCAATACTTAAAAACTATTTCTCGAAAAATAGGCCATATACATATATCTAAAACGTGGCGATGTTGCGGCGTGAAATAGACTCTAAGTTCACTAGCATGGTCATCACCGTACCTCCTTAAAGCCGGGAACACACACCTTCCGTAAGGTAAGCCTACGTAACCGAAAGGTGTGAAGCTGGTTTGCGATGCAGGATCTGACAGCCGATATTATACTATCACAGTAAAATGTATAAAATTAATAAACAAGTGTTTGCCGTCGGTTTATAGTCTTGAGGTAGTTTTGTCTAGAGCGCTGTTTTGAAGTCGAGTTTTAAAATCGAATGACTTAAAAAAATACACATGTTCACTAATCCTTCAAGAATATGTGAAAATTAAAAAAAAATATTATCCTGTACTTTTGTACGTTTGTTTACAACGGTGTGCGAAAAACGCATGTGGCGAAAACCCAAACATATTCTTAATCTGTATGAGGGTTGTGATGTTCGCGCTCGATAAAGGCGGAAACAAACACACCTTCCATCATGTATATGCAACGTGTCTAGAACGTGACCAGAACGTGATTCAGAGTCGAAAAGTGCTCTAAGTCCATACGATGACAAGCGGTAAATCGTGCCGAAAAGTACGGACACTCTACACATTTACAGTGCTATAAAATAGCACTGTAAATGTATTTGTTAGATTCCATTGTATGTATTGTTATAAAATAAAAATGAAAGGATATAATGAATGTAGTAATGTTAATTTGACATATATTGAAAAATATTCATGTTATATATAATGGGAGTATGTCAATTTTTACATGATATAATTATTTATTTTTATAAGGAATGGCATATTTATAAATAAATAAAGTGGTATGCTTCTTGTAAATGAACTTTATTGAATTTTCCATATACTCTATAAGAGTTGATACAATATATTTTTTTTGTGGATCCACGAGTTTTGAGATTCATCCATTCCCAACCATTTAAGGATGTATGGCAACTAAGTCATTTACTACTGTTCGAATTGAAACTCACTGATATTGTAAAGGAAAATATCGAGAACTTTTTGAGATTAAAAAAACAAAATTTGCCCACGTGAATGCTGAAATAAACGAATTCAAAGTTGGGTCATTTAACACGGGGCACATAGGACTGTACGTCCAAAATTCCCTTTACATTGGCAAAAAAGGTATTTCCGGAGTACTCTTTTGTAAAAAAAACTTTTGTGCGGTATCGCTGTAATATGCATGATACGGTAAAAATAAAAAATCGACATGTGCCCATATATTTTGCGAGATATTACGAGTTAAATGGGACCGTTTTCGTATTTCTTTAGCTCGTATGTCGTAACCACGACAACGTCAGGGAAAACATACATCAAATCAACAACTAAATTTGCAGTTAAAAATTGAAAATTCTTCTTTCTGTACCGCATGTTTTACTTTGAGCTGTGGTAAATCTCCTTTTTAGCTTTAATGAATATTACAATAATTTTATTTAGTCTTTAAATGCGATTTTTGTAAATTGCATAATCAGTTCTGTAACGACTCTGCAGTAGCTGCCATACATCCTTAACATAAACATCATTGCCCCTTTTGCGAATTATCTTCTCCCCGAGATATATGTTTGGATTGGCAACACGTTGCATTTTTTATTCGCAAAATCCTCCGGCTATCGGATTTTCATTTGAGTCCTCGACTAGGTACGTTACAGGATACGTTTGTTGCACCTTGACGATTTTAAACACTTCGGTGGTCCAATTTGATGTGAAACCTTTTTCAAATATTGTCCTAAATTTGCTTACGCGCACAAAATCATTGACTTTAAATCTTTCAGGAGCCGCAATTTTTACGTTGCTGTGCATGGTGGTTAAGAATTTTTCCGCGATCGCAGGAGTAACGTCGATGGGCCTCATGCCAATCGTATGATGCTTTCGAGCATTGTACTTTATAACGAGTTGCGGTAACGCATCGATCCACTTGTAATTACCATTGAGTGTAAACATTTTCCACATATTATTTTTGAGATTGCGATTGAATCGTTCGACGACCCAGGCCTTCATAATAGAATACATCGAATAATGATTGATGTTGTATTTCTCCATAAGTCGTTGCACGTTTACATTGTAAAATTCTCTTCCTTTGTCGGTTTGAAGATTTTTCGGATATCTGCTATGATCTTGTATGATTTTCGCGGTCGTTGGACCCTTTTCGTTGCCAGTTTTTCTTTTCAGGGGTACGGCCCATGCGTACCTGCTCAACACATCGATGACAGCGAGTATGTGATTGTAGCCTTTGTTGAAACGCGAATACGGCGGCATTTCGACTACGTCAGCCTGCCACAAACCATCATACCCACGTACGATGACACGTGTTCGCGGAAAGTTTTTTCTTGCTCGAGCATGTAATTTCTCCGCTAGTTGCTTTTCCTCAAACTTTTTTTCTTCTCCGAGCATATCTTGTGTTGAGGAGACGATTTTTTTACAAATCTTCCTGCTTTGTGCCCGATACAGCGTCGGTTACATACTGAATCATTTTGGGCGTACCGTTCATAGTTATTCGAAGCGCATTTAACAGCTTGATTGGTTCTGTTAAAGGCGTTCTGTTAACAGCTTGATTTTCATTTCCACGTAACGTTTCAACGTAGGGCTACGCCTCGTATTTTACGTAATCTTGCATCGAAGCCACTAGAGGTTAGGCAAAGAGCATTATCGCGTGTATAATTTCTTATTAGCCCAGTCCACTGATAGTATGAATTATTCTGCGCTCCAAGCGATAATCCAAATTTATTGATCGACATTTCGGTATCAATAGTGACGGAGGAATGATCAGTATCATCGATGCATAGGTTAATTTATAATGAGACCAGCTTCGCAAAGTTCCTCAATAACCAACATTATCTCATTGTCGTAAGTGTTGTGACCCGCGTGTCGTGAAGCTTCCAACAATCGCAAACGATCGACCAACTCGTTGGGATCATTCCAATGCACATAATCGATTTTGTTGTTAATTAACGTCATGGCGAGCGGTATTTCTATACCTCTTCCAGCTTTTCGATCGAAAGCTAATGGTCCAATTATATATTTGTACTTGAAGCCTTTGTTACCCAATACTTTTTGAATATATGGCTACCACGTCGATGTGCATTTGTTGCCATCAATATACATTTATATTTGTCTTTGTCTTCCTCGGTGTATGTTGCATCGTCAGGAATTCTCTTGAATATTAACTCATAGAGTCCAGTAGCGGGATTCTGTAACTTGTTATGTCTATAACGAATCGGAACGTTATGGTAACGATAGCGACGACTACCGTGTGTAACGACAAACGGATAACGACTGTCTGATTCCGTAACTCCAAATAGCGTTGCTTCGACGTTACAGAATGCGATAACGAAACGTCGGTATTTAACGTCGTCGGTATGTTTCAAGCCTGTACGGAAGTGACGTTTACTTCGCGAAATAGAAAAATCTATCGATGGTTGATGTTGAGAACCACCGGCATTTTAGTAACTTCTCATAAATAACTAGTAATCGTCGAATGGGAAGCATTGTTTACAAATCGTGTTTCTTTGTGCCTTTCATGGTCTCTAGTCTCCATGGTGCCTTTATTACATATACTTCGGCGTGATTTTTCGACAGTGAAAAGTAAAGAATTTATTTCGTTCGACAATGCCTTCGCAATCGCAGTAAGTAAATACGTTTGTAATGAAAATATTTAACAATACGTGTATTACAATATGACAGGTGGAAGTGAATTTTATTTGATTTTATCCATAGTTAAAAGTCTGTTATCCGATGCTACAACCTGCAGGTAGAATTTTCCTGAAGATGGAACAACCGGCCGTAAACTCGTAGATTGTATATATTTACTTAAGTTCATGAAATTCATTAAACGGGGTTCGAATTTTGTTTTAGGAACAAAACGTGCGTGGCAGTAGGCGCGAGGAAAAGACAAGCAAAGGCAACCGCATCGCAAATCGATTTTATGGTTGATTACTTTGTCCAGAATCCTCATGTGGCTACAGGGAAATTTCTAACATTGCACGGCAAATCTGATTTGTCTGCTTCATGGGAGAAGTTGGCGGACGAATTAAATAAGATGTGGACCGATGGAAGAACAAAAGACGTGAAGTCATGGAAATCCGTAAGTCAATAGCGTTATGTTCTCATTGAAAAATAGTTGACACATGGAAGGGATATTTCAATATTTCACATCAAGATGTTTCCGTAGCTCCAAACAATATACATCTAAAATATTTTTATAGACGTGGCGAGACAACAAAACACTGGTGTCTCAAAAAGTGGCAAAGATACGCGCGAATCAAGCTGCAACAGGCAACTCGACAGGTCCTCCACCAAAACTAACAGAGCGCGACCAAAAAATTTTGGGTTTAATGGGTCACGATTACGTAGAAGGAGTTGAGAGTCCGGATGCATTCCCAGAAGAACAGGTAATAATTCGTCTTTGAATACAGATGTATTACACCTTCTTGGTGTAAATAATTGAAAAATCCTATGTAATAAGTTGAGTTGTATAGTAGAAATACTATGTCAACATTTTTACTTTATTTCAAACGATTATTTCTTTCGTAGTTTGAAAGTTTGTGGATATTTCAACCATAAAGTTGACAAACTGATATATGTTCCGCTTTAATTATTTCAGCCTAACGCCATTGAGCTACTCGCAGATGGGGACGAAGGTATATTGGAGATTGGTGCTAATCCCTTGACAGTGCGGAGCATCAGTGACATCAGCGACAGCAGTCATTATACTAGTTAGTGAAATTTTCAGCATTCAGAACTGAAATTACTTTGATGTCACAACAAAGTATATACCGTTTCATTTTAGATTATGACGTGCTGGCCGTACTAATGGAAGTGACCGACGAAACTGAATTGTCTTTGATAACAGACAAATCAGTGAAAAAGCAAAAAAGGGCATTAACAGCAACAGACGCTGAAGCAGCTGCACTCTTCGAACCTCGTCAATTGTCGAGTCCGCAGAAACCACCATGTGCACCGTCAACATCTAACCAACATTCGAGTCGCCAAAAGAGCTCAAGTCGTCCGTTAAGAACCACAAACGCCATAAAGCGTCGTGAGTATGATTATAGTCCTTCATTGAATTGCTACAAGATACAAAAACATGCGTACAATTTTTGTAATATTTTCAAGGTCCCAATAGGTTGGGCACACAGTTGCAAGATCTGCGGGAAGATTTTGTGGACCTAGCTGAACGACAAATTTCGTGCATGGAGGTAAATAGTACAAGTCTTTGATATGCTTATTGTGCAAATAAAAATTCTTTTTCTAACAAATTTATCACTTCAACAAATTTGACAATTGTTATTTTTTCAGATGTTTGCTAAAACCTATGCAAAAAATTGCGGACAACGACAAAGAGAGGAACGAGATTCTTCGTACCTTGGCCGAAAGTCAAAAAACTTGAGACGAGGCATTCTCGCAGCTCGCTCTTATAATAAAAGATTGTGCTGACGTTTTGAAAAAAAATAACATTTTTTATCTATATAGAGTTTTCATGTTTATATAAAGGTTTTATATTTAAAGTATTAAGAAGTTTATTGAAAGTTACTTGTTTAGTGTATATGTGTACATAGTTGTTTAACATCAGAGAAAGGTGTCATATCGTTAATATAATAAACACGTTGATGCCAAATATTAATAATAAAAGTGGAAACAAATCACAAGGAATTTCAAATCGCTTTTTATTTTCAAAACGCTCCCTCGCAAAATCTGTATACAATTCCCCCAATACTATCTATCGCGCACATACGCCGTCGAAAGTACACATGGATTTTTACAGTGAATTTCAAATTATAATTTAGATATGTACAAACGCATTAGACATGTTTTCATGTTACAGTAGTTATTACAATAAATATTACACATTGAATAGCGATAGCTGTAATTCGTAGTTTAGTAATTGACGTATACCAATCAAAATAGAAAAAACGGTAGTTCATTCATCGTGCTCATCTTTCATATCTTGTGCGTCACGGTAATGAGGGAATCTCTCCCTCATAATTTGCCGTTGGATCCTCTGAGCCACAGCGCGTGGTCCTCTTTGAGGTAAGTCATTATCAAAATCTACATCAATGTTTTCGATTTGACTATGATCAGCTATCGCTGCTTGGAATACTTCGTTATTCAAACGATATTGTATTCTCATATTATGCAATGCTGCACAGGCATTAACTATTTTTGCTGCAAATGCCGGTTCGTACATAAACACAGGCTGATAGGACAGACATCTCCATACAGATTTAAAAACACCAAAAATCGTTCAATAACGTTCCTTGCCTTGCAAAGCTGCTGCGTGTATTGAAATTGCTGAGTATCTTCAGGATAAATAGCCAAGGGTGTCATGAGCCATGGTTCTAGCGGGTATCCAGCATCACCTGATAAATATTGATATTGTTAAGAATGTATTGAATGTATACATAAACGGCAACAAGTTTTCAAAAGGATTCGTCTGTTGAAACCAAATTTACTATTTTATGGAGCAAAATGTCACTTTCAGCAGGAGTATAAAGTACACAGCCTTACTATACTTGACAGTGCAAATAACAACGCACTGAGACTTACCAATAACCCACGGGTTTTCCGTTCTCCTCGATTGTAATGATATTCCATAGCTCGGCGAATTGGTGATATGCTCCAGATGTATGCATTATTGCGTGCACCTGGAAACCTTGCGTTGATATTCAGCAGTTTTAGATCTGGATCAACAATCTGAAAACATAAGTTGGTAATGAAATAGTTGAAGCCGACTTTACAAGTAAGCTCTCAATATAGAATAATTATAAAAAGTATTCGTACATGAAAGAGTCAAAACAATGATCGTAAGTTCTACAATCGAATTTTTGTTATTTTTTTTCCTTCAATTTCTGATAAGTAATAAATAACACCACCATAAAAAATATAAATAAATTGTTTTAGTAAAAACAAAATATCAAAATGATGATAGTAATTTGCCCTAAATTAAAATAATAAAATAATTTAATTTACATTTATTCTGTTCATTAAGAGCATGGATCAGTCGGTATATCACCCCCGTGAGTGCGGGAGAGATAGCTGCGAATTTCGAAAGTGAAATTCATCGATACGGTTTGACTGATTACAAAACGGCCTTGTCAGCGGATCTTTGCCATCGTCCTGCGCCCGTTGACAGAGCCTTTTTGTAATCGTCCAATTTGTGTCGAAGAATTTCAAGTTCGAAAATTCGAGTTGAGGTTAGGTGACTGATCCATCCTCTTAATACGTTTCAACACTTTTTTCATAAAATTAAAGAAAAATATCAACAAAAGTTGGTTGAGTGACCCATAAAACAGTTTAGCATCGCAAATTTCTAAATTTTTATCTGTTAAAAGTTTAGCTCATTGGCGCAGGAATACCTTTTCTCTCGCAGTATGGTTGTTATGCATATATACTTACCGCTTGAACGTTTAATGCATGTCGACCATGGTGATTAATGAATGCCTCTTCATGTATTGAAGGGCCAAGAATGTGCACAAAAGTACAGTCTATAGCGCCAATAGCACCCTCGAATGGCTGTGCAGCAGTTGAGAAGTTTTCGCGAGCTCGCTGTCGATCTTCGTTGGTCATTGGGAATTTTACCCACCTTCGTAGCAAGCGCAAATTTATTACTTCGGTCACAGCGTGAAGGCAACGGCTTATTGTTGTCTGGCTGAGATTGAAATGGAATTGATTGCCGACACTTCTTTGATAGTTGCCTTGGGCATAAAATTGTATGGCAACCAATACCTACCATAAATTTTTATATATTTCATTATTCCATACTAATAATATATCCACACTATTAATAATATCAATTAATACTATACTTAATCTCAAAATTTACCTTTATTTGTGGGCTTAGGCCAGTACTTCGTTCATACTCCAAATCAGCTCGTAACTCATGTGCAATGCTGAGTATAAGTTCTGGAGTGAGGCGAAAACAATCTATGAATTCGTCTCGTGGCAAATGAAAGGGGTTCTGAGCATCTCTTAAACGTCTTCTTTCCACACGCCGTTCTACTCGACGTACCCTCTCACCGAGTAAAGCCAATTCTAGAGCCACAAATTCTAGGGCCATGTTCGCTAAAAATTACAAAGATTGTTTAATAATATGCGAAAATTAAAGACCAACAAACAATATACCGTTTACATTATTTTAGCGATTTTATGAAAACAAAAGTTTCATTACAATATTTACTGAAGAAAATTATGTGTACAAAATAATATTTATAGGTTATGTCGGATTAAAAATACCTTACAAAATGCATATATGTACTAATTAATATTTAATCTATTGTATCTATTATTACAAACGTACTTTACTTACCGATTTTTTCACAAGGTTATAATTATTATCCTCGAAAAGTGAATGCTACATATAGCGTTTCGGAGTAAGCACTGTAGTTCACGGCGTTCTCAGTTTCACACAGTCAATGCTACCCGCGCGATTTTTGATCCTTCTAACATGTCGTTATGCCATATCGAGGGGGTACCTAGGTCTCGGTATGCTAGCAACCCATAGCGAAATCGTACCGACGTTTTTCGGTATGAATAACAAAACTCGTTATTCTTGGTGTACGGAATCGCGTTTGTCGTTACAGCGACCTCTCGTTATTCCTCGTACCGAAAAAAGTCACTATGAGCGCATAACGACAGTATAACGAGTTACAGAATCCCGCTGCAGGGGTTCCCAACTATTTTATGCCATTGATGAATACATTATCATCATTATCCACATCGAACCGCTTATCGCCTAACATCATTCCTTCATTAGTAAATTTGACGCCATATACGTAATCCATGCTGGAATTTTTATCTCGTGAAAGAATATATAAAATATATTGTTAACCAAGTAGACCGAAATGTTCCCGCAATGTATTTTGACCTTCAGCCGTTTGTTATTGACGTTGAACTGAAGACACAAATACGGGCGTAGTTTCAAAAACGTCTTGCTCAACAATGGTGGCTGGTTGCAAGGGTACAGCAGCCATCGACGTATCATCCAGAAATTCCTTTCGTCGCTTGCGTTTCAAGTGATTCGGTGTAGAAGTTACCACCGAATCTTGGAATAATAAACGTGTGCGCTTTGTTTCTTGTTTCACATCCTTCTCTAGGTCCTTTGCTTCCGATATGCTGAACGATTCAATTCCCGGGCCAAGAGATTCAACAGCAGCTGTTTTTTTAACGATCTGCTTGAGAGGTTCAGTGATTGGCTTGAAGTGTCTCTCCAATGCAAGATCTTCTTCCATTTTTCCAGTCTTCAAAGCTTGATATTTTTTGCGCATTGAGTCGCTTGTTTTCGCAATTTCCCTCGCAATCTTTTCATCAGTATCAATTGTCGTCGTCATGTTACGCCCACATGAAATTATTTGTCAGTCGTTGCACAGCTGGTGTCTCAATGCTGACTGACTACATCACAGTATTGCAAACTCGTTAAATCCATTTCTATATCGACCACTGGACAATGGGCTATCTTTGTCAATCACCATGAAGCCGTATTTGTGTTGCCAACATTTTTGACATAACACCAAAAAATCTTCATACGCTATAGTTGTATTTACATGATCATTGTAAACATGTTTCAAGTTTGTACGATCTTGTTTAAATAAAATCAGCAGATTCACATTGTCACGTGTAAGATGCTTGGGAACCTTGGCATATATTTGGCAAAGGTTGAAGTAATCAACGCTCGAGTTTCTGCCGATCGCAAAGTACTCTCTTACTGTATTTTCCTTGTCACATGCTACATCATCGAAAATAAAAATGGAGTTCGGAAGCACTTCGTGCGGGGGGATAACATCACTATTATTTGAGAATTTAAAATAGCCAATTTCGTTGATCGATATCAACAGATTTTCCAAATATTGATATTGTGGCTGTTGAAGCTATTTCGAGTATACATATAGGTTTTCAAAACGTACGCCATTTGGACTTTCTATTAAACTCAACAGAACATTGGTTTTGCCACAATTTCAAGGACCGCAAATAATGCTGCGTATCGTAAGTGGCACCATGTCTCCATGATTGCGTACTTGTTGGCCCTCCGTTATTCTATCGTCGAAATTGGTCAATTGAATCACCGTCGCTTGTTGCACGAAAGGCATGTTTTCTCTCTCGAATCTAAACACACATTCGCCCAAAATGCGTCGTGTGAGGAGTATTTATAGGAGTGCTTCGGGCCAAATCTGCTCAGTATCGAGAATGTTTTTGTACCTGTCGGACGACTGCAGTATTCTCCGATCAAAGGCTCATTAATTACAGTTTATTCCAAAAATTGTTCTGTTACAAAATGTTTATCACTTCATTGACATATTGTGGGAGAGGCTTCCCGAACACATAAAAGCTGATTCGGAAGTACAGCAATATCGCCGATGCACGCGCCATTGGAACTTCCGGGACGGCTGATTCCCATTGGGGGCGTACGCAAATTACGTAACGCACACTGGAGGGGGGGGGGGTCCCACCAGGCGTTACGGTCTACATACGTGGAGGGTGGAGGGGTCAAGGTTTGCGTTACGTCACGATTTTAGAACTGCCAGAAATAGCAACATCTGCATGTTCAAATTTTTTATTTAAAACTCGCGCGCAATTTTATCCCGGAAAGTTGACAGCTTACCATACAAAATGTCAGTTAAGGAGGGAAGTCACGGTGCAAAAGCTTGCACAGTAGCTTTTCCAATTGCTCCAAGCAAAATTGGAAGAAAGAAAAAAAAATTGTTTTTATAATTCTTGAAAGTACATATATTGAAAAATATGTTGGCTACATTTTTATTCACACGTCCGAAAATTGACGAAGTTACAGTCACTTTAATGATAACAGATTGCGGAACCGGTTAGTGCCCTTAGACCCTACAGGTGTGGCATCGTTCACAATAGATGAAGTGCAGGCTCTTATTATTTTGTGAAATATAATGAAGATGAAGAACCGTCATATCGCCTGCGACTAGATACTTTAAAACATCTGGCCACCATGTAATTTTTTTCATTAAAATTTTTTTTTTTTAAATAAACCCTGATCTGTTAAGAACAATGAAAGCCATAGTACGTATTGAAAAACGCAAAATTGACCAGGTTACAATTATTTTTCGGCAGGAAGGTTGAGCCGCTGCGGGCGGTCGACCGTGCGGTTAGATCCGTCTTTCTGGCGATGGAACTTGGCGCAAACGAGGTTATTCTTCGCATTATGGCGTATCGACGATTATTGGATATTATTCAGGGAAAGTGATAGATGTAATAATAGAATATTCTTACTGCAAGCTTGTGAGTATTGGAGTAAGAATCTTGACATCATTGAATTCGAGCTGTGGAAAGAAGATCACAATGAAGAATGTTCCGCCGATCATGAAGGGTCCGTTGGAAAAATGGAAGTCGACAGCATAGTGGAAATATTTTCGCGGTCGATAGAGAAATATAATGTCCGTTACGCAAATTACCTTGGAGATGGGGATTCAAAAACGTATAAAGGAATTGTTGACTCCAATCCATACGAAGAAAAAGTGAAGAAAAAAGAATGCATAGGTCATGTGCAGAAACGAATGGACACACGACTTCGTAAAGTAAAAAAAGAAAAAAGCGGTGTTGGTGGCAAAGGAAAGCTAACCGACAAGCTAATCAACAAGCTAACGGTATATTACGGTCTCGCTAGTCGAAGATTCTCCCATTCAAAAGACGAAATGAAAAAAGTGATTTAGGCAACATTCATGCACAAGATCTCGACCGACGAAAATCCGTAGCATGACAATTGTCCTCCGGGAAATGATTCGTGGTGCTCTTGGCAAATATCAAAAGCGATGGGCACTTTAGACGAATATACGCATAAGAATGCACTACCTCAAATTGTTCAAGATGCCATTCGACCTATTTATGAGGACCTCACTTCAGATGATTTATTAGAACGGTGTGAAGAAGGCTTCACGCAAAACAGTAATGAAAGCGTCAACGCCGTCGTCTGGTCGATGGCTCCAAAAACGAATTCTAGCGGTGCGAATATCGTCGAAATTGCCACTCACATTGCTAACAGCACTTTCACCGATGGGTATAAGAGTATTCTTTTGATGATGAATGTGTTGAACCTAACCATCGGAGATCGCTGCTACAGTTTCTGCACTGCAGTCGACGAGGAGCGCTGCACTCCAGCAAACGTTCGCGCCCAAAAAAATACACAAGAAGCACGAACAGCACGAAGAGCTTTTAAAAAAAGGCCCAAGACTCTCAGTCAGCTGCCGAAGGAGACGTTTATGGCCCAGGAATGGCTGATTGAAGGTAAGACTCGCAAAAACCGCACCGTCAGCTGAATAACCGCACATTTACTTTCTTTTGCGATTATCTCGAAACTACATTTTTTGAACTGGTACTATCGCAACATCGTAAACTATCAGTCCGATTGCTTTCCAATTTGTATACAATACTTTTAGATACATTATCTAAAATGTCACGTCGGATTTTTGTGATAACTTGACTAGTTTTTGTTTTATTATTGTTATTGCCCGAAAAATTTCGGTTAAAAATACAAATTTTTTTCTTCGGCTCACCATAATTTTTTCAATGGTCGAAAAAAAACCGCTACGCTACATTGTAGCGACACTACTCACGAATGAGCTGATTTTTTTTTTCAGATGTGACATGACCTGATAACAGCTGGGACAACGACCGCGCGTATCGTGCGGAGGGCCTCCGCGGCAATGTGAATAACGGCGCCATTTTTTAATATTTTGAACGGAAATTGATTAACTTTATTCTTAAAGCCCTTTCTGACGTTGTGTAAAAAAATAAAAATATTCCGGCCCATACTTTCGAGTTTATTATTATTTTTTTAATATACCCATTTTTCGATCGGCCAAGGTCTTAATGTAAGTATCAATATTCTAGAAAAAAAACATAACTTTATATCAAGTAGAACGGAACGAAAACTTTGAACGCGTTTTTCTCGAAACTCCTTTTGTGGACCTTGTCCCAGCGGATACTCAAAAACTTATCAATCGATTTTCGATTTTTTTTGTTGACATCTTTGTAATCGTAGTGACTGTTGCACGTAGCCGATTTTTTAAATGTTGATAATTACTATTGTTCTAGACTGCTTTAATACAAAAAAGCGTCTTGAAAATAAATAAAAAAATGTACAAACTGCCGGCATTTTGTAAAAAAAAACGGCTACGCATAACCATCAGAGATTAGTACGGAGATGCACAACGCTCCCCTTTTCGGCAGAGATTAGTGGGGAGATGCACAACGCGGCCCTTTTCGGCGTGCCTCGTAAATGGCGCTAAATCGCGGCGGCGAGTTCGGGAGTATGATTTCGTGATCATCGCCTCTGTCGAGGTTGCAGATTCTCTTGTAGCCGCGCGAGTCCGTGATCACCGCTCAAGTCGGTATCGCAGTCAGCGTGAACACGAATGGGTAGCTCGGTGGGGGAAAAGTCTCTGCCCCTCGCTCGCTCGACAGGCGAACGGAGCGAGGTTTTCCGTCCGATCGAGCTCGACATATATGTGTGGCCGTACTGCGGTTTGGAATATGCATTAAATGAATTTCAAAGTGAAAAACATGTATCGAGATCATTGTTTTCTCTCGGTTGCCCGTTTATGCGGAAAATGCGGGTTAAAAAAATTAACGACGAACCGTGTTGAAAAATAAAACGCCGAAACGACCGTGAAAGGTTCAAAAAGAAATCTTGAGCCTTTGCCGCGATCGTTTCGGCATTTTTTTTCAACAGTAAACATTATGGAAAAGGGTGTATCATAAATGTTTCCCTATCTGCTATGAGTGTCGTAGCTGAGTTGGTAGCGTGACGGACTCGCCTGTTCAGGCATTATTTATGATATTTAATTCGTATATGCTTAATAAAAAAAACAAGACATTGCTACCGGGGATCGAACCCGCGTCGTCTACACTCAGAGCCCGCACGCTCATATCTCAACTGCGAGGCTCTTGTGACTGCAAACCTGCCTTACGTATACAGTAGAACCTCGATTATCCGAACCAATTGGGGCCGAGACTAGTTCGGACAATCAAAAGTTCGGATAATCGAAACGTGGGTTTTTTGGGACGAGATCATCAACAACACCTTTTCACATTTAAAAAAATACATAAATATATATTAAAATTTTACATACATATTAACGTTGAAATATATATATACATTAGGGTGATTCGTTTCAGGGTAACTTTTTTTTCTGACCCATCGTGCCCGAAAACCTTTAGTTGGTACCCAAAAACGGAGTTTCGTGAAAGGGGGGTGTTGTCAAAAAATATTTGGAGTTCGCGAATCAAAATTGAAGGTTTCCCATTTGATTAACATTGAAAAAAATGTTTTTCTCATTATTAGTGTTACCATTCCGCGAATTTTGATATCGCGATATTTTCCAAGTGGGTTCTCATAGGAAATATGATACTTTACAATAAAGTTCATTGAGCTATGTCCGTAAATTTAACCGTTTCAGCCGAGGGGCTATTCACTTGTGAAATCATTCAAGCACTTCTGTTTGAAATCGAATGCGAAATTACAAGAAATCGCCTGAAATCGCGAAGCGTCTTACTAAATCACCATTATTCGAATGTAGTTGAAATCCCTTGAAATCAGGTTTACATTTTTTTAAGTCGTCTGAAATCAGCACGAAGTCACTTGATTCAGGAAATCGCTAGAAATCATCTGGTTCTCGAAACAAGGAGATTTTATTATGATTTTTCATAATCCATTGTCCGTGCGTTCGAGCAGTCAGTCTGCGGCTCAACGCCAGTGCATGCATAGAGATATACCGGGAGATAATTATTTGTGAAAACAAAACTGTTGAAAATCTTGCCTCACTTTGCGTTGCGTTCGACTTCGAGTTCGACTGAAGGTCGACTGAAGGTATGTATATCTTAAATTAATTTTTTATTCTTTTCAAATTTGAATGTATTTAAGGAGGTACACTAGCTTCAGCAAAATGGTGATAGATCAATAAAATTTGGTGAATATATTCTTTAGTATTATTCATGTAGATACAATTTTTTTCAGATTTTTTGGTTGTGCCGTTTTCTTACAAATAATTCACAAGCGTTTATTCTTATACCCGGAATATATACCTATATCTATAAAAACGCTATGCTTATATACGTGAACTTCAATGTTCAATTACTCGATAACGGCACAATGAAAAAATCCGAAAAAAATTGTATTGACATATATAATACTAAAGAATATATTCACCAAATTTTATTGATCTATCACCATTTTGAAATTTTACCATGGTTTAGCATGGCAACATTGTATGAAGCTGGTGTACCTCGTTAAATTGACGAATAACAAACCGAAGCGATCATTAGACACCGTCTAATTTAATGAGAAAATAAGAAACGTCTTTTCGTGTAAAAATCCGAAAGAATGTGCACGTTCTCACAAATTATTATTACTATCAAAGAAAATTATTACAATACCAAAGAAATTGGTGTTCTTTGTAATTGGTACGAAATCGTACAAAAATCACCAAATTTAGTTCCTGTATCGATGGATGTACATGGTTTTATTAGTATTAAGCAATATTGTTTGACTATTTCGTCGCCTTGTATGACCGAAACGGGTCTTTATATTGACATGGCTCTGTATGAAAAAATTAAACATTTCTTTTAATATCTATATCTGTGTCTTTTTTAAACCCTTTTTTTTATTTAAAAAATTTTTAATTCAAATTTGAGTCTCAAGATTAGTCAATAATAAAAAAAAAGAGAAATTTAAGCATTTTCGAGCTTTTTTCTCCCTCCAATGATTTCAGCAATCGCTTGAAACTGAGTTGATGAATTCAAATGAAATCAATTGAAATCAACTGAAATTACGTGAAATTACGTGAAATCACATGACTTTAAAAATAGCTCCAATCATTTATGAAATCACAAAAATAATATGAAATCGACTTCACACGGAAATCTCTTCCGCACCTCACTTAATAGTGAATAGCCCCTCGGTTTCAGCGGTATCATTATTTCAAGTGAATATTGTATGAAAATATCTATTCAAACGGCTGTAACGCCTAAGCTATTAGATATATCGAAAAAAATTCAAATGAGAACTATGTAGAGAAAGTAATTTGCTACAAAAAAGTCTTATAAGCCGAGCCCGTAAATTCAACTCTTTCTCAGCTATAGGTGGATGAAGTAAATGAAGTATAGATTTATTTTGTTTAAAAAGAATCTATTTATTTTACTTCATCCACCTATAGCTGAGAAAGAGTTGAATTTTCGGTCTCGGCTTATAAGACTTTTTTGTAGAAAATTACTTTCTCTACAAAGTTCTCATCTGAATTTTTTTCGATATATCTAATAGCTTAGGCGTTACAGCCGTTTGAATAGATATTTTGCACAGTATTCACTTGAAATAATGATGCCGCTGAAACGGTTGAATTTACGGCCATGGCTCAATCAACTTTATTGTGGGATCATAAAAGTGCAACGGTGATTAAGATGTCGGAAAAGGTCATGTATTTCGATCACGGCACAATAAACAACAGGATATCGGGCCAGGCGTTCGACCACCCCGTGTCAGATCTCCGCTACGACTGCTGTTTATGTTTCTTCCCTTAGCGACTTGTATCTCTCCTTGGTAACCCGGTAACTTGGTAGCTCTGTAGCCCTTAGCAACCCTTCGATATATTATGTTCCCACACTCGGCCATCCTGATTTGGCGTCGTCCTCGGCGCCTATAAAATTTTCGTATCTTCGTGGTTTCAATTGTCGCTGTCGTACTCTGTGTCGCTGCTTTCGTCGTTTTTCGATGGCAGATCGGTTTCTGGGTCCCAGCCTCGATGTTGAGGCCACGGTTTGATGTAGTCGGCTGCTGTGCTCGTTGTTTTTGGGCCGTTGTGTTCACCGATTTTTTCCACGATGTATCGGTTACTTCGGAGTACTCTCGTAATCCGATACGGTCCTAAGAACTTAGGGCATACTTTCAGTCCTGGTCCTAATTGTGTTCGTTGAATCGCCACTATATCGCCTATTTTGTAGTTCTTTGCTCGTGTACGTCGTCGGTTGTATGTTTTTTGGTTTTCTTTTTGGATTTTCGCAATATTTTCTTTCGCCTTTTCTCGGAGCTCTGATCGTTCTTCTTGAAATATTTTACTGCATTCACGCCATATTAAATCTCGCAGTTCCAGGTCATCATTGAGTCGCATTTTTCGGCCAACCAATAGCTCAAATGGGGTTGTCCCGATACTGCGGTTGTAGGAAGAGTTCATAAATTGTTGTACTTTGCCAACGTGTTTATACCATTCTTTTGCCTCTGGAAGCGCTAATTTCGTCAGCATGGCAATAATTACACGGTTCATTCTTTCGACTTGTCCGTTTCCTCGTGGTATGCCAGTTGTGATAAGGGTATGTTTTATACCTTCGTGCCTGCAGTATTCATTGAATGGTTGTGCTGTGAATGCTGTGCCGCGATCTGATATGATGTGCTGTGGATTCCCGAAAATCAATGCTTGTTTCTTCAAGTGGTTCAAAGCTTCCTCGCTTGTCGTTGACTTGGTGGGGTAAAGCCATACGAATTTGCTGAAACTATCGACTACTACGAATATGTGTGCGTAGTTCTTTTTCGTTGAGGGGATTGGTCCTAAATGGTCTACGTGATATGTCTCGAGAGGTTTATCGTCCTTGTCTAGGGGTTGTAACCATCCGTCAGCTTTCCCCTGTTTTCTTTCAGCTAAAAGGCACTGTATGCAATTATCGATCGTTTGGCGTATTTTCGTTCGCATCTGTGGAAACCAGTATTCCTGTTTCATCATATTTTCCATTTTTCGCCAGCCGAAGTGTCCTCGTTCGTGTGTTCGGATGACGATTTCTTGCTGCATCCGGTTCGGTATCACAGGCAAGGGATTTCCCCTATTTTCCTTACATAGCACACCATTTGTCATTACGAATTTCTTGTTCGTCCCATTTCTCACGGATTGTAGGATGTTCTGTAGGTCTCGGTCGTTATTTTGTGCACGTCGTATCTGTGCTACAAGAACATCTTCAGAGCTTTGTACCATCAAACATTCGATTGGGTTTCGGCTTAGCGCATCTGCATGTCTCATCGATGAGCCTGGCCGATGTTCTACGGTGTATTCGAACTCTTCTAACTGTAGTGCCCAATGAGCCACTCTTAAGCAGGCGTCCTTTTTTTCCATCGTTTGTACAAACGCTTTGCAATCTGTGACGATTCGAAATGGGATACCCAGGAGGTATACCCTAAATTTGCGTAATGCTTTAACTACAGCCAGTACCTCGAGTTCGTAGCTGGAGTAGCGCTCCTCCGCCCCGATCGTCTTCCAGCTAGAGTAATACACTGGGTGCCAAGAGTTATCTTCAGAATCTCTTTGCATAAGTATAGCTCCCAAGCCATGTTGTGAAGCGTCCGCGTGGATTTCTGTTTCCGCTCCTATTCTATAAAGCTTTAGTACAGGGTCCTTTATTAGAATTGCCTTCAGTTGTTCGAAAGCCTGTCTTTGTTCTTTGCCGAATATGAATTTTATTCCGTCTTTCAATAGTTCGGATAACGGCCGTGCTATTAGAGCGTAATTTGGCACGAATTTTCGAAAGTATCCCGCTAAGCCCAAAAAGCACTGGGTTGTTTTGACCGATGTTGGTTCTGGAAATTTTTCTACCGCTTGTATTTTCTTTCTTGATGGGTATATTGTCCCGGCTTCTACTATATGTCCCAAGTATTCTACACGTCTCACTAGTAGCTCGCATTTTCTCCAGTTGATGTTCAACCCATAGTTGCTTGCTGTCTCCAATACTTGTTTTAATTTTTCCAAACATTCTTTTTCTTCTTTGGCTGGTATAATTAAATCATCCATGTATATCAGGACTGTGTTCGTAGTCGTCAACTCGCGGAATACGGTCTTGATATGTCGTTGGAATACTGCTGGTGAGTTACATAGCCCGAATGGCGTCTTCAAGAACTCGTATTGGCCGTCTGGAGTTACGAATGCGGTATATCGTCTGCTGTTCTTGTGTACCGGCACATGAAAGAATGCGTCTTTAAGATCGAGCGTGCAGTATACCTTTGCTTCGGAAAGTTTGTCCAGTTGGTCCTCTATTAGTGGAAGCGGGTATCGGTCTCTGATGATTTTTTTGTTCAGTTTTCGATAGTCAACGCAGAGTCTTATGTCACCGTTTTTCTTTTTTGCTAGAACTATGGGACTGGCATAGTCTGAGTTGCTAGGTTGGACCACGTCGTCTGCGATCCAGTCATCAATTATTTTTTGTACCTACGTTCGTTGTTCCGCTGCTAATCTGCGTGGATTTTGGTATACAGGTGTTTCATCCTTTAATATCAGTCGCATTACAACACCACTATCTTTTACTTTCTGGGGGTGGTAATTACTTACCATTTCGCGAATTTCGTTTTGTGTCGCTGTGTCCGTTACATGTATTACGGGGACTACTTCTTTTTGCTCATTAATGTCGACATTGGATTGTACGTCGATACATAATACTTCTGACCAGCCATTGTTTGAATCCTCCATTGTCTTCATCATCGTCTCCTTGTCTGCTTCAATTTTCGTTAGTGTAGCCTTGCGTTTCCGGATATGAAGTTCCGCGAAATCGGATAACTCTCCACCCAAGATAAGATTGTGTCCCGTGTAATGGTCGGGTACCACATCGATGTCTAGGTCGAATTTAAGGTCGTCGATTTGTATCTCTGATCGGAAGCGTCCCAACGTATTTTGTCTTGCCGAGCCGATTCCCTCAAAATTAATTGTCTTTTGTTCGATCTTTGGAGCACCCAGTTGTATGTATAGACTGGCACGAATTAAGTGTAGGTCACTTCCTGGGTCGATTACTGCGGTTACGTCTCTGGCCAAAATGTTCACCGTTTTGTAGGTTTTCTTGTCACTGTGCGTTTGAAGCATATCCACCCTTGTAGGTGCTGGTGTCTTCTTGGTCATTTTGAGATTATTTGTGCATCTCGTGGCGATGTGTCCGAAATCTCCACACGTATAACATCTTGCCCCTTTCGCTTTATGTGGGCATTCTCTGCTCAGGTGGCTCTGGTCACCGCAATTATAACATTTTCTAACTTCATGGTCTGTGAATGCTGCGTTCTCTCTGTTTGACGTATCGAGGAATTGGGGTCTCTTTTTTGTAAATGGGTTGTGTTTCGTTCTGCTAAGATTCAATTGCTGTGTCTCGTACTGTAGTAACCTTTGGCGCAAGTCTTTGATCGTTTTGGCACCATACAGAATCGATTTGTGTGTCTCGTCGTCTTTGATTCCATCAATGATATATTGTATTTTTGAGTTCAGTTCCATCTCACTGTGACTTGCGAGCTCTAAAACTCGGTATACGTATTCTTGGTATGATTCGTTCGGTTTCTTTAATACTGCGCTTAGCTCTTTATGTACTTGCCGACTGTTCATTGTTGCGCCGAACTCATCGATGAGTGCTTGTTTTAATTCTCCCCACGATCTTGCGTGACACTCGTAGTTCGCGAAGAGTTTCGCCGAGCCTCGTAGTAATTTTTTCAGGTACACTATTTTGTGCGTCCCGCTCCATTTGCACAAGTCAGCCGTTTCTTCGAATGATGCGAACCATCGTCTTACGTTCTGTGCGCTGTCTCCGCTGAATGTCTCTAAAGCATCCTCGACATCCTTAAATGACAAGGTCGGTTGTGGTCCTGTCCATTGTTGATGTCTATCTTCTCGTGGTCTCGTGTTATCATAAAGTATATTTGGTATTCCGTGGTCTCTGGATATAGGGTGATAGGTTCCGGTAGTTCTTGTCGGTTCCCGATCATTTTGCGTTTCGTCTTCCCCTTTGTCGTTGTCGTTCACTTCGTTGATCGTCTCTCCACGTACGGCTGCCTCCAATCTTCGTTGCAGGTCTATCTTGAGGCCAGCCGTCGACAGGCCTAATTCTTCTAATTTTTGTTGTAATTCTTTTTTCGAAAGTGCATAGATGTTTCTCGCCTCATCGGCTTCCCTCTGTCGTCTCATATCCGCCTCATCATTTTGTGTGTTCCCTCTATTTTCTCGTCTGTTTTCTACGCCGTCGTAGTTGTCGTCTGTGGCATCTGATGCGCCTTGCACATTCGTCTCCGTACCGGCGTTTATCATTCTTCGTAGCCGTTCCCGCATCACCGCCCTACTTCCGGTGATTTCCATCCCAAATTCTTCCAGTTGTTGCGCCAGTTGTCTCTCCGTCAATTCGTTCAAGTTATCCGTCATGATGTCGTATTTTATCTCACTCTCGGTAATCCTTTTTGTGTGTTTCGGAATACACCTTTTGCGTATCTTTTTTTTGTTGCGATCCCGGACGAGCCCCCAAATGTGGGATCATAAAAGTGCAACGGTGATTAAGATGTCGGAAAAGGTCATGTATTTCGATCACGGCACAATAAACAACAGGATATCGGGCCAGGCGTTCGACCACCCCGTGTCAGATCTCCGCTACGACTGCTGTTTATGTTTCTTCCCTTAGCGACTTGTATCTCTCCTTGGTAACCCGGTAACTTGGTAGCTCTGTAGCCCTTAGCAACCCTTCGATATATTATGTTCCCACATTATTGTGGAGTATCATATTTCCTATGAGAACCCACTTGGAAAATATCGCGACATCAAAATTCGCGGAATGGTAACACTAATAATGAGAAAAACATTTTTTTCAATGTTAATCAAATGGGAAACCTTCAATTTTGATTTGCGACCTCTAAATATTTTTTGGCAACACCCCCCCTTCCAAGAAAGTTCGTTTTTGGGTACCAACTAAAGGTTTTCGGGCACGATGGATAAAAAAAAAAGTTGCCCTGAAACGAATCACGCTAATATACATACACGGTAGCCGGAACATTGACGACTAAAAATAAAATTTAGGTCCCTTGTATCGTGGGGTATCCGAATAACCCCCATGTATGTCGGGCGACTTTTCATAGTTTTCGAGTTATGCATTTTTTACTGCATTTTTGAGAATTTTCGACCTGACCAATTGAAAAAAAATCTTTAAAAAAAGTAGAAGTCTATCGAGATTTTTTTTTGCAACTGAATCTTTATGAGTAGTACTTTTATGCATAAAATAATCAGCTTCGTAACTGTGATGAAAGTTATGAAAATGTTGGTCTAAAGTGAAAAATTTACGTTCGGTAAATTATGATTTAAATTTTCAACTTTAAATTAAAAATCTAAACAGGTGACTTCATGGTTCCTAATTAGGCTCCAAGAATGCGCGAGACTGTCAGCTTTCATAATCATTAAAAAGAGTAGTACTTGATAGGGCTACTTTGGCTACAATTGACCTTCAATGATAGCGAGGCAGAAAATTCTTATAATTAGCCATCTGATTAAAACAAAATTTTGCCCATTTTATCATTCCTAAGGCTATTTAGTTTGTTAACTAACCAAAAATGACTGCAGGGAAAGCTAAGCTTGAAACATTTGGAGGTTTATTTTTTTTAGTTGAATTTAAGTTTAATGAATTTTGCGCGATCCGTTCTCATGGATCAGGTAAAAGCTCGTTTACGCGATCCGTTCTCGTTACAAGAACGGATGCCGCAAAATTCATTAAACTTGAATTGAACTAAAAAAAATAAACCTCTAAATGTTTAAATCTTAGCTTTCCTGCAGTCATTTTTGGTTAGTTAACAAACTAAATAACCTTAGGAATGATAAAATGGGCAATTTTTTTTAATCAGATGGCAAATTTTAAGAATTTTCCACCTCGCTGTCTTTGAAGGTCAATTGTAGCCAAAGTAGCCCTATCAAGTACTGCTTTTCTTTTAATGATTATGAAAGCTGAGAGTCTGGCGCATTCTTGAGGCCTAATTAGGAACCATGAAGTCACCTGTTTAGATGTTTAATTTAAGGTTGAAAATTTAAGTCATAATTTACCGAACATAAATTTTTCACTTTAGACCAACATTTTAATAACTTTCATCACAGTTACGAAGGTGATTATTTTATGCATAAAAGTACTACTCATGAAGATTCAGTTGCAAAAAAAATCTCGACAGTCTTCTACTTTTTTTTAGATTTTTTTTTTAATTGGTCAGGTCGAAAATTCTCGAAAATTCATAACTCGAAAACTATGAAAAGTCGCAGGACATACATGGGGGTTATTCGGATACCCCAGGATACAAGGGACCTAAATTTTATTTTTGGACGTCAATGTTCCGCCCACCCTGTATATTTATATATATATATATGTGTGTGTGTGTGTGTGTGTGTGTGTGTGTGTGTGTGTGTGTGTGTGTGTGTGTGTGTGTGTGTGTGCGTGTGTGTGTGTTTTAAACACCTGAAAAAAGTCGAATGCCTTTTAACATATTTTTTTAAAAATAAAATCGTCCATTTTTAATTGACGAACGGCTGCAACGCGTTTTTGAGCGTCTAAGTCTCGCAGCTGTTTGAGAAGGAGAAGTTGCGTTGGGTTACTCATTGTTGCTCACGGCGGTGGCAGCTTGCAACCATGTATCTTTCGTTCGGATAATTGAGCTTCCGGATAAACTAAGTCATCGTTCGGATAATTGAGGGTTCGGATGATCGAGGTTCGGATAATCGAGGTTCTACTGTACACACTTATCCAACCTTAAAAAAAATCGCTGCAGGACCAACTGCATATTGTTTTTATGACCCCAAAGTATTTTTGAAGCCAAAAGAAAACGATTTTTCCAAATTCCTAGAATGGTGTTATCCCTTAAAGAAAAGAAATTGATTTTTTGATCATTGTAAATGGATATCCCCTCTTAAAGACTTTAAAAGAATCTCGTACGTGTTAGCGAAAATCGGCAGAAAATTATGAAGCAACTCGTCCACTTCTTTGATGTTCGCTATTTCGGTGTTCGCTATTATGGACCATCGCTCGTTTGGATATCTGAGATCAAAACTTTCGAAGTTTGTATCCTCGATATCTGGCTTTTTGCTATACCTAGATGGTATTACCAATATTAGATACTCACGTCTTTCTATTTCGGAGATGTGAATGTTCTAGATTGTTTAAATCTGTGTTTGTATGACTCAAACTCCAAACAAACCCAAACAAACTCAATAGGAAAAAGAAAAAGTTCCGGAAAAAAATAATATCAAGTTTTTTTTACGAAAATCTCATTTCTTTTCATCTTTAACTTTTCTCCGAATATCTCCGCAGCCGTTCACTCAGGTCATAGGAAAAGGAGAAATTTCCAGGAAAAAAATAAGAAATCAGAAAGCCAGGAACGTTACCAACGGGACCATCTCATCGCTTGTAGAATATGTGCACTTTCTGGTACTTACAATTCGCGGCCGGATGGATGATTGGCTTATTTTTGGGGATAATGCTTTATCGCTTGATGAAAGTATGAGAATTAATATAATAATACGAATATAAATATATTTCCGCTTACTTTTATGAATTATAATTTATTTGGCATAAGGACAGGTGCGAGTAAAACGTAAACAATTTTATATAAGATAAATAAGTTGTAATTTAGATATATTATTATGTTTAAATTAACGTATAAACTAAAAAAATAAGCGACCAGAGTGCGCAATACATTTTTTTGTATACATTAATAACGCAGAGAATCAAGAACTAAATAAGCATTGAAATCATCTAAAAGCCTCGCGTGTGACGCTGGGTGACGTCACGCGCGAGTCGTGCTCAGATTGCTTTTTCCCTCGAAGCCTTCGTTTCGGCTTGGCCGCACATGAACGTGCTCAGCGTCCATGCATTGGTGTAGCAGCCGAAGGCGCGGTCGGGACGCTTCGCCTTGCTCGGCTCTTTCCGAAGATGTCCGAGCATCGCTCGCTCACGGACACGCGCTACTACGATTGTGTGATGGGCGTGTAAGAGACTAGAGAGGGGGTAACTTTACGCGCGATCTGGCTGCACTGCGTCCGAGCTCTGAGTACGGACGGCGCGGCTTCGATGCCCGTAGCAACATTTTTTTTTTGTTAAACATATATGAATTAAATATAAAAAATAATGCCTGGACAGGCGAGAATAGATAAAGCGAGAGTAAGTTAGAAATTTTCTGAATATAAAATGAAGAAAAAAAAGTTGATTCATCGGGGTTTGCACCCGGACCTTCAGCATTGTAATTCGTCACGCTACCAACTCACCCACGACGCTCATTGCAGGTAGAGAAACATTTATGATACACCCTTTTCCATAATGTTTACTGTTGAAAAAAAATGCCGAAACGATCGGGGCAAAGGCTCAAGATTTCTTTTTGAACCTTTCACGGTCGTTTCGGCGTTTTATTTTTCAACGCGGTTCGTCGTTAATTTTTTTAACCCGCATTTTCCGCATAAACGGGCAACCGAGAGAAAACAATGATCTCGATACATGTTTTTCACTTTGAAATTCATTTAATGCATATTCCAAACCGCAGTACGGCCACACATATATGTTGAGCTCGATCAGACGGAAAACCTCGCTCCGTTCGCCTGTCGAGCGAGCGAGGGGCAGAGACTTTCCCCCCACCGTGCTACCCATTCGTGTTCACGCTGACTGCGATACCGACTTGAGCGGTGATCACGGATTCGCGCGGCTACAAGGGAATCTGCAAACTCGACAGAGGCGATGCTCACGAAATCATACTCCCAAACTCGCCGCCGCGATTTAGCGCCATTTACGAGGCACGCCGAAAAGGGCAGCGTTGTGCATCTCCCCACTAATCCCTGCTATTACGTTTTTCATGATTTTAGTACCCTAATAAGAAAAAAACTCAAACATTGATGAAAACCCTAGTTCATCCTCAATGGAAAAAGTAAACCCCCGCGCCCTCTTCATATTGTTGCAGACGTTAGATTCAAAGTGACCGCCAATGCCACCAATTAAGGGGAGGTACCTGAGTGAACGGCAAGAAAAACAGGCAAACTTCGGGAATTTTTATCTCAATACCCAGCTAACCAAGTATCGGAAATGTACCGCTCATGTGGAGAGGGCCGCACCGCTACTGTTGCCACCTCGTACGTGCGGACGGTACTGGTACATGACCGGTACGCCGTACGGTTCGCTGTACCGCCAATGTGCTAGTACGGTACCGGTACAGTATCGCCACCGTGGAGCCACCGTGCACTGCAGTACGGTGTAACTCCACGGTAGCGATACCGTGGAGGTACGACTACGCTGGTATCCTGTAATCGTAGATTACCGGTACTGTGGGGTACGGCGTACTCCACATTTGCGATACGCTGTACCAAAGGTACGCTTGGTTAACTGGGTAACTAGGGTTTCGATTGGATCCGGGTTTTTTTATTGGAGAATGTGTACATTGAGGTATATTTAGGAATTTTTTAAAATAAATTCGTCGACTGGAAGCGATTCAAACGCGATTTTCTCGAACCATAGTTTTCAAAGTCGGTGCCAGATAGATCTCGAAAACGGCTTGTCCGATTTTGTCCAAATTTGGATACAATATTGTTCGATAGTCTTTCTCGTTCGCCACGTAGGATTTTTTTGAAGTTTTCATTTTTGACGGAATTGCGACCGTTATAATTTAACATTCGTTTTTCGTTCGCAATTTCCGACGATTTTGGATTGCATAAACATTGCATAAAAAAGCAATGGTTCATTCAAATGAAAAACCCCTACGTGGCGAACGAGAAAAACTACCGAAAAATATTGTATCCAACCTTGGACAAGCCGTTTTCGAGATACATCTGGCATCGACTTTGAAAGCTATGTTTCGAGATAATCGCGTTTGAATGGCTTCCAGGGGACGATTTTATTTTTAAAAAATTCCTAAACATACCTCAATGTACGTATTTTCCAATAAAAAAAAACACGGATCCAATCGAAACATTAGTTTTTGTGATAAAAATGCGCGAAGTTTACCTGTTTTTCTCGCCGTTTACTCAGGTACCTCCCCTTAAGTACGAAAATTCAAAATTTGTTACGGTTTGGCGCTGCCGTCTAGTACCAAACGATAGCTCACTCTGGCAACACTGCATAAGACCTGTTCCATGTAATATCTGTTCTTTGTCTGTATCCAGTCTCCATGGCCATATCATCGTAACGAATAACCCTCTTCACTCATGTCGGTGAAATAATAATTTTCTTCACATTATCTTCAAATACGCCAGCTAGACGCATGACGAAAACTGATCCTTGCAAGAAATTCGCATGCAAACTGCAAACTTGTTTGACACGTGAGTTTTCGTTCAACAATGAGGATTGTTCACCAACAACCGTATAGATGTTCCCTGAGGAATAAGGATTCCTTTTTTTCTGAACAAAAAACAAGGATACTTATTCCACAAGAAACGTCTATTTACGTTTTCTCTCCGCGCGAATGGAATTGACATTGCAATATGTCGTTTCTAGCTCATTCCTGTACACTATAAACATTGCCACTGCTGCAAGTAACCGTAGCAAGAATATTCAAATTATTCGGTCTAGATCATCGATTGATGGTTGGAAAAGCACTGTAAGACCGATGCAACATTTTATTTTGTTTCTTTCAGAAAACGTGTACCAACCGTCTCGTTGCGGATCCGTGATCGAAGAACTCAGACAGTGTTGTATAAAGCATTCATCTGTATCTTTAGTTTGCGAGGGCATAGATGTAACGAAACCTTATGAGCACAACACTGTTGACATTGTAAGTGTAATAGGTTCAATTATTCAAAACAAGTAAATACGTTATTCCGAAGAAAATCTTTTCTTGCGCCATTACCATTGGCGTGGCCTACTTTTTTCCCGGGGAAATAGGAGAGGCTGGCCTGCTAAAAAAGTGCTTTTGTTCACAGTCACCTTGAGTTTCAATCAAATTAACATAATAGTCAATAATCACGTAACACACAAAATATGAAGCTTCAATCCCGTGTTCATGTTAACATTAATATCAAACTCTTGCAATACCTTAAAAAATAATCAACTAATGGTTCATCATTCTTTGATCCAGTTACCAGTTTTCAAACTTTACTTCATTAGATACTTAATTATTTATGCCTTAATTGGAACTTTTTTTTAACAATGTATACTCGTAAAGTTTATATAAGTTAGGCCAGGACTCCTGCTTGATAGGCTTGCTTAAACTTCCGTAATTAATTTCACCATTTTTAAATGAAAGTATGTTTTTTGTGACCATTGCGTCAGCATCTGAGGCTGATGTATCAATTATTAAGATTTAGACAACTATTGATTAAATCCTTTCGGTTCTTCATGTGCAACTAAGAAATCTGTGAACTGCATGAGCTGAGGGTAGATTCTCAGATCGGCATTTGAGATTTACAATTATCTATTACTTGGTAGCAAATGTTGATCTTCCAGTATTCTTCTAATTGTGTATTTGCCGGCAAATCTAAAGTATTGCTTTTGCAAAAAGTTAAGGACGTATTCTAGTGTGAACACTCATTCTCAAGGTGATTTTTTGGGAATTGAACTCGGAGAAACAGAAAAATCTACAGTGTTAGTATTTCCGTTATTTTTTTACATGTTCCATGTAACGTCTTAAATTTTTTAAATCCAATTTATTCCAAAATTGTACATGATATTTGATGTTGGGCAGGTCATGTGAATTTGTTTCTCGTTGTACGTTGTGATTGCCGCCGTTCTTGTTATCTGAAACGAACGATTCATTAAAAATTCTATTGACGACTGTGGTTACCCTCCGGCACTCCGTCTTTCTCATTGCTCTATAATTACTATTTTTACTGGGCTGGGAGAAGTGGAAATTTTATTGTGAAAATCAGAGTACTCTTTTTCAAATGCCACCAATTCGTAATTTTTTGCCAAAAGTTTTTATTAGAGGGCCGATGATAACCACATTCGTATAGAATAGAATTTTTGAAAAATCGTTTGTTTCAGATGATGACGACTGCCACAATTGCAACGCCCAACGACATAAAATGTTCGCGGCATGACCGACGCAACATCAATTGTGTACAATTACGAATAAAACGTTCTGAAAAAACTTGAGATGTTTCTTCAAACATGCATAAATATAACTGTGCAATACTAACATCGTATATTTCACAGTTTTTCTAAGTTTAGTTTCCAAAGAATCACCTCCAGAATGGGTGTTAACACTAGAATACAGCCTTAACTTAATCGTAAAGTTTGAAGATCTATTTAATTTACGTCAGTTAAAGCTTTATTAAATCATTAATGTATGCTTGCTTGGGTGAAACTTAAGTAAAATTAAGCGACTGAATTTAATTATTTTCGATTAATTTCTTTCTCGGTGGAGGGGGGGGGGGTGTTCATCCCTGCCCTCTCCTGGCTGAGCCAATGTCCATTACTCATTTTGTTATCTAGCACAATAATAAAAGAAGTTATATCATACTCTATGCAACATCAGTCGTAGTATCGAGGGTCCCCCATATTTCGCGTGTTATAGAATCTCGATTTGATACGAAATTTTTTACCAATGGAACAATATTATTTATTCTTTCAGTCGGAGGTACAGAAACAGAGATGAAAGTTGACAGAAGATTGCTGAAAGACAGATCGTGGGCGCAGAGAAATCCTCGCTTGTTTCTAGGTATCTCGCTCGCATCCGTGGGACTGATTCTTTTCAGCCATCCCATATATGTTTTGTTCAACGAGCGTAAGGAGTCGAAAGGAAAGATATAGCCTGTGAAGGAGCGGGTTGAGAAGAAAGAGCAACAAAGAGGCTCGAGCAAGTTAAATGGAGACTCGAGCATCGGAATAATGCATAGCGTGAAGAAAGCAAAAGAGCGGTTGCGACAGTATCCAATGTTGATCGGCCATTGTCGCGAGGCGAGTGGACAATACGCTAAATGCGTCGTTCGCGGAGCCAACGTGGGCAAAGACGATTGCAGCGAGGAATTTGCAAGATTCAAAGCCTGTTTGGTCGAGGCTGCCAAGAGCAACAAAACTAAACTGTAGCGTCCTGGCGGGGCGAACTTCCATTTACCTCTCCCCATAAAGGGTCTACCGAAAAGGTAACGCCACGAACGGTCGTCGCGGACAAACCTGCCATTTATCCTTTTAGTTGAGCAGTCGGAAAAAATCATTTGCGTTCAAAATGGTCGGTCTGCGGTTCTTGCTACATTGCGCGGCCGGTCTTTCGGTGCGTTTGTTATTGATAATGTACGCGAATTATCACGACCGTACGTTTTCGGTGGCTTACACAGACGTCGATTATCACGTCTACACGGACGCTTCCCGTTTTATCGTAAACGGTAGTTCCCCCTATAATCGTCATACGTATCGTTACACGCCTCTGCTGGCCGTGATCCTGACGCCAAATGTGTTTATTATTTCTGACTTCGGCAAAGTTATTTTTTCCTTGAGCGACATTCTCGTGACGATTCTCACAAGGACCATACTGTTAGGATCGTGCGCTACAAGGAAAGCGGAGGTTTTTGCTCTCGCTTGGCTGTACAATCCACTGACAATTGTCGTGACGACCCGCGGTAACGCGGACTCGTTGGCCGTTTTGCTGGTACTCTGGACTTTGTACCATTTACGCAGGGATGAGCCAATAATGGCGGGACTTTTGCACGGTCTCTCCATTCACTTCCGATTGTATCCAATCGTGTTTAGTCTCTCCATGTATCTCTCATTGCGAGACAAAAACATCCTCTATCCTAATGTCAATCAGGCAAAGCTCGTTCTTAGTTGCATGTTTTCCCTCCTTCTCCTTACCTCCGTTTGTTATTTGTTTTATGGATATGAGTATTTGTTCGAGAGTATGATTTATCATTTGGTAAGAAAAGATCCGAGGCACAATTTTTCCGTATTCTTTTATGGGACATACCTGTCGACGGGACAACCGAGCGATGGCTTCAAACCTCATATTTTACTCACGTCACTGCCTCAACTATTCCTCCTCTTCGCCCTCTCGTTTCGTTACTCGAACAAAACCGAACTTCAATTCTCAATGTTTACCCAGGCTATGGTCATGGTCATTTACAATCAGGTTATGACGACGCAGTACTTCTTCTGGTTTCTCTCACTGTTACCGGTGTGTATGCCAAATCTACGAATATCCGGGAAAAGGTGGCTCGGCCTGACAACATTGTGGCTCTTTGCCCAGATCCTCTGGCTCTCTGACGCTTATTTGCTCGAGTTCAAGAGTGTCAATACCTTCGTTCGTATCTGGATCGATGGGTTATTATTTTTCATCGTAAATCTTAAGATACTTCACGATGTGATAACGCATTACAATTGTGGGCCTATGGTGTGATCGAATTAGCCTTGACGGTGAGTCTCTTGTAGTCGAACATTATCTTTTTCTCACGTTCTTATGTTTGTATAGTATTATTCGTAGTACTCGATATGTCTCGAGTTTTGTAAAAATCGAATAAAGCGCATGCGCACACATCTCTCGTGTACGGAACCTTGCGAAACCTTCTTCCACTTGGACCAACATTTTTCAGTGAAATTGTTCGTTTATATTTATTTTCAATGTTTCGTCCTGGTCGGCAATTTGAGAAACATAGAAAATATTTCGTCCGCAAAGTTTGCCCTGTAAACAAATCATATATGATGGCTTCCCAATAGATTGAGTTTTCTGACCGAAATACGATTTTGCCGAAGTAATGTGGATGTAAGGATGCTGAAATTTTCAACAACAGCCTCTCGCGAGATTGTAATCGAATTCAACGAAACCGATATCACATTTGCTGCTGTCAGAGAGTTGCTGAATTTATCGAAAAATTGATTTTTGCCCCAAATCTGAACAGTTATACCGATTTATTATCAAATTCGTTCCGGACAGCGCTTTCATGCTACTATTTACGAGTGAACAAATTTTACCCTGATATCTGAAAATTACTTAAAATTGGAGTGCGATCCAAAGACAGGCACCCAAAAACATACACATGCGAAAAATGTGTAGAAACGTCATTTTTCCACGTTTTGGGACATTCTGAGCGACTTTTTTGCATCAAGATCTCGAATTTAAAAAAACCAAAGTATTCTGTGCGAGAAGGCAAATATGAAGTAACCGTCCGTCTCATTCGGTAATGGATATCAGAGCGAGAAGGTAAGTAAAATAAGTCGTGATGGCCCTGAAGGGACAACACGGACAACAGTTATCTCAGGGCTGAGCTACAAAGTTTCGATCTGTTTCTCGTCTTTTTACAGAACGGAAGTTTTTATTTAAATTAATGGTTTAGGCTACTGTAACGAGCCGAAAATCAGCGTTATTAAAAAAAATTGCAGGGATAAGTAAGATCATTGAAAAATCGTTTGTAGGTTTATTTATATCTACATTGACAAAGTTGTGTACCAAATTACATAACAAATATTAACGATTATAGAAATTATAAACAATCTCGTGATGGGTCGTTGAACAAATCAAGTACACCGTCAATGGTATACTTGATTTTCACCACCAAATAGATTTGAAGAAAAAAAACGCTTTTTTGAAAGATAACAATGGCTAAAACTTGACCGACCTTTTCTTGTTATGGTGTTTCGATCATCGAAAAAAAGATGATTTTTCTTTCGCTGTTTCCCGGTAAAGTGACATCATTATTGTTAATAACTGATGAAAAAATAATGTTAAGAAGAAAAACGTCGGTCATGGCTAAACTACCATTACGCTAAATGGGTGTACCAAATTTCAATTCAAGCCCGTCATTAGAGTCACGAAATCGTGTACACTGTTTTGAAAAACATCGTTTCGAGAAAAACGCGTTTACAGTTTTAATAGAAGTTGCATCGTTGTAATCATAATCTGCCTTCAATCTGCGACTCCTGCACCAATGTTGGACCTTGCTCTTCAATTTGAGTTGTCTCAAGAGCCGCTCGGGTTTTTAAATTTTCATAGTAGCCTAACCCCTTGATTGTTTAAGACTATGAAAATAAATTCTAAAACTTCTTTTGAGCCGGCGTCTGGTCGCGCATGCGGGCTATACATTATTGGTCGTGTTCGTTGGGTCTCATCATTTTGATACGAACAAGTGCGCATGCGCATAATGATGCGCAATTGCGCAATGAAACGAGTCATGCGCAAAACGAATGACTCGTTTCATTGCGCCGTTGCGTCTTGCGTATCATCATGCGCATGCGCACTTGTTCATATCAAAATGATCAGGCCCAACGAACACGACCATTGTAAGACGGAGTTCGGAAAGTCCCCTCCCCCTCAGGCGCGCTTGCGCAGTACATGCCCGACCGGAAGCCTGCGTGAAAGAAATTTTCGAATCTATTTTCGTAGATCCTAGAAAAATATTGGAACAACGCGTATTCATTTTAACCGGAAATTAACAAGGACAATCAATAGTTAATTGTTTTTCATCTTTATTTTCAGAGGAATACAAAATACTTATATACAGATAGTTTCATGATGTAATAGTGATGGATTGTTGAAAGGAATGGAGATATCGTTAATAATGTAATAATAGTTCACCTTGATACATTAGCTTAAATCAATTCTGAGCAAGGGCGTTTCTTGGTTTATCTTCAGAAATACTTGCACAGACACACACGCACACACACACACTCGCCCACACACGTATATGTATAAATATATACATATACACACAATTTTATATATTTCAAATACCGACATTCGACACGCATCTTATCACTTGCATCCCTCAACAGCGGCTTACAACATGGTTTCCTCGTTTATCGTTAAATTATAGATCTAAATCGTCGCACAATTTCATGTCAGACTCGTTGAGTTATGTGTTTTATTCGCAGACAACTTTTATGCGGCGTACCTGGAGTGATTTCACAAAATTTCTACGATTAATGATTTTAGATCCGGCAGCGATTTATCTAGTTTTTCTTTTTGTCTGCGAATGTTTTTTTTTGTTTCCACCATTGTGTAGCACGTCCCTTTGTACTAGACCTAGGCAATTGAAAAAAGTGGAAGAAGATTCACTCACCAGTCCAATTTAAGAGGAAGTCGTACAACGTTGCGTTGTATATTATTTATTATCATTATTTATTTATTCATTGAGCTATTTTTCATTCGAAGCCACACTTCGAAAAAGTCATTCGCGTGTCTCGTATCGTGGACAATATGCGTAAGTGTCACGTGTGCTCGAAATTCAAGATTGTCTTGAAGACTCTGTTGTCTTCCGGTTGATAGGGCGTAGTGTGAAGAAAACATTTCTTTGTGATCGTTTTTAGCCGAATAAGTACATACGCGTACGTAAATTATACACGTAGCCCGTTAATTTTTTTCCGAGGCTCCGTTGTTGATTCCTTTCTATGCAATTGACCAAAAAAATGTTATCCGTTGTAATAATAATAATAGCCGTTTGACAGAGATCGATCAACACTCGTTCATCGTGACAACGCTTGAGAATCTCAGAAATCAATTTTTTCATTGCCATCTCGAAAGCACAGAGTGCAACGAATCATCGTATTAATTATCATGAACACAATTTTTCCGAAGACGAGCAACTTTCAGCACATTCAACGCACACACACACACATTTTTGTTTCGTTATGTTCTCCATTTTGGTTTTACATCCCATGGCCTACGGAATTCGTTAACCAAATAATCGGTTTTAGTTTTAGAATTTTAAATCTTTTTATCGCCTTCAAATCTAGGATTATAGATTTTCCATAGAAAGGTTACTAAAAAAAATGTTTATTCGAGACGAAATTATTATGTGTATATATATTGTTAAAAAGTGGGCTTTTACAAAATTGGTGAACAATAATTGGGTGTACAATGCTATCAGAATCACACATTGGTATCTTCGGAATAATTCAATGATCATGTGAAAAAAATACGAACATTCATTGAGGATATTCTACCTGTCACACGGCCGTTAGCGGGAAGGAGAGAAAGATACAGCATATGATTTGGATTCGGTGAAAATAATAGAGTTTTTCTCTCTCTGTCGATACATCAATTATGGCAGGGTTTAATGAGAAATAATAATATTCGTGATACATCGGTATTGCTTATGGAATATCGAAAATAATTGGTAGGATACAAGCTTATATTACAGCGTTAACGACGATAATCGATCATCAAATAAACTATATATGTGTATATATATGTAGAAACAAGAGTATTCTATTCTCGCATTAAAAATGTACACGCGATTCAATATTCACGCCGCTGTCGACAATAAAAAATTAAGAAAAGTGCATACGAGTCGTTCAGAAGCATTCGTAAAAAATCATAATATGGTACACTTATACGAATATACCCATATATATAAATGTCTGTATAATCTGTTGAAAAAGTCAAAAGCACTCGCGAAGTGTACAAAAGTCAACATTTGCCACTGGATCTCGCATACACGATCTAAACTCGATAAATGTAACGTAAAATAAAATTGTCTTTGGCAACGAAAAATTGTTTTTCCATACATTTTTTATAATTTTTCTTTGACGCGAAAGCGATCGATCGTTTAATGGAAAACCATAAACAAAATCTGTGTTATACGATGACAGTATAAAGAGGGGGAAACATGTTTTCCAACTCGGAACCCGTGACTTTTGATTAATGATTAAAGAATTTACAAAATCCTATCTCCGATAATCAGGAAATGAAAGATTCCAGATCACAGTTGAATTAATCAAGGTGGTCCAAAGAACAGAAAAATAATGTTATTGGCACGCTCTCATATTGAAGCTACAGGTGGACGATATGTGCAGGCGTCGATTTTATCGTCCTTCTTTTTTTTTCTTTCTACATAAAGAGGAGAGATCTTATATGAGTAATACCAGGTTTTTTCGAGCACGAGATTGCTACCGGATTTATAATGCTACAGACACACACGTCGATTTTTTTGTCTCTTTGTTGTGTCTTCTTCTTTCGTACAAGTTCGTAATTCAAGAAGAGGGCGGAGAGGTAACATCATTCGATCAAATGATAGAACTTAATTGACCACGACTTTTTCACCCTCATACAAATCATACATAATACATTATCATTACAAACAATTGGTAATGATTATTGTTAAATATTTAATGAATTGACATGGTTCACCTTAGACAGGAGTTCGGGGGAGAAGGATAGTCGTTCGAAGCTGTAGCAATTAATTCTTTGTGCATGAAAATCCTTAACATTATTATATATTAGACACGTACGCGCGATTACTCACGATAATCGAACGCGGCATCTTTTTATGTCCTTTTCTTTCTTTAATTTATCCCCCGGCCCCCTGCATTATTCAATGCTAGTCAGCGTATTTACAAGACAAAGTTTTAGGGTGACGTTTCGGCTCGCTATCATGCCCAACATTCGCAATAATTAATTTTACAAAATTTATTTATGTTCTACTCTCGTTCTCGGGTATATATACACACACACACGCACGCGCGTAGATACGCCCACACTCGCATATTTCGCGTTACATTTCGTACCACAGATTGAACTGATGGACGATCATAGAAAAATTAAAAAAATAATAAACAAGATAGGTAGGTATGTATAGATCAAACTATGTAATAAAATTGACATTATTTCGTTATTCTTATTGCGGAATAATTCATTTGTTTGTTGGGCTCAATCACGGAAAGAAAAGTCAAGTCAAGGGTGTCGCCAAGGGGCGGCTCCCCCCTCCCCGCCCCTGACCCATTGACGTTGACGACGCCCTTGAGTCATGTAACAAAATGTTAATCAGAAATGTTATCTTTTCATGGTTATTGTAGAAAAACGTACATTGTGGTTCTATAATTCTAAACCAAACGAGCCGTCGATTAAGTATTATAAAAATCCCGATGAAAACGACTGCAAACACTTTTACGGACTACACGTAGGCATTCAAATGGGTATAAATTATTATAGCCGTTAAGGTTCGTTAAATAAGTCTCATCGGTGAGCCGTCGTGTTCCATTTGATTTTTGGTTTTCTGGGTTTAAAGTTAATTAGGTCATTGGATCGTCGTTGTTGCGAGTTAAAACATAGCGATTTAACCGTTCCCATTTAACCCCTCTAGGGTAGATGGAGATGTGAAACTATCGTTTTTTTCTAAATAAATCTTTCGGCGAATGGATGTTATGTTTTTTTTTTCATATCATCCACTGTTACGTTTTCCTATTTAATTGATATTACTCGTTCTAAAAAAACGGATATGGCTCATCTAAGAAAGTATTTTATTTCATGACAATTTCGACGTACAATATTGCTTAATTGCCAATCTGGATGAATTGCGTTCTGTTTCGCAAACAGTTTTTTTTTCATGAATTGGACAAAAAATGCGGTGAGCCGTATACTAAATTTAAATTGAGTTTTAACTGTGAGAAATAAAAACACAGTTCGTGTACTTAACGATTTGGTTTTCACGACACTGTTTTTTTTTTTCCATTACTGAATACGAATCAGTGAATTGCAGACAGTAGTTGTCACATTATCCTCAAAGCCCATGGTGCGTCAGGATAGTTGATACGGTATCATTTGTTTATTTTTCTTTTTCTTTTAAATCTATAACACAGTCTTTTTCGTCAGTAAAATGTTAATCGATAACTATTGTTTAACAATGATGAAATATAATACAATGTAATAACGTATCCTTTACGTGAGAATTCCGTTGCGAAGCAGTATCATTTCGAATTTGCAAGTTCCATCAGCGTAAAATATTGTGTGAACGCGTCCTTATTCACGAAAAGTATATCTATACATATCCTTTTCTGCATTCCACCCAGTTGTAAAAGTTTGGGAGACGAAAACAACATTTGGCTATACAATGAATCGTCTGAAGTGCAGAAAACACGATGTTGTCGGTCGATTCGGATATCAATTGGTCTTTTTTTTAAAACCCGAACAAAGAAGAAACGTTTTTCAACAATTGTCCCAATTGCTTCAAGAGTTCGTGTCAACACTTTTCTCGTTGTAATTTTAACGTTTTTTTTTTTATTAAACGAATATCGTTAACGATTTGAGGCGCCGCTAAATGGAATTAAAATTTCGATCGTTCTTCGTAATTTCTCAATGAGATAAGAATTCCACGTGTCCGAAGGAGAAGCTTAACATCGAGAAAACCAGAGGGTTTACATTATATCCTATATGTTGTCAGTCAAATTCGACATGGATTATTATTCCAGTATCAATATGATAATAAGTACGCAGAAGTATATTTGCCCCCGCCTCCCGCCCCTCCACGAAAGGTCACTTTCTATATACTGACAGAAGATCGAGTTGTATTTTTCTTTCCCTTTTCCTCGGATTGTTATTCTTTCTTCCCGAAAAATTTACTAATCTCGATGAAACGCAGAAAAAATAAAGATAGCATCCGTTTTAAACTTTGCGAAATGTCATAATATGTTACAAATGCCTAGTCATAATGTATGGAAAGTACCAACAAATTCGAAAACTACGCGTTTGCCGATTAGACAAATTTGTTTATTTTTTTTTATTCACCCTTGTATTCTCTCAGTTTTTCTCCATAAATATTATAATGGCATCGCGCCAGTGAATTATTCCCGGCTACGTAAAATTTTCAATTTCTCTCAACGACACAGTAACTTTCTACAATCATTAACTGTTTTCCTATCATGCTCGTGGTGTGTAATATTAGTTTTTCTTCATTTGAAAGACAAGATAATTTTTGTCCATACACAACACGAGTTTTTTACTTTTATTTCGCTATCGCATCTACACACTTCGAACGCATAATCGAAGGTTTTTTCTTCTCAGAGCGGACGACAAAACGAGAGAAATGAAACACGCACACACGTTATTAGTCTACTCGTGCGATTTTTTGTGGTGCATCAATAATCTTTGCGAAATGTTTGATCGTTCACACACCGAAGCCGAAATAACTCGTACCCGGTTCCTTCTAAATTAATAATTGACAGATAACCAATGAATAGGTAAAGGGTGAAGACCACGAGCGAAAAGGCGTAAAAAACCCCATTTACTTAAAAACGAATATAACCTCTTCATTCTTTCGCCTACTCTTTTCCTTTAATTTCAACATTGTCTCGTGGGCCACCCGATACATTGATTGTAATTATTTTCTCGCAGTATACTTTGTTTAGTCTAAAAACCATTTATAATGTCGTTTTGTTAAATTTTCTTTTGCTAAATATATACGTCTCTCTTTCTTTCTCTCTGTCACTCCCTCGCTCTTTCTTTCTGTCTCTATTTGTATTTCCCGCATTCTTAAATATTGAATAGAAATTCCGAATAGCACAATAAATAGCTGTACAATGATGTGTGTTTTTTTTTTTCGTATTCCATTCGGCAAGAACTCTGATCAATTCTCATGTAGGGCAAAATGTATGTTTGAACATATCTCTGAAAGATGTATATACACGCATTCACACACGCAGGCATATAAATGCCGCAAGTGCACAGGATTCGATCGAATCTATAAAAAAAATCATCGAATAGTCAACAGTCACGTTGCGATGTGAAAATTGTATAGATCTACCGTTTTCTTTCTCCTCAGTATTCAAAAAAGCGAGAGATAAGATGTCGAATCGCATATTTGAATCTTTCTCGGGAGAATTGTAAGTGTGCCTCTCCAGTCGTTATTCTTTTATTGTTTTAATGCTATGGGTACACGTATTCCTCGCAAAAATACGCCCGGCCAACCGTGCAATTTTCTCTACGGCAAAAATGTGCATCGATATCTATTAACTTTCGCGAATTTGTCGAAAGAGGAATATCAAAATAAAAAGTCTCCGGGCTTGAAAAAGCACAAAACTTCAATGAGAATTAGCGCTTTGAGCGAACTAGAGAATAAAAAGAATTTTTCATTTCTATAAGAACTTATAGCAGACGTTACAGCAGATCATTATGGCTTTGATCGCCATAACCTGTATACCAATTTTTTCGACTACGTAACATTTCTTTCTTTCAATTTCGTGCCTCTAGGCTATCTCTTTACTTCACTATGGCAATTCTGTCGTAATTTCAAAGTCAAATGCACTTTGCACTATATACCCATGCACACATTTTACACGCACGCATGTATCAGCATATATATATATATATATATATATATATATATATATATATATATATATATATATATATACTTCAGCGATTGATGCGTTAAACTTTGTTCAGTCATGAATACGCTAACTAAAGCTTATAAGATACGATGAGCAATAATTTCAGTTATATACACCAATTATTTTACAAGACGTTACATTATTACAAAGATATTTCTTCATATTACAAATGTATAGACGCCTCTCTACTTTTAATTATCTTTTCCCTCTTACTTCCAAATCTCACTGCACACGCGACTTTAAATTTGTGATTTGTTGTAATGTTCATTTTCTTCATATATATATAGTTTCTCCGTTTTCGTTCACTTGCCCCATTCACTTTTGCGACTTGGATGTGCCACGTTTTTTTTTTGTATTCTCAAATCTGAAGCTGGCGCGATCTACTTCCGGACGAATAACTTTATATTCCACGCAGCCCTTTTAGATCTTTAATTTTAATTTTTTTTCTCCTTGTATCCCACTTTATTTCTCTCCCATTTTTTGTCTTAATAATTGATAGGCTACCCTGTTTCGTTTATTCTTATCAACGGTATTACCCTCGGATGTAGAACCACAACTAGAATCTTTCGAGTTTCACATATTATTCACATATACCACATTACATTGGTTCCGTTAATTTTTTCTCGTACTTAGTACTTTCTCGTTCAGCACGGTTGTTTTTCCCTAGAGTACTTTTCTTTCGTTTCGCAATTCGTGATGATTCTGGTCAAAAGATCTGATAAGATAACATTGTGGCGGGAACTTTCGAGACACAAATTTTTAACCCTTGATCATACAATTATTTATCCATGCGCAATCAATCGATATAACATGTAATCGCACGTAGTGTGCAATTTTTTTAGTCATTTTAACAATCAATTACGCAACAATTGATCGTGCCAACGAGTCTACGATCGATTGACGGTCACAATCTTGAATAAAGTTTCGTCAGAACACGGCCCCACTTGGATTGTTTCTATAGCCCCACGTGGACTCGTCTATGATTTTAATTGTGACGTTTAAACAAATACCTGACGAATGTAGGCTTTCGAAAAATAGGACCCCGATTTTCAGCAGGCAAAGTTGAAAGTTTTTGTAATACGGCACCTAACTTACTAACAATTTAATTATGTGCGTACGTGTAAATGTGTGTGTGTGTGCGTGCGTGTGTATAGGTGTGGTGCATATATAATAAATAACGTTTCTTTGTGGGACACGTTATTTTCATATATTTACTTTAGTGCCATCAAACTATGGGCTCCATATATGTATGTTCGTATTAACAAAGGGGTAGAATTATGCCTAAACAATTCATTCACCTAATTTAGAACATGGCTCCGATCCGAGATTCTTTCTTTCTTTCTCTGTCTTTTCGTTTCCGTCTATTATCTCCCAAATAGTACGCCATCGCTCTTGTGTTCTTTGTTTTATTGCCGTTTCATCAGTTAAATTTATCCTTTGGGCCGATCAACATTTAACGCTCCTATAGGGCAGGAATGAAAATGTGTGCCTCCCTGCGTCGAATCTAATATTCAACGGGAAAACGAGGGTCGCGGGTTGAAAAGTTGATATTAATAATGAAGAAATTATTGATATATAGGTATTCGGGTATAGGTACAAAGGTGCAATGAAGTTTTATGGTTTTGGGTGTGAAAAAGAAGCGTTTCGACATTTGTGCCATATGCAGCAGTGACGAACTTCTGCTCGAAAGATTTCCGGTTCGTTCGTTGTACGAATTTCAATAGATTCGGGTTTCGACTTGATGTAATTGAAAGATACAGATGAAAATGCAACGAAGATGTTTCCATCTTGTTTGTTTTCTTTTATCGAGAATCACTGTTTCGCGGTACAATGCGACATACTTTATTGAAATTGACGACTCTTAAGGCCTCTGGGTACTGCTATGTACGATTCTGCTGCGCCACTAGGAATCCTTATAATATCGTAATGTCCGTTTGTGGGGCACAGCAGAGTGCGGACAACTGTCCTCCTCTTATACTTGTAGCCCGTTGGATTAAAAATGAGAAATAATTTAAAAAAAAATATTAAGTTTGAAGAAAAGGACTGCGTTTTTAAATTTAACAAAGTTGCATCTGTCTCTACTTCAACGCCTGATGCTGCATGTTCTCAAACGCTTTTTTTCATACACCTCGTGAGTTTTGAGAAACAGAAGAGTTTGGGATATGTCTCACCGCTACAACAATTACCAATGATCTCGATCGAATTCGTATAGGCGAGAATATTCTTGCAAGACTGCTGATCTTTACCGTTTCTTTTGTGTCGCATTTCTCAATGAATCCGGCACCTTTGCGAAACGATGATTCTCAATTGTATTATCGTACGAATTGATTTCTCGTTAGCTTTAAGTGTACGGGATTTAAAAAGAAAAAGAAGAAAACGGGAACTGAAGAAACACGAAAACGCTTACAAAGATCTACAGTAATGTCAAAGATTGTCAATACCGAGTGGCCTCCCTAGCCACGCTTTTCAAGTAATTGTATAATTTTTTGGTATTCGTTGAACCACATCGCCGAACTTTTTTTCCCACGTCTTTTTTTAATTGTCCACTGAATCTTGTCGAGAGAAGTTTCTCACGTTGTTAGTCACCACGTTCTCTCACTTGTATATTCGCATCAATGACGACTCTGTCATATAACATGCTCATAATTTGCCACTATACATGTTTCTCTCTTGCTCTATCTATTGCGTAAACAATCACACAGTCCCCGATAGCTCATCTATTAAGAAAATAAATTCGAACCAAGACACTCTTCGTATGATACACGCCAAGTTTCGGAGTATTTGGTTCTATACGGAATTGTCAAATAAAATATATCGTGGGTAATCAGTGCCAAACGCTGTGCTCTTCATCTGTCGCGATATTTCCTCGGCTTGTTTAAAATCGATACGACGCCCCAGGGGGCTTGCACCGGCTCTGTGCTTGCTCCGGCTCGATTACTCCGTCAATTGACATTTCCTCTATCAATACCATCCATATTACGGATATACCGTTTCCTTTCGTTCGTTCGATGAGCTCAATCCTCAATTTTTGGACCAAGGTAGCACTAACCCTAAATTCATCATATCTAAAGTGACAGCAACTACCTTGTTTTTTCAGGGCTGAGGGAAAAGTCACCGCACCGTTATTTTCTGGGCATTATAAACGATGGAGCATCGAAATCGGACTTACCGGGAATCGTTCCAAATAAATAACGTTTCTCTTTCTCTTTCTCTCTCACTCACACACACGCACGCACGCACATACGCACACACACACACAAAACGATTTGCGCGATCTATCGTTTTTATCGTATTGAGAATATAAGAACTCGATGAGTATTAAAAAAAGCTTCTCCGTCTCCCCGGCAAGTCCGCACATAGGACGAAGGAACTCGCGTCAGCGATTGTTCTTAATTGATGAAGCGGCAAAGTTCGATCTCGCGCAAGTGGCCGCTAAATATTTATTCTATGAGCGGAGAAGCTCAGGAAAAATTAGTAATGAAAAAAAAAAAAGATCGACATCTGTCTCACGTGTGGAATATTTGTCGACTAATCGTCTCGGCGAAAATTGTAACGACAATCAAGACGAGTAAAGCTTTGTTTTAACGGCGTACGGGCGCGAATGGCCGATTTTTGAGGCGACGAGCAACGACGTCTCATTGAAGCTATCCGTGCGTAACAGCGGGTTCGTCGGGTGCGAAATCCTGGCCTCGGCAACGTCGCGAAATTTCTCAATCCCTCCCACTTTGATAATTTGCCGATCATAGAGTTCTCTCGGCGAGGACGGCGACGAATAATTCGTTCGCTCGCCTCGCCGTGTAAAGGCCACCGTACGCGTCGAGTGACGATACGGACGCACCGAGGATGCTGGGGAATACTCGCCACGGGAGCTAATCGCACGTTGCGAAAGCAAGGAAACACTGTTGTTCGTTGATCCGCAAGAACGCGCAGTATCATGGACTACCGTGGAGTACGGAGGGCGAAAGAGCTTCTCCTGCTCGGCCATACGTTGTTCGAGGAGTCTGCGATGACTTTTGCTGGCGACGTGAAGTTGGCTGAGTATGCGATCGATCCGGGCGATTGCTTTACCGTTTGCCAAACGACGCTGCAGTTGTTGCCGCTGATCCTTTTCGTGATGATAACGACGATGACGATCGTAATGATAGTAATGATGCTGGATAGACCTCGGATGATCAACACCCCGACAGCAGTAATCAGTGCCGTGGAAATGTTGTGGTTGGTGAACACTGTTGACATATTCGTTTGTCTCCTCAGGCGCGTACGAAGCCTTGAGAAATCGTCTCTCGTTGGGCCGAACGTGTCGCGAGTAGCTCGCCCCAGACGAGTAAGAACGCGCTGTGGACATTCGGCTAGGGGTCGCCGTTTCGACCATATTATCGCTGTATTCGTGGCGTCTTTTGAAAATCAGTGGGAAGTCGCGGTGGCGTTTTTTCGTGAGCTCAACGATCGATCCACCTTCGGCAAATAACACCAAATTTAGACGCGTTCGGCTCTAGTTAAAATCCATGTCTCATACGTGCGTTGCTAGCGTGCCTACGCCCGAAGTACGCTTTACCGTTGCCACCCCACCGTTCGGTCCACCTGTTATGTAATGTGCTGAGAGTGGTGCCTGTATCGACATAAATAAAGAACCAAACGTTTTAATTTTGAGATATGTTTTTGCTTGTTTGCTTTTTTTTCTTTTGCGCGCAGAAAGCATGGCTTCTGGTGGGCTTTTTTTCCTTCTCGCGATTTCAATAGACATGGGGTTAAAATGTTTGTAAATTGGGGAAAATGTTCGCTATAAGGGTAGGTCCAGATGAATGAACGAAAAAGTGTGCGAATTTTTTAGTTTGCGCTAAGGATCATTAATAAATTTTGAAATATCGGGATGAAATTTTAACTTTAATCAAATATACACTGCGGCCTCGATTATCGGGACAGCGGTGCTATCGGCTCCGCGTCGCACTTGTAAAAATTGAGGTTGCGCACCATCGACTCAAGCAGACACTGCGCAGCTCAGGTAGCTGATAGCAGTACACCTCAAACCCCTCTTAGCACAGTCGAAGTAAACATGACTTCTATTCAACGAGGTCAGCATGTCGCCAATTTTTTTTGTACATAAATTGGACCTCCATAACTGTAGTTTTAAAATATTTCCGGCTACTATGGCGTTTTGCGGCCGCCAAAAATAATTATTAAAAAAAAAAAACAGTACTTTAATGTGAAATGGGTTTCATCTGAAAATGCTCGACATAAAAGTTGTGCGCCACGACATCATCTACAAAATAAATCCTACACAAAAATCACGTAGAGATGTTAGCTAAAGGGTAAATCGCAGTTCAACAACGACATTTTTTTGCTGCATTGTATGCACTTGGGTTATTTATCGGCGGACTATTCTGAACTCATACATCACCTAGAAGAATCTATCGCTGAGAGATACTTCAAATTGTATCCAACCATGTCATATAGTTTAGCAATCATAACCGATTTACGTAAATCCGCCGTTTTCCTATATTATGCCTAAAAACGTGATGGTACTTTTCAGTGTGTACATTCACGATATAACTCAAAAAATGATTTGGAAAAAAAACACATTTTTCGAGGAAATCATATTTTAGCTTAGGTACAAATATAAAGAACTACTACAATGTTGGAGCTACTTGAAATATTCTTCGAGATTCTCATCTGTCTCTGTGAGACGCCTAATTAAAAAAAGAGTCTTAATATCTTCGTTACTAGCGGAGGTACAGTTATTTATACGTTTCTTCGATTCGATATTGTTGTAGTCAACGTTTTCGCGGAGTGTAAGTTCGTAAGCATTCTTAATATTTTTGGGTATGACATTTAAGGGGTTAACCCCACTTGCGATTTTGAAAAAATCGATTTTTTTATTGCATTTTTTTGAAGTATAAGTATCCGGGCCCATACTTCTGTATGGGCCCGGAATAGATGACTCTATGTAAGTTTACAAAAAAAAATATTTTCTTCGTGTAAACTGAAATTGAAACTTTAAACGCGTTTTTCTCAAAATGGCATTTCTGAAGTCGGTGACCAAGATTACTCGAACACTAAAACTCTTGAAATTTTTCAGGCTTATTTAATACATAAAAATGTAGTCTTTAAACGTTCGATTTTTTTTCGAAAAAAAATGGCCGTTTTATAGCCAAAAAACGGCCGTTTTTTCGTTAAAATCGAACCATTAACTTTGTTCGATTAAAAATCGAACCATTAACTTTGACGCCACTTCGCCGCAATATTGGTCACCGCAAACCGTGTATATAAAAACATTATTTCATTGACGGCCATTTGCCACTAAACAATGTAATATTTTTCAATAAAAAAATTACTGAAAGTTCTTCAAGATGTGTTCTTTAAGATGGTATATTGATCGATTAAAAAAGTTTTGTAGTTTTCTTTAAAAAAATTCATGAAAAAGGCCTTTTTTGGCGCTACAAGTGGGGGTCACGCCTTAAAGCGGGATATACATTTAGACAGGAAAAAATAAGCAATATTGAGGGATTGTTGAAACTATGAAATAATTATTCGACAATGATCAAACTTTAGGTATACTTTAATAGTATATTTAAGTATACAAAACAATTTTTTTATATTAATTCGTCATCAAAATGACGGAGCTGCGGCAGAGTGTTACAGCAAGGTCGCCGCGGGAGTTGCGAATCGGCGTGCAGTTTAGCTTCCCGTAGATTTCGATTTGCAAAGAAGTTCAAATATTTTTTCAGTTAGAACATGTATAGTTTCTATGTGACGGTAATTAAATTGAAGAAAATGCAAATTTAAGAACATGGCAGGCATTTACGAAAAAAAAAACAACATTTCACGCAACATTTCTGTAAAATGTGGATGAAAAGTCGTTTTTTTCTCCAATTTTTCAAAAATAATTCTCGTCAATCAGAACGTACCAATATTATCAATATTTCTACCAAGTTTCAACTCAATCGCTTAATAGTTTTCTAATAATCCTGCACGCCAATTTCCATAATGCAGTTTTGAGAAAAACGCGTTTGAAGTTCACGCCCGCTCCGAATCCGAGCGGTGAAGCATGACGGGCTGTAACGTTTGAAGTTTTTCGAATTTCGCTTTGAAACTTTAGGAAAGTATTCTACATATATAGTTCTGTCGTTTAGAGAAAAAAAAGAAATCGATTTTTTGATTGTGTTCAATGTATATCCCGTCTTAATATGATACAAACCCGCTGGAGTGTACATCTCATTGCAAATTGTGATTGAATTCGATCGCCGGCGCACTGAATATCGAACGCCGTCGTCGGTGCGACTGTGCGGTGGGGGCACTCCCTCTCCCGCCGCGGCTTAATAAACATTTCCCACATCTCACTTATAAATTGTCGTAGGCCAAACTAGCTTCGTAGTGATCACTACTTTTTTTTGCCTTGGGTTTAGAGTCGTCATTTTGTGTGATTCAGTCGTCCTTTCATCGGTTATTAATTACGTTATGTCAGGCGCGTTGTCGACATTATCCGTAAATCTCAAAAAATCTTCGTCGATATCATCGTCGCTTAAAACTATTTCGGATTCGATAACGTTTGAACAATGTTGCCCGGTACATTTCTTGTTGTCCATTGTGCATTTTAAGTAAATCAGGGGAAGACAACTCAAATTGAACGTACTTTTAAAGGGTGAACTTTGAAAGACACAAGCATCGAAATTCGTCGAAAGAGAACTTATCCTTTTCCCGTGCGCCCTATAGGGTCATAATTATATTTTGTCCGACTGTCTGTAACGAACTTTTCAACACACTCGCATCATTATCAATTACAGTCACAATATGTTGGTGCCCATTTCGTGTATGGAATGGGCCCCAAATTTCCAATAAAATAGGCTTCTGCCCAATTTATGCGGAATTATTTTTTGTGGTTGCAACACAAGTACGTACAAGTACGTACAAGTACGTACAAGTACGTACAAGTACGTACAAGTACGTACAAGTACGTACAAGTACGTACAAGTACGTACAAGTACGTACAAGTACGTACAAGTACGTACAAGTACGTACAAGTACGTACAAGTACGTACAAGTACGTACAAGTACGTACAAGTACGTACAAGTACGTACAAGCACGTACAAGTACGTACAAGTACGTACAAGTACGTAGAAGTACGTCCAAGTACGTACAAGTACGTACAATTACGTACAAGTACATACAAGTACGTACAAGTACATACAAGTACGTACAAGTACATACAGGTACGTACAAGTACATACAGGTACGTACAAGTACATACAAGAACGTACAAGTACATACAGGTACGTACAAGTACATACAGGTACGTACAAGTACATACAAGTACGTACAAGTACGTACAAGTACGTACAAGTACGTACAAGTACGTACAAGTACGTACAAGTACGTACAAGTACGTACAAGTACGTACAAGTACGTACAAGTACGTACAAGTACGTACAAGTACGTACAAGTACGTACAAGTACGTACAAGTACGTACAAGTACGTACAAGTACGTACAAGTACGTACAAGTACGTACAAGTACGTACAAGTACGTACAAGTACGTACAAGTACATACAAGTACGAACAAGAAATTGCACGTGACGAAAGGTTGATTAAAAATGCACAATACTCTGCAAGAAGTGTAACGGGAAAAATTGTTCAAACCTTATCGAACTCGAAATAATTTTAAGCGACGATGAAATCGACGAAGATTTTTTCATTTACGGTTGATGTCGACAACGCGGCTGACATAACATGTTCAATAACCAAACATAAGCCGAATGAATAAGACAAAAATAACGACCATGAACCTACAAAAAAAAGGAATTATTACTGCGAAGCTAGTTTGAAAGAATGTATATTATATAATTGTTGTAATGAGTAAAATTGCGGACGAACTAAAATTGAATTATTAAACCCCACCTTTTTAATGTAAGATTATGTATAGCACTCCCAGATCAAAATTGAAGTAAAACAATAGTTATTGGGGTAATTATTGGAAAATAGTCATTTCTACGGGCATTTTCGAATTTGTGAGAAAAAATTAAGCGAAATTAGTTAGAAATTACATATCTACTATATCTGTTTGGCTAAAATGGTGTAACCTCGAAAAACTTTATTTTTTCGAAAACCTTTTTCTTTTTACTTATATCGTAAATGTACGCGCTGAAAACTCCTATCACAAGTTTGTTGCATCCTGTGAGCCTTCTGGATCACTTGCCATAAGGAAACACCGGATTTTCGGAAATCGGTTATTATCGCTAACCTCTATGATACGGCTGTATAAAATTCAACGATATCTCTTAGGGATTGATTCTTCTAGGTGATGGATGAGTTCCAGAACAGTACGTTGATAAATAACCGAAGTATATACAATAAACAAAAAAATCGTCGTTTAACTGCGATTTAAAATCACAATTCTACGTGATTTTTGTGTAGGACTTATTTTGAAGACGACATCGTGGTGCACAACTTTTGTGAGAAGCATTGTTTGATATGTTCTATTTCAAAGACAATAACATTAAAATATTGTTTAAAAAAATAATGTTCGGCGACCGCAAAACGCGATAGAATCGGGAGACATTTTAAGAGTACAATCGTGGAGATCCAAATTACCTGCAAAAAAGTTGGCGAAATGCTGGCCTCGTTAAATAGAAGTCGTCCAAATTCATGTACATTTCGACCGGACTATCTCTGATTGTCTAGCATGCTTCGAGCCTAACGCTAGGCCTGGCGTGTTTCTCCTACCATGCACTACAACGATCGATATTCCGCACGTAGTAGGCGCCTGTTGCATCGATGGAGGTCCCGATAATTGAAGGTGCAATGCATACAGTTCCAACCGATAAGTGTTCATATTGCATTTCGTGAAACCCGGTGTGACGGTTGAAATTTTGTAAAAACAAACAGTTTTTTCGCAAAATTGAATAAATATTCCATGTTATTCAAATTTTTAGATGTTTGAATGATTTTTTTTCTTACACACGAACAGCACCACCAAAGAACAATTGAGACTTCATGCAAGCTCTAATTTTAGGCATCACATAAATCAATACGTGCTTTGACTTAATCAAATTACGAAATATCAGACCGTGTTTTTTTATTTTACGAAAATGGAGTATCGACGCTGGCTGGTCCGCAGTGAATTTAGTAATAATGACTTTGGGAGTTGGCGTTTTGTTTCATTCGATGGGAACGTAATAATGAAAATAGTGGTAGCATTATGCAAAACAACGCATATGCAAAAGTGTTCAATTCATCGAGCTTTTTTCAAACATATACCACCGAGAAGTGTTTTCGTAACGGTAGACGCGCGAGTTACATTCAGACCTACGTGTAGTGCGTACAGAGTAAGACGATAATTCTTAGCACCTCGAATATCTCGCTATCTATGACAGGATAAAATGCACTGAGAAAAAAGAATCGTTGAATGTGCAAAATGCATTTTGTTGTCTCGAAATTTTGTTGTTTTAACAGTTGCTCGGACATGCTAAATAAGCAGATAGTTTATATGTATCTTTGGTTACTGCCCAACTATACTGTTTTGTTATGCCAATCAAAAATCAAATTGAACGTATTTAAAGATACAATTTTGTTAAACCAACTGAATTTTGGGTGGATGAACGAATTTGTTTTTTCAGCGTGTTACTGCAAAATGTGTAAAGTTTCAAAGGGGCTATTGGCAACGAAGTTCGTCGAAGTGGCGGCGGTTTTTCATGTATAAGTTGACGGAGGAGTTTCAAAAATTCACGAAAAAAATTATAAGTCTATCGATTGAAGGGTCTTCTCACTTCAGACGCTAAAAAGGCTATTTTCGTGATTTTTAAAAATAGGTTTATGTATGTAAATATGTAAATATTACATGTATGTATGTAAATATGTAAATATTACATGTATGTAAATATGTTTATAATACATAAAAAGAAAAAAATTATGTATTTATGTAACCCAAACAAACTTTAAACGCGTTTTTCTCGAAACAACGTCTTTTGACGGTTTGTTGATAAAATCTTCGAAACTACTGAACCGATCCTTATGAAATTTTAACCACATATTATTTACAACTATAGCTATAGCGCATATTAAGGTTTTTTTTTTTAAATAATTTTGATATTTACTAAGTTTTTTGCCAAAAACGGTGATAAAAACGTTTTTTTTTTCATAAAATGTCCGCCATTTTGTTATTGTTGCATATATAAAAAATCGTATGATACGCGCTATAGCCACTTACATACTGAACCTAAAACCGTTTGATTTTTCTGTTTCGGATGATCCATCTCCGAGATTTCATCAACAGCGCAAACCTACAATTTTTTAGGTAATTTTTTTAACTACCATTTTCGTCTGTAAATAGTAACTTAAATAAATAAATAAAAATTTTAATGTATTTCGAAAGTGTATTCATTAAGTGTAACAACTTTCATATCAATGTCTATAATATAACCCTATCAAAAAAATTTATGAAAATAGCCTTTTTTGGGGTCTAAAGTGAGAAGACCCCTTGAGAGTCAACTTTAAAAATCGTATTGTGAGTTATTCTAAAGTCTTGATGACACACGATTTTCTATTACTTCTTAACAATAAAACCCTAAGATGTATCTTTTATCGATACTTTATGTTTGGTCGATTAATTTTTTCACCTCCATCGATCTTGGTACTTACCCTTCGAAAGTTTTTTTAACTCTTTGAATCACGCGAAAAATTGTCAACTGAACTAGCAAAGAGGGCTCGATCTTCACATTTTGAAACCGCTGCCACTTCGACAAACCGAGCCACTGTCACTATGACCCCTTCGAAACTAGAGAAATTTTACAGAAAATTCGGTTTTCTAACCATCACCGATTCGCTAATATTCGAGGTGTGTGTGTGTGTGTGTGCGTGTGTGCGCGCGCGCACGTGCGGGCGAGTGTGTAAAACAACGTGGCAGTTTCTAAATATTAAATTATTAAAGTTACCGTCGTCAAACGCTTCCGCACTTTTATGTACTCTTGTACATAAAAGGCATATTTTCCCTTGCCAAAAGAAAATTTGATGGCCCTTGTGCGATGTCTTTTTTTTGCGTTTGAATTATTTTCGTTTCATTACGACCCGGTCTTGCGGTTCCGAAATATGGCAATATTGACCGATTAAGGTTGTTGTGGGGTTAGGTCAACATTTTACCACCGAGCTGAAATTTTTTCTGGACGTTTATAAACCCTTTGCTAATCATCCTGTGCAGTTTGGATACGATGCACAGTTACATTTTTTAAGGACAAAATTCGGAAACTCGACATATGTCGAGAGTTAATTACATTACACTTATGGAAAACTCCCGATCATTTTTCAGTACATTATTAATATCTCGATCTTGGTACCGTGAAAATGTTGATTCATAGTAGCGTTATAAAATGATTAATGTTTTTAATAGTGAATTTGTGCAATCATGGCAACGTCGTACACGGCACAAATGCTACCTATCTTATCCGTATTCAGTATTTATGCCCGAGAATCTCAAACTACTCGGTCACGATAATTAATAACGAATATTAGTTGTTCTTATTCTGTTCATTATTAACAATGACAATATTTATTTGATAAGTATGTTCAGAAATTATATTTTTCTAGAAATTTCTAGGCAAAGGCGCAATAAAGCGGAATTTTCTTCATGCATAACTTTTTTTTTGGAATTTCGGAAAGTTATTAAATGTTTTTATTTCTTCCAGATTTTTTTTACTCAGACCGATATTAAGGCCTTATATACACTTGTAATGATCGGCAAAATGGAACATTTTTTGATTGCATATTCTTTAAGTACAATATCTCAAGAATATTCTCGCCAAATTTCATAAAGATTAGATTTCGTAAATTTCATAAGCATTAGATTGGCAGTTATAGGTATTTCAACCACACGACCGCGCAAGTCGCTTGTCACGCTTGCAAACTTGCAAGCAGCCACAAAAGAAGGAAGAATGACTCATAGGCAGTATCAAATCAATGTTTTAGAGGCTGCAGAGGATGCAGTAGGATTACTGTATGGCCCTGGAATCGATGACTCCATGTTAGTATGAATAAGTTAACTTTAAATGTAAAAGAAACATACTTGAATCTTAAACGCGATTATTTCAGAATCGTCTTTTTTGAGAAACACCCTGCGGTGGACACGACCACTAAAAAAACTATTAATCCGATCCATACCAAATTAATACCGCTTAATTATTATGATTAAAGCTAGGGCCTGGACGAAGGATTTTGAATTTTGTTGAAAACAAACAATTTTGTAACAAAAGAAACGAAAATTTAGCACTTCAAAAAATGAATTGTTTGTCAAAATTATTGTCATTTTTTTTTAATCAAAATTTTTACAAATCCTTCGTCCAGGCCCAAGCCAATAAAATCTTTTTGAAATTCTGATTTCAGATGAACTTCCTGGAAGACAGCTGGAGTTCCACAATTTTGAAATATTTTTGGAAAAAAATTGTACAAGTACATAAAAATTTGTACTAATCGATGTCGTTCACAGTTATTCACTAAACATTTATTGTCCTGTCGAAAAAAAATCAAGAAAATCACGACGCTTCGCCTGCCACAAGTGTATGTAAGGGCTTGATTATTCCGATATTGAGGTTACGAACGGGGCGCGTATGTTTCTAACTTCGCGACACTTCTCCCAACCTGGGCATTATAATATACCACGATTTACGACGTTGCCAACTCGCCTCGCGTTAGATGAGCGAGGAAAAGTTATAGAAAATAATTATACAACGTAACGAAAACATTTCATATAATCACCGGATGTTCAAAAATGCCTATTTTTACAGATAGATGTAGAATAATAGTTCGAAAATGTGCGTTTAATTTGACGATTATTTAATAGCTAACAATTGGTAACGGTCAATCGGCTCCATGCATAAGCATAGAGCACTTCCCTCGTCCTTCCCCCCCGACGGACGGGCCCCATAACAACCTTAAATTCGCATGGCTTCGGAAACTTATTTTATGTACGTTACACACGCGGAGGCGCGCACGAGCGTCATGTTTGACTCTATCTACGTGAGAAATTTGAGCATAACATTTGTAGCGCGAGACATTCAAATCGGATCGATGCTCACCTGTGGACCGGCACCGTTGAGTGTGCTGAGACTGTTCATCCTCATGGCTTGGGTGTAAGGTGGTGGCGCCGGTGTGACCCCGGGTATTGCAGCATGTGGCGCGTGTCTAAGCTGTTCAGCGGCCGACATTCTGTGAAAGATAATCGAAGGTAGTTGGTAATCAACGGCCCAATCATTGGCGAAACAATCATTTGCGAAACAATCAAACCGAATTACACTGAAAGCAATAGTATGTATTTATACATATACACGTATGCATCTTTGTATGTATGCATGTAAACACGCACTCGCAACGCGCGCGCGCAGTCACATGTACATCGTGAGGTGGAATTCTTTGACCTCGAGAACCGATAGAAATTCACCAACTGATATGACACTGGGGATCGGGGGGTTTCGAACCTCACCCTACCAACGAAAACTTAGAGCTATGTTAATTTCTGTATCACTGAAATTGATAAACCGGTATGGCACTGGGTGCACGAGCGCGAGCGAACAATTGTGGATGTGGTAGAGAGGGTCACGGTGCACTGGTAAATAATTGTATTAAACACATTAGACCGGTTCCTCCTTTAGTAGCACTGAAATACAGGACACTCATTGGTGTCGCACAAAAAATGGAGAGCTGGACATGAAGACTTAATTCTTTTGTTGTACTCGCTGAAGCTGGCTTAATAATGCCGTTCGGAAACTGGACGAGAAGCGTGAAACGCGAACACAGATCTCGGGAACATTTTTTCGACCGAAAAGCACGAACCAATGCGAGAGAGAGAGAGAGAGAGAGAGAGAGAGAGAGAGAGAGAGAGAGACCCGCGTAGAAATTTCGATGGGGCCCGTTCAGGTTGCCTGACGGCTCTGGTAGGGCACTAATAAGGCAGCCTGAAAGGGCCCTACTAGGAAATGTAACGATGTGTCACATATGGACCTGACCTGGTTGCCTGATCAGAAAGAAATGCATATAATGTTTCAAAAATCCAAAATAGAATGAACCACTTAATTGAGAGTTCCACTACAATGATTTTGTATCATAATTCGTCATTCTCTGGCCTGCTGAAATGTTTTTGTTCGAAGAAAATATTTCGCCTATATATATACCAGGTGTGTAAGTATGAAACCGGAATTTTTGTACAGAAAAAACACGTTTATTGTAATGATACGATACAAAGTAACTTATTCAAAGTATTGTCCGTCGCTATCTATACATTTTTTCCATCTTTCTGGCAATTTGTGGATTCCGCGCCAAAAGAACTGTTGCTCTTTTGAGGCAAACCAGTCATCGAGCCATTTTCGTACATGTTCGTAAGAAGTAAAGCGCTGCTCAGCAAGTGCGTGTCCCATCGTTGCAAACAAGTAGTAATCGGATGGGGCAAGGTCCGGTGAGTAAGGCGCGTGCTGAAGAATCTCCCAACGGAACGACTCTATCGTTTCCTGGACCTGTTTTGCTTTGTGTGCTGGTGCATTGTCATGCAGCAAAATCACCTTGTGTTGACTTTGTTGGTATTCTGGTCGTTTTTCACGCAAAACTCGATCCAAACCGGTCATTTGTTGTCGGTAGCGTTGAGCATTGACAGTTTCCCCAGGTTTCAGCAGCTCGTAGTAGATTACGCCCTTCTGATCCCACCAAACACACAGCATTGTCTTTCGTCCGTAGCGGTTTGGTCTTGCCGTCGATGTTGATGGTTCACCCGGAGTAACCCATGACTTTTTGCGCTTAGGATTCTCGAAATATATCCACTTTTCATCGCCAGTCACAATTCGATGGAGAAATGACTTTCTTTTGAACCTGGCGAGCAGCATTTCGCATGATGTTTTGCGGTTTTCCTGCTGTCTTTCGTTGAGTTCATGTGGAACCCATTTCCCCACCTTTTGTATCTTTCCCATGGCTTTCAACCGAAGGGAGATGGCTTCTCGGGTCACCTTTAACTGATCCGCCAGTTGTTGTTGTGTTTGAGTGTCGTCTTCGTCCAGCAAGGCTTGCAGGTCAGCGTCTTCAAACTTTTTCAGTAGTCTTCCACGTTCTTCGTTCCTCACGTCAAAATCGCCACTTTTGAACCGTTTGAACCACTCGAAACACTGTGTTTTACCGAGAGCATGCTCACCAAACGCCTCCACAAGCATTCGATGCGATTCGGCTGCGGTTTTCTTCAGATGAAAACAGAAAAGTAGTGCTGTCGGCAAATCGTAATTTGTTGGCACAAAACTCGACATGTTTATCTCTAATAAACTAATGCTACTGAATGAAACGCGTGTTATTGTGAGTTGGAAATCTTTGTCGGATATCAATACAATAACAAGACACCGCTGACGTGATGTGTCGGTAACTGCATCGACATCTAGCGCCACCTATGGGCAAATTCGGGTTTCATACTTACACACCTGGTATATATATATATATATATATACATACATATAATTCCTCTCTCTCTCTCTCTCTTCGCCTTACAAAGCTGCCGAAATCTTCTATCACGCATCCGAGTTGCATAACGTTTTTGGTCGTGACAATCCATGGCACCTTTTTTTAAATGGAATTCAGGATTGCATCGAAACTCCGAAGCTACGATGTTGTAAAATCGACGTTTCCATTCGGAAAATAAGAGGTTATGTACATCTATCGACTGTTATCAGGACAAGCCTTGGTAGGGCCCTATCGGGGAAAGCCTTAGTAGGGTCTTATCAGGGACGGCCTTAGTAGGGCCATTTTAGTATAGCCTGATTTAGGGCCTAAATACTTCCGGCCCAATCGGGGCCGGATCAGGATGTCCGTAATAGGCGTTACCCGCATCACACCCCGATCGGGGCCCGATCCTGGTCAGGCTAACCCCAAGAAATTTCTACTCGGGCAGCAGAACTGGAACAATTTTCGTCCAATCGGTACGACATTTCAACTGTAGCTTTTCAGATTGCTTCAACAGTCAAGTGCGAGTGCTTTTTTCCATTAAGTGAAAATTGTAAAAAATATGTCACTTTTTAAATGAAAAATATGATCAAAAAAACGAACTTTTTTACAAACTCGTCTCCATGTTTTTTCTTAATTTTTTTTATTTCCCCCCGTACTTGACTGCTAAAAATAATATAATTGACGAAAATATTTCATTCTTAGTTTCAGGATTAAATTTACGACAGTTCTACTGGGTGGCGCGGAGAGGGTCGGCTGAAAACCAGGAGTGCTATAGCGATTCGTACGCCGCCATTTTGTATTCTTTTGACAAATACATTTTTTACATACTTCAATATATACTCAATTGGAGGTACCTGAGTAAGCGGCGAGAAAAACAGGTAAACTTCAGGAATTTTTATCTCAAAAACGAATGTTTCGATCGGATGCGGGTTTTTTATTGGAAAATATGTACATTGAGGTACGTTTAGGAATTTTTGGAATAAATTCGATGACTGGAAGCGATTCAAACGCGATTATCTCGAAACACAGTTTTCAAAGTCGGTGCCAGATGTATCTCGGAAACGGCTTGTCCGATTTTGTCCAAATTTGGATACAATATTCTCCGATAGTTTTCCTCGTTCGCCACGTAGGGGTTTTTTTATTTCATTGAACCATTGCTTTTTTATGCATTGTGTATGCAATCCAAAATCATCAGAAATTGCAAACGAAAAACGAATGTTAAATTGAAACGGTCGGTTAAATTGGTTAAATTGAAACGATCAAATTTGGACAAAATCGGACAAGCCGTTTTCGAGATACATCTGGCACCGACTTTGAAAAATATGTTTCGAGATAATCGCGTTTGAATCGCTTCCAGTCTACGAATTTATTTTTAAAAATTCCTAAACATACCTCAATGTATATATTTTCCAATTAAAAAACCCGGATCCAATCGCAACATTAGTTTTTGAGATAAAAATTCCCGAAGTTAACCTGTTTTTCTCGCCGTTTACTCAGGTACCTCCCGTTAATAAAGCCTAAAAGTTCTTTTGACCATGTATTTTATACCTTTCTTTAAAAACAATTCCAAAGAAAACAGCCCAAGATGGGCAGTTAAAGTGGTGTCCTCCCTTAAGGCATTCCTTTTAGGAACCGGAATATTTAACACATAACTGATTTTCGTTTATAATGAAGTAAAAATACACCCCAGTATGCTGGTAAAATTTCAAGCCAAGTTACCGGACTTCCAACGAAAAATTACGACTCTAATAATCGTCTCATTCATACCGCGCTTTATGGAGATGACACGCTGTCTACATTTCTATCTAATCATTCGTACACTAAATAACTCTAGATGCCTGACATAAACTGCTCACGTGTGCATAAAAATCAAAAAATTCGGCCACGACAATAAAAACAGGGTGTCGCCGAATGTTTAAAGAAAATATTAATGATAAAACTTAGAAAAATGTGACTAGCAGAAGAATTTTCGTAGCCGCGACTTTTCAGAGAAAATGTCTAAATCTACTGAATTTGCGCGAAATGTTTTATTCTAGTTTATCGTTGGGTATAATAATGGATTAATTGTGACTTATTTTTATTAAGCGCCACTGTAATTTACCAATGATTCGGAAAGGCCATCTCCATGCCCTCACAAAATACCCCCCCCCCCCCGAAAGGAATGCCTTAAGGCCTTATATTCGCAAAAAATTTCAAAAAATTTCATTTTTTAATTATTTTTTATTCCCCTAGCCTGAACGGTTATGAAAATTTTAAGCTTTACAGAATTGAAAAATTCCAAACGATGTTAAAGTTATAGCATTTAGAGCGTAAAAACTTATATTTTCTTGGAAGCAGGCAGGTAGCGGCGGTAACCGGCCGCGCTATACGGAGGCAGGTGCGCTAGATCGGCAACTACCTTTTTCTATTGTTCACTTATTATCCCTACATAGAATCGTGTAACGGTAAAGCTAAGGGCTTTTGTAGGAACGCCCCAAATATAGCGCAGGATGCTATTAAATAAGGTAAGATTGCATTTATAATAGATACTGCGTGGCGCGCCCGACCGCCAACTTCAAAGCCGTTTTTCCACGATTCACTTTTTTGAACCTTGTGAAAGTTCTAACTCTTAAACGAAGGTTCAGATAGCTTTGAAATTTTTACAACATATTCTTAGTGTCATCACCTATCGTGCGAACCATAGAAACAAAAATTTTAATGACACAAAAAATATAAAAAATAGAATAACGACAGAAAATTGAGTAAAAAATTTTAAGTTCCGAATTTTTATTGTAATAATTTTTTTTTAATAATATTGTTGGTTCGCACTGAAGATACATTCATTATGCAATTATAAATATGTTCATTTTTTTCAGACGCCCACATCGATGCCGAGAACTTTCACTATCAACGCGCGCGCAAAAAAATACATTGCTTTATTATGTTATATCCCCGCTATCTGTTAATATTTCCGATTTATTTTACATATACTTAACCATGTGCATAAATGATCTGTAAAAAAAAAGTTGTCAATATATGCGCCACTTTTTTTAACCGCGTCTAGAAAAGTACCTTCGAAAATCGGCGAAATCGCGTATATAAGACCTTGAGTACTATTTTTCCTACTCCGTAATCGTTTAGTTTTGTTATGAGTATATTTCTATTTGTCGTCCCAAACACTCGTTCAAAGTACATGTAAATGGCTTCTATCAATTTACTCTTGTTCATACACTCTCTCCATTCTATTAGTGTTTTCTGTATTGCCGTTTCACGTAATAGGCTTGTCCGAATTCCCTGATGGCTCATCTATTATTACATTATTAGTTTCCATAAAGTGTGTTAGCTTTTCTTGAACGACTTTTTCAAATATTTGTTTCATATATTAGCAATATAATGATAGGTCTATATTCTTATTCTTTTTTTCACTACCTGCCACTTTCTGCATTAGCATTATGGTATAGGTTTTCCGGTTTCCTGGACATACTCCGCCTTCTAGCGATTTATTTATTAGTGTCACTAGTGGTGCCTTTGATGTTTTCCACATCAGCTTTCTAATTTCGGCTGTTATTCCCTCATCCGTTCCTTATTCGTTTTCCAGTTTTGCAATAATTTCTTAAATTTCTACTTTATTTTCTACTTAATATTCTACTTTATTGAATGCCCCAAAATTTACTTCATTATTATTTGTTATATTCCCAATGTAATCAATACTTTTTATTAAAAAATCATTGAAGTTTTTTTGCAATTTCTGCCGTCTTTATACCTAGTTCCCGGGAAAACAATGTCTTCCGCGGTATTTATCCGTTTTTTGTACCTATTATTTCTTTCGCAGCTTCCCACAACTTCGAGTGAGAGGTTTGTTTATCAATATTGTCTCCGTAGTATTGGTTTTTTCTCTTCTTTATTTTTTGTACCACACTGTTCCTATTAATTCTATATCGGTTTCAGCTTACAGTACTATTTGTTTTTATTGCTTTTTTATGCGCCCAATGTCTATTTTCACTTGTGTTTCTAACTCTTATAATTGTCTATGGTTTGGCTTTTCATTTTTCTTCCACTATTACCTTTGATAATGGAGCTATCTTATTTCTTATATTTTGAATTCCCTCAATGCATTTATCCGTATAGGTATTAGTGCTGGCATTATTATTCAGCCCAATCTGTTGTAGTTTTCTCTTTAATGCTTCAGCAAATATGTTTTCAATTATTTGTGTATAGTTTCGCTTCATAATTTATATTTCACTGTTGTTATCATTATTGTTATTAAATATATCAATTGTTACTATTTGAGGATCTGCAATTTTTGGGGTCAACATGACGTCAGTTTCTTAATAAGAATTGGAGAAAATTGGGGACAAGGTCATTTATGGTTTTCAAGTTTTCTGTAATTCTACTTGGTTGTAACGTATTGTTTTGGTGCCACACATATTAGGTTTTGTAGTCGGATTTTTATGTATCCGTTATTTTTTTTATATGACAATATTAGAGTCGCTCACTATTATTGCTTGCCCTTCACCCGTTATATTCTCACTCTCCTCGGTGAGTATTTCGATAAACCTTCTATCATTAGTGCTTGGCGAATGGTACGTATTTCATATTATTATTGTTTCTTTATTCCGAAATATCATTGTCGTACTTATCCACGAATTTTGTTCTATATTTTTGGTTATTGCTTCATATATATTTTTTAAATTTACGTTCATGCACCGCTCGTTTCACTGCTATAACTATTACATTTGATTACATTGTAATTATTTATATTTAATTCGTAGTCATTAATAACGCCGTTTACATACGTTTCTGTCAACCCTAGAATATTTGGCTTATAACTATTTACCATTTTTGCGATTCTGTCTTTGTGCTTTAGAAGAACCTGAGCATTTAGTAATAGCAGAGACGCTTTCTCGTTTCTTGATAGTAGTCTCTTTCGTTCATATTCGCTTTCATATGGTATATTTCTCCTTGCTCTTAAGGCGGTCCTCTAGTTTCTCGGGTCGAAAAAATCGATTTTTTTTTCATAAATCACATCTACAACATGTGTAGAAAATGTGTGCCAAAGGATTTTTCGATATTCGAAGTGGTTCACAAGTTACGGCCCTGGAACGGAGCAGGTATACGGAGCAGGTATACTTTCAAACGCGTTTTTCTCGAGACACCATTTTTCGAAACGGTGACCACGATATTTCAGAAACTACTGCACCGATCTTGTTCAAATTTATACAGCATCTTTAATATGTTATAAGCCAGCGATTGAACTAGGATCATCATGATTGCTTCGATAGTTTTTTTTTGTACAAGCGAAAAACTTAAGAAAAAATGAGTAAAAAATAGAATGTAATTTTCAAAAGTGTATAAAAAAGTCAATTTTTGTAATTTAGAATTCACTCTAGTTCAATCGCTAGTCTTAAATATGAAGATTAAAATGCCGTTTGGTTTTTTTGATTTCAGATAAGCAGAACTGCCGCAATCATGACGCTTAAATGGTCATAAGCCCTACCATTTTCCCATTCTATTTTTATTCTTCTTACTTCGAGAAATTCGTCGTGTATATACGGATTCGCCTTCATGATCAGCATAATCTGTTTTTCCTTTCACTATTTTCATTGCAAAGCCTATTCTAATTGTTTCCCGTCTATTTTGTGTGCTAATCTTGTTCAGAATTTGTTCTTCATTTGTATCCTTTGGTTTTTCTCTGATTCCTACCAATTTTATTTTTGGCATCTTTTGCTTTGGCATGTGGATTGTGTTTTATTTTTTGTCCAGGTCCTTTGCTATGCTCTCTATTTCCACACCGAGTTCTATAATATCTATTCGGTTCGTACTTTGTCCTTCAGTTTCCTTGCTAGTCTGTATTGTTGCCGCTTAAACTACAACCATTTCGTTTCTATTTTTCCCTGCTGTTTGCGCATACGTCTCCTTATTCTGTGTCTACATATTTTTCTGACATAGTTTTTCTATATTGTTCAATTTTATCAGTTTCTTCGGTGTGTATTTCTATTTGTATTTGCACTTAGATTGTAATTGAACTTTTTTCTAGGTCTGGATATATCCTAGCCTTAACAAATTCTTATTTGAGGGTCGCTACCGCTTTTCCTATCCCCTCTTTAACATCTTTGATTTTTTTACACTTCGATTACGTACAGTTGAGACAAATACACATAAATTGTATTTGTCTCAACAGTTTGCATATTTTGTAAAATTAAATCAATTTTCTGTTCCGTAGTCATTTCTTCTTTGCTGTCTTCTTCGTTTTAGTCGTCCTTTCTTCCTTTTGCCCCTCTTTCTTCCTTTCTGTCTGCTGAATCCCTCCGTTGGTCCTCATTATGTGTTTCTATTTGTCCATCACATTTAACCAGTTCATTTTTAATATTCACTGTTTTATGTAGTCCAGCGCATGACGAGTGGTAGGATTTTAATCATCTTTTACATTGGTATCATAGTTTTTGTTTTTCGCAAGGACACTTCAATTGTTTCGAACTCGACATTATCAACTGTTTCTGCCGTGCATACTTCGCTTGAAAGCCAAGTAGAAAGAGAACCTACGTATCTTCCGTGGCTCGTCTCACCGCCAACACCGCTGTCCCGGTATTGGTGAGAAAAGACGCGTAAGGTAGCTGGTGAGTCCCTGGACTCTTTTAATGTCCGAGAATCTATAGTTTACCTATAGTGCTAAAGTCCAATATCATAAGTGTCCCAAATAGACGCGCTCGCTGATCAGTGATCCAGCTTTACATCTATGCTCCTGTCACAATGGAGAGGTACTCACAAATTTGATTTGTTCTCTGGGACACTTGGGGGAGTGTCACGGAGTTAGTTTTTAAACACAATCACACAGAGCAGAACATGCGACAAAAATCTGTGCAGCAGCGGCGATATCTCTTTCTGCCGTGCTAATCCCAAGATTATCGCGCTTGATTGCAACCGGGAAATGGTGATAATAAAGGCTTATCAATTGTCACAACATTCTCATTTCGGCCACTAAAGCACTTTCACTTCACGTCTCGTCCTCAAGAGAGGGGGCGGGGGTAGAGGAAGAGAGGGGGGAGCGTTCATTTTCTGCTCTGCAATAGAACGTTACTAAAAGTACCGTGCAGCATAATATAGAATGCAAAAGTACATAAACGTAATAGATGAAATAAAATAATTTGATATAACGCGACCACGTTTTTCTCGCATTTTCTACGCAGTGGATTAGCGGTTGGGAGTACGCGAAGCAATACTTCCCAGTACGTAAAAATCCCCGAAGTCGCACTCCGCGCATGCGCGTTCCTCACGCTCAACACTCATTGGTCGTGTTCGTTGGGTCTCATCATTTTGATACGAACAAGTGCGCATGCGCATAATGATGCGCAACCCGCAGCTGCGCAATGAAACGAGTCATGCGCAAAACGAATGACTCGTTTTATTGCGCATCTGCGCGTTGCGCATCATTATGCGCATGCGTACTTGTTCGTATTAAAATAATGAGACCCAACGAACACGACCATTATCGTACGCCGTTATGGAGCAGAGATGCTGCCATCAATCGTTGGGTTGAGGCGTTATTTACGGGACAGAAGGTAACCTCACTTTGATGTGAGATCGAAATCAAGTATCGTCGATATCGTCTTGTCATAAATTCTTAATAAAAACTGCTTTTGTTGTCTGTGTGGGGGGAGGGGGGCTTCACCACCACCACGAGAGAGGAGGGGACGAACGCACGTTGACAGAACAACTCTTACCACACTACTGCGAGAGTTGAATATTCTTGCCAGAGGCTCGCGCGCGAATAATTTTTCACTAATCACGGTAGCCAAGATGCATTCATGTCGTGTATTTATCTGTCCAATAACTACGGCCCATTTTCCTGAGTTACGTCATGATCTTAACAGTAACTGAGTACGCGATCGTTTCTCTCCGGTCGCTATGAGGTCCTCTGAGATTGTATGCCCGGCCTCGTTGCGCGAAAGCAGCTTCTTTCCGCCAGGCGTTATGGTCTGCGTACGTAGGGGGAGGGTCGGGGGCAAGGTTTGCGTTACGTCATGATTTTAGAACTGTCAGAAATAGAAAAATTTCAGCATGTTCAAGTTTTTTATTTAAACCTCGCGCGCAATTTTATTGCGGAAAGGTGACAGCTTTCCATACGAAATGTCAGTTAAGGGGACAAGTCACTGTGCAAAAACTTGCACAGTAGTTTTCCCTCTTACCCACTTTTCCCCAGCAAAAGTTTTTTTTTGTTTTTTGTTTTTTATTAAAAAACAAAAAACCTGTTTTTTGTTTTTTATAATTATTGAAAGGATATATATTCAAAACTAAGTTGGCAACATTTTTAGTCCAAAAATTGACGGAGTTACAGTGACTGTAGTGGGAACAGATACCGTGGCTGGTTGGTGCCCTCAGTCCCTACAGGTGTCGCATAGTTTAAAATAGATCTAGCGCAGGCCCTTATTATTTTGTGAAATATAATGAAAAAAAAAACCGCCATATCGCCCGGGGCTAAGATACTTCAATGTGAACATCAATAGTCTATAAAAAAACATAACTTTATATTAAGAAAAACGGAACATCAATTTTGAACGCATTTTTTTCGAAACTACTTTTTTTCGACCTTGTCCCAGCGAATATTCAAAAACTTATCAATCGATTTTCAATTTTTTTACTTTTTTGTAATCGCAGGGACTAAGGTTGTACGTAGCCGACTTTTTGAATATCGATAATTAACCGGTGCGATGGTCTAGTGGTTAGCGTGCTCGCCACTAAATCAGCGGACCCGGGAGGTCCCGGGTTCGAATCCCAGTCGCGTACGTTTCGTCGTGAAATGTTTTTCTTCGGCATTTCGCGGTGAAATAAGACTAGTTCCACGACTGGGGGGCGAACTCGATGACCGGCTGTATTGGTATAGGTTTTCCGCAGTTTCCCTATACCCATGACAGAAATGTCATGATGAATATAATACAGAGGGGGAAGTCGGCTGCGGCCGCAAGAGGGGGGAACAGGGAGAAAGATGGAGAGAAAAAAGGAGTAAAACAGTAGAGGAAAGAACGGCCAGAATGATGGGAAAGAATAGGTAACAAACGCGAAAAGCGTGTACCTAAGGAAAAAACCAAAAAAAAAAAATATCGATAATTACTATTTTTAAAGATTGTTGGAATACAAAAAAGCCGTGAAAATAGAAAAAAATGTCTAAACCGTCGGCATTTCGTAAAAAAAAAACCAAAATAAACGAACGGCTACGCATAACGATAGCTACATTTGTATAGATATCGATACATTTTTTACTTTTTATTTACAAATAACTTTTCATAAAGATATCGATGGGACAATGAAGAGACTTTTTTTTCATCGTCAAATCAAGGCATATATCTCGGTTAATTATGAAGATTTTTTCATAAAAATTAGTATAAAACTAGATGAATATATTCTTAATAAAATGAGTTTGTTTGGCGTCCTTCATAATTAGTTATGCCTACGAAAAAATCGCAATTATTGATGACAAAGCACCCGTTACGTAACGGAATAGAGGCGGGGGAGGGGTGTCCAGCCGGGCGTTAGAGCGTATGTCCACCGTCGCCGCCACCGAGAAACGAGATTATTTCGGACCGAGTTTACGCCGACGTGACGGCGATCGTGTGTCCACGTGATAATCTCTAATGGAGTGGATAAGCACAGACGTGTTTTATATTGCATAGTAATGTATGTACCGCTACTTCGGCGACGTCATCTTGTTCTGGGTGACAGCGGCGGTGGACAAACGCTCTTACGGTCCTGGTACGTGGGAGGAGGCGGGGGTAAACAATTGGGGAATTTGGCGTTACGTAATTTGTGTACGTCACCTTACATTCAGGTCTTGCACCTCGATAGAATTTCAATGGTGGGGGTGATTCGTGTACCGAAGCCGTCTGTGGTATCGCTTGTATCGAGGGATGTTATTTTGATATCGAATTGGTGGATATGAAATCTCTTGACGGTTAGAACCACGCTAATTAAACATTCGTCCAGCTTACACGCTACGTTGAATCGTGTTTTGCGAAGTATGCCTCAAATTTTGATGTGTTTGATTTAACTCTCCAAGACGTGTTAGCGACTTATAATTTTACTTTTCCATGCGAAGAACATGGCTCGGATATTCTATCCTACGCCATTGTTTACTAGATTCTGTTGTGCATGGGGCAAAATGCACTCTAAGAAAATATGAAACTAAAAAAATTATTGTTAAAAAATGCCTAAATTGACAAACCAATAAAATTTCGGTTATTTTGTTACATTACACGTTTTGTCTGCGATTATTTTGTACCTGCACAACAGAAATTAATGAATAGCTTTCATTCCGCCACGATCTTGAATTTTGAGGGACACATATAGGATTTTTTTTTATATAGTATCTGTCCACCCGAAATTATTTTTCCGTGCAAAATCTTCATATTTATTGTTAGCGAAAATAGCAGTCAATGTATACGTGTACATAGAAATACTTGCGACCAGTAACCTCAATGATTCGTGGCATTTACAATTTCTTAAAACTTGCATTCTTTGTCCGCAGCTATAT